>QEPC01002047.1:957261-993913 GCA_003113815.1 Sphenodon punctatus
TTAGCGAGAGTGCGCGGGGAGAGTGGTTAGCGAGAGTGCGCGGGGAGAGTGGTTAGCGAGAGTGCGCGGGGAGAGTGGTTAGCGAGAGTGTGCGGGGAGAGTGGTTAGCGAGAGTGTGCGGGGAGAGTGGTTAGTGAGAGTGTGCGGGGAGAGTGGTTAGCACACAGCTGTCTAATGTAAACAATTGATTCCAATGGATTGGTTCGGCCTATTTCCATCCAACAGAAGTTGGTCCAAGAAAAGATGTAATTCGAACCACTTTGCTTCCCTCTCTAGCACATTCCAGACACAGGGTGACGGCGGTGCTTACGGTCACAGATCTAGATCCTACAGCCTTTCTCACGGGAGGAACTGCAAACTGCCTTGGAACATGGGCATGGAAAATTTTATTTATTTATTACGTTTTTATCCCACCCTTCTCCAAGGACTCAGGGTGGTAAAAAAAAATAATACAAAATACAATCAAATACATTAAAGATCCCTTAAAGTCCACATCATCCCCACCCCACCCCTGGATATTGGGTGGGTTTTGTTGAGGGTTATGAAAGAGTTGTGTTGTTGTTGTTTTTAAAGGGTTTTTTGTATTCATTTTAATGTTTTATGGTTTTGTAAGCCACCCTGAGCCTTTGGGAAGGGCAGCATATACATTTAAATAACTAAATAAATCAATTCCTTACAGTGGGGTTGATACCAGTACATTCCCTTTGAGGAACAGGTTTTTAGCGTCCAGTTCCCCATCTGTAAAATCAGAATCCTAGCGCCTCTTTATCTCACAGGCTGTTATGAGACTTAAGACGCGAGTCACCGTGAGGTGCTGAGCTACCAGTAGGGGGAAACACACACACACACACACAAGATGCACATTAGAGACTTAGGGTAAAACCAAACATGATGGTCGCTCAGTGGTGGTCCAACCCAGTCTGTGTCGGGAAGCCATAGTGGACACAGTCTGGACTGGGTCAGGATGCCAAACAGACATGCCCATAGCTGGGGTGGAGGGAACCATGCCAAATGTGCATCCGGAGGGCCCTGCCCCCACACCGTGCCCAGTGCCCTGCCCCCTGCCATGACAGAAATTCATAGTGGCCAATGATGGCCAGTCATGGCGGCCGAACCTGGTGGACCTTACGGGAACAGACATGATAGCCTGCTGTGACCTGCTTTGGCCCGGTTGGGCAGGCCGTACCTTAGGCCTGTGACTTCGGGGATTTCCCAAGGTCAGAGCATGGACTAGCCACTGACATGGCCTAGGACAGTCCTTGGCCAACATCTGGCGGTACCTGCAGAGATGTGCGGGTGAGGTCTGGGACAAAGCACGACAACGTGGGCCGCAGGGGCCACTGACACGTCTGTTTTTACCCAAAGAAAGGCCAACATAATCTGACAACATACAAGAGACAACGATCTTGTTATGAAAGGACAGAAATGACTAAACTTTATCAAATCCCAAACTGTTCTCTCCACAGCCAGGCAGGCCTCTGCTGAAGTAGGGAGGTGTCGATGAGTGGCTGTGACACAGAGATGTATTCATGTATGCAAAACAGTTATTTAGAAAGCCATCCGAACTGGAGGCAAGCTAGTGTTAAATGGAGCAGCTGTTAGCTTTTATTTCCTTCTCCTGGCTGATCAGAGATCATCTCCTCAATCAAAGGCACTTTAAAAAGTCTCTGACAATCAATTCATATTCTCCTCGGAGCTGGGATGGGGGGTCGGGGAGAACTACTAATAAAAGTCCTCACATGATTGCCTTTGTAATTTCCTTTCTCTCTCCGAGAAGTTTGGATCCCAATTCTCAAAGTACAATGCATAGGACATAAAGTTGTTGTTTGATACAGGCAAATGCAGAACAGGCTGCTAGCCCATAAAATATTCAATTTTGTGATTCATTAAACCTTTATTCCATGTCTCTAAGCCACACCCTTCGAATACAGAATTGCAGACAGGCTGGATGGATAAATAGGGCCGGGCCTTCCTTTCTTTGGCCTTTTGCAATACAGAGAGAGTGGTTGCCGTGCTGGTCCCGAGTGACAGAGAAGGAGACAACGTGGTCGGAATGATATCTTTTATCGGACCAACTATTTCCACCAACAATAGTTGTTCCAATAAAAGATATCATTCCAGCTACTTTGTCTCCATTCCTTTAGCCTGAAAACTGTCAATCCCAAGGGGCTGCTAACTTTTTAGACCACAGGTTTCTTCCTATTATCTGTGGTACTTAGCCTCCCCCATCCCCACTCCACCAAAAAACCCTCTCAGTATGACACGTTCACTCAGGCTACTGTTAACACTCGTGAATATTGGGGGGTTGGTGCCCCAATACCCACATGACTCTTAAATTTGGGGGAATTAGCCAAATTGGTTGGACTAGGGGTCCCTGCGTGTCTCCCGGATCAGTCTGAGGTTAGATACGCACCACAGTCAGTTTATGTACCCTCCCCAAAAGAATAAGAAAAGGGAAAAGAGGGAGACGAAAATGCTTAGTAAAAAGGAATATTTATTTAACAGAAATGGGAGGTATAAAAAAACCCCCACACAATTGGCTAACACAGTTTCCGGTCTGGCTGGCGGTTTTCAGAGGGAAACACAAGCGGCGGCTGGGAAAATGAAAGTAATATGGGAAGAGAGAGAGAGAGCTAGAAGCGAAAGGAGGTTGAAGAAGGGGAACCAGGACCAGTGGCTACCTCCTCTCTTTGCCTGTTGCAGAAGGGGACAGGCAACCCCACGCAGGGCCGGCCCCAGGGTTTGTGAGGCCATGTGCGGAGTCTTGGTGTGGGGCCTAATTTGCATAATTAGGCCCCACCTAATTATGCAAATGTATACATTTACATATAACTTACTCCCTCTGGACAGGAAGGATTCCCATTCTCCACCTCTCCGAGCAACCATGGAGAAGCATGGCCTCCTAATGCTTCCCCCCCCTCCCCAGCCGAGCGTCTACCACCACTCCCCAGGAGAGGTTCCACTGCAGGGGCAGCCAAGCGGGCAGTGAGGCAGGCACAGAGAGACTGACTGCGTCCACTGCCTTACTGGAGGAGGGGCCAGGGGGTGAGCTTAGCCAGTCTGGCCTCCAGGGCCTGTTGCTTCTTGCTGCCAGTGCCGCCTGTGCCTTGTGCACGCATGCGGTGTGACCAGTCCAGAGGTGCTGCTATCACACACACAAGACACCCAAAATGCAGCTAGCTTATTAAGCGCATTATGCCATGAAAAGAGACATATAACCAGTTCAGTTGTGCCCCCATAATCAGTTCATGCTGCCCCCACCCCATAACCAGTTCATTTCTGCCCCCGCCCCCATATAATCTATTCACGCTGCCCCCACCCATAACCATTTAATTTGTGCCCACGGGGCAGCGTGAATTGATTATATGGGGGTGCAAATGAACTGGTTATGGGGTGCGGGTTTAAAGACAGTATTCCTGTTAGCAATAACTTCATTAAGAAGAGTTAGTGAAATAGCAGCCATAATAATCTCAGAACCATATTTGCAGATTTATTTTCCAAGACAGAATAGATATTGCTTTACATCCTAAATTCCTACCTAAGATAGTATAAGTAAGACAGTTGTGAGAATGTGGCCCTTTTTACACGGGTCTCTCCTCCCAGCCATAAACACGCAGATTTCTGTGTGTTCATGGGTGGGGGAACCCCATGTGAATGACGTGGTGCACGCGCCCATGGTGAGTGGGGGTGCGTGCGCGCTCGCCTAACACGCATCCCCACTCACCCCCCCACTCATCCCCACGCACGGAGCAACCGGGGGAAATGGTGGTTACTATGTGGGTGTGGATGAGTGGTGGGTGAGTGGGGATGTGTGTGCAGCTGTGTGCATGCCCCATCCATGCACTGGCGCGCCCACGGACTCCCCACCCGGCGGAGCCATGTAAAAATATCATGTGAGGAGCCACTCGAAGAAGAACAGAAGGTTGCTACCTTGCAAACAAGGTTCTTTGAGATGGCTCCGAACATTCTCACAACACCCACCCTTCCAGCCCCGCATGGAATTCTTTTCTTATATTTCTAGAAAGGGTTGAAAGGAACTGTCATTCAGAGGGGGAGGGTTCTTTTTATACCAGAGGAGCTCAAGACCATCATGTGGTCTATTATTTGAACAGGGTGAGCGCGCACAACCCAGCTGTGAGAATGTTGGGAGCCATCTCGAAGAACCTTCTTTACAAGGTAGCAACCTTCTGATCAGCACTGGGGAGGAGCTGTTTGTAAACAGCCTTATCTCCCAACCCGATCCAGTGCTGCTGCTCCTGCTGCAGCACTACTAGAAGGAAGAGGCAGGTGAGGGATGGGGTCTGGAGCCAGGGAGGGGAGGAAGAATCACTTTCTGGGGGAGAAGCTGGCTGCAGCCTGTTGCCCAGCCAAGCAAGTGCGGGGGCCCCAGCTGGCGGCGGGGCCATGTGCGGCCGCACATGTGGCACATGCCTGGGGCCGGCCCTGACCCCATGGATCCAGAGAAGTTCAGGGTTTCAGGGGAGGGACAGACCAAAGTCTGGGAGACCCCTTAAGATCAAGACACGCACGGAGAGACCTGCACGTGTTTGCATCCAAAGTTTTCTCAGTTTCAGAGGGGGAGCGAGGAGCGGTTATAAGTTTTGAGACAAAAGATTTGGGATCAGCTTAAGTATACTACAATAGGTGAGATGGGAAGATGTGAGAGAGTTCCTGGGTGGGTTTAGGTCTGAGAAAAGGAACATGCCCACAGGGGCGGAGCGGCCAAGAATGCCAATAGGTGTGACGGGAAAGAGGTGCCAGTGTCTCTAGTTACACAAAAGGGAAGAGGCAAAGGGCAAACAAACTGGGGCCGCGGAGACAAAGGACACATCAGGGCATAAACAGGGAGATTTCTAATCAGTCTGGGGACGGAAGAGAATCATGAGGAGAGTCTGGGGCTGGCGGGCAATTCCCACCGATCCGGTGTGGGGGTAGTATCCTGTGTAGGAAAAACCTGGGGTGCTCTAATTGTCCATGCCTTTGGAGTTATTGCTATTCCAGATTCCATTCACCACTGATTTCTTTAAAACAAGGAGGAGGCTCTACTCTTAACTGCCCCATATTTATTCAGGGATTCCTCCACTTAATCGCCTTTCCCAAAGGTGGGCTGGTTTCTGCATGAAAAGACTTTTCCTTAGGCTACCTTGTTGCTCAACCACGGCTTCGCTCAGGCTTTTCCGATGTCCGATGACTCATGTCCCTCATGTCCTTTCTGACCATGGGTGGGGGTGGACTGTCCTTTTTGGGGTGCATTCTGCACCTCTCGCAACACTACAGCCCTCACCCATTAAAGTATTTACAGGTCACTTATGACCCAATGCAGCCCTGCAACCTGTATTTCTCATACATGTCCTGTAAATAAATTGCATATCTGGCCATCCTACGTGACTCCCATTGTGCAGAGCTGCTGATCTGGGGAAGAATTCCAAAATGGTTCCCACTTGCCCACTTCTACAACATGAATTTCAATTGGTGGATTTGGCACCAATAAAATGTGCTGTTACAGAAGTGGGCAGGTCCACCGCCATTATGGAGTTTCCCCCTAGCTCTCAAAGCAGAGTAGAACAGGGGGGCATGGCAGAACTTGACGTTAATTCAATTATGGTTCTGTTCCAGGCACCTTGCTAGTGGTATACAAATAAGTAAATAATATAATATAATATAATACATTAATTATAATAACTTAATTATAATTAATTAATAATTAATAAATTCATAATTTTATTTTATAGCAATCCTCTGCCTTTAAATTAAAAACAAAACAATATAAAATCAGTTTCAAGGGGGAATTTAAAGGGGAATGACTAACAGTGGATTCTAAAAGCACCTAGAGAATAGTTTTCCGGTGCTTTTTGAAAGGTAAGAGGGGAGGAACTCAAAATGGATAGCAAGAGGGAGCCAGTTCCACTTTAGGGACCCACCACAGCAAAAGCGTAATCGCCTGCTGACCTAAGAGGCGGTGGTGGAACCCCAAACAGTGGATGGTTTCTGAGTGCAGATACCCATCAGTGTGAGGCTCCAGGAACAGGTCTCTAATATATTTGTAAAATTTCTATTTCTAAAACTTATATGCCACCTCCTCCTGCCTCAGGCATCTTGGGACGGCTAACAACATTTTAAAACATATTAAAATACACAATAATCAATGAGAACAATAAATTGAAACCCATCCCTTCCCACCCTAACCTACCCCACCTCCCTCGGGAGAGGTCTGGAGGAACAGCCAGGTCTTACAGTGTCTGCAGAAAGTGGTGAGGTCAGTAATTAAGCAGACCTCCAATGGAAGCCACGGTGCAGCTACAAAACAGATCACAGCTGGGTGGTGGGGGCGGGAGCCTGCAAGCCAGCCAGTCTGCTGGAACAATGCACTGAGAGAAGAGACTTTGCTTTCTAACCAACTTAAGAACTAAAGGCCCAGCCTCACAACATCACTGGCTGAAAAATGGACTATAATTAATGGACTTTATGTAGGGTAAGATTTAACTAGGGACTTACTCAGTACAGACTAGGAATACGTTATTTACTTTTGTTTTATTAGCCACTCTGTGTTCAAACTATCTTTGTTTATGTAATCAATAAACATTCTTCTTTACTAAGAAGTGCTTTCTGTTGTCTGCATATTGGGGAAACACAATCTGAGGATCTCGTGCCCTCAAGCACGTGCGAACCCAGAGAGAGAAAGAGTCTATGAATGGTAAGTCTCTGGGAGTTGGGGTGACAGAAGTGTTGTCCCCTTTGCAGGACTGAATCAGAAAGAGAGAGAACTGGTTCAGGTGGGCTGCAAGTGAGGGAAACGGAGTCACCTAACCCAGAAACATGGGGTAGTGGACCCCAACCTCGTGACAGAGCGACCCCGGTGCAACTCATGGGAGAGGTCGCCGACCCAGGCCACGAGTGTAGTCTCCGTGCCATAACCTGGACAGATGCCCAACTGCGAGGGATCAAGAAGACTGACCCGGTCCAAATGCCCCTGAAGCTGCCGAGCCACCACCCGTTCAATAACCTTCCCTAAAAAGGGAAGGTTAGAGACTGGCTGATAGCTGGCCAGGACGCCAACGTCCAAAGATGGCATCTTGAGCAGGGGCCGCACTACTGCCTCCTTGAGACAGTCTGGCAACCTGTCCTCCCTAAGGGAGGCGTTGACTATCCCCACCAGCAAAGGCCCCAATGTCTCCCGGCTAGCCTTAACTAGCCAGGACAGGCATGGATCTAACTTACAAGAGGTCGCTCGTACAGTCCCAAGAGCATTCCCCGTATCCGAGAGCAACAGAGTCTGAAACTCATCCCACAAAGCCGGACAGGACGGGGCTTCTACTGCCTCTGACCTGTCCTCTGCTAAAAAAGTTGCATCAAAACCGTGGTGAATTTGAGCGATTTTATCCTCAAAGAAGTCCACAAACAAATCACAGTGAGCATTTGATGATTCTAAGTCCAGGCAGAGGGAAGCCAAACTGACAGCCCCCTCGCCACCTGGAGCAGCTTAGCTGGGCGGGACTTAGTGGATGCAATGCATGCAGCAAAGAATACCTTATTTACTGTCCGCATCGCAATGGCATAGGTACGTAACCAGACTCTATGCCGCAATCGGTCAACTTCATCATGTGAGTGACGCCACCATCGCTCTAACTGCCGCCCTTCATGCTTCATCCACCGCAGCTCTTCCATGTACCACAAGGAGCTGTGTTGTCGGCGCTTTGGGAACGAATGCCTGGGGGCCACACGGTTGATGGCCTCAGTCAACACGGAATTCCACATAGACACAAGGTCATCGAGTGAGCGGTCATTGAGGTCAGAGGAAACATCCCCTAGAGCTATCTGGAACCTTTCTGGTTCCATAAGCCTTCAGGGGCGAACCAACCTAACTGTTTCTGAACCCTTCTGGGGGCCGACATGCGCCAGGATACCCGCCTGGAGGAGATAATGATCTGTCCACGACAAGGATACTGTTGACACCTCCCCCACTAACGAATCCCCCGCCTCAAGGCCTGTGCAAAATATCATATCTAGGGTATGTCCTCCAATATGTGTGGGGCCCACTACTCTCTGAGACAGGCCCATGGTTGCCATGGTGACCATGAACTGATGCTCTGCCCCTCCAAGACTGGCATCAGCATGAATATTGAAATCTCACAGAACTATCGCCCTGGGGGACCGCAAGACCACCTCTGACACCAGCTCGGTCAGTGCGGGCAGGGAGGCTGCTGTACAGGTGGGTGCCTGGTATATCAGCAGTATCCCCACTCTGTCTCCGGCCAAATCCAACACTAAATGGACAGCCTCCACACCCACAACAGGTTGCACAGGAAATCTCCTCACAGACCCGGCATCCTTAGAAATAATGGCTACACTGCCCTCCTGGCCCTCCAGTCGCTGATGATGATGCACGGAGTACCCAGCCGGAGCAAGGTCAGGCAATATAGGCCACGACTCAGTGTCCAGCCAGGTCTCCGTAACACATGTGAGGTCGGCTGCCTGGTCCAGGATCACCTCCCGGACTGTAGTTGTTTATTAGCCACCGACCTCGCATTTGCCGGCATCAAACCAAGGCCCAGGGTCCTCTGAGCCCCGATCACCTCACCGCCTGTCTGGGGGCTAATGAGCGGGACAGATATACAACATCTGTCCCGCTCACAGATCGAACTTGCCTCCCAGAAGGACCATAATTCCCCCGGCCCAGCACGACCCCTATGACTGCAGACACCCCCCCCCAGTTCACTCCCCGGACCACCCCCCGGAGGCCGCTCCACCAGCCCCCCGAAGGAGATCCCTCCCACTCCCCATCCTCCTCTACCACCGGAGGATCACCCCCCCATCCCAAGGGCTGCACCCCTCCCTCACACCAAGGGGGTCAACCCTTCCCTCCCTAACTGCCCCCCTCCCTCATAAAGAAAACAACCCATTCCCCCATCCCTTTAAAATACAGGGGAAAAAACCTCCCACCAATGTCAGTGGCCCTCCCGGTCCCGTTAAGGGCCACACCTAAGGGCCCTTTAGCGCAATCTTTAAAATCCACTCATGTGCCCTGGCCCTGCCCCCCTCCTCCAACAGGGGGAGGAGACTGATAGTACGTGGGGCCACATGATGACACAAATCTTGGAGGGGGGGGCAAGCCCTCCACACAACCCCCGGTGAGCCGGATCCTGGCAGCGGCAGGCAGCAGTGAGTGTAGAGCGGTCCCCCCTCAGGACCGGGCAGCAGGTGTATTCTCCAGTTCACAAGTCCGACCCATGAACGGCCCACAAACAGCCGCCGTCCAAGGGCTGGTGCCCTCTGGTACCACCCCTGGTAGAAATACCTGTAGAGGAGGGGAGGAAACAGATGTTACTAATCAATCAACCCTCTCAGGCAGCACCCCCACCTCCCGGCAGTGTCCAGGCCACACAGCCCCTGCAGCCAATCTAGTCAGGGCCTATTAGTGTACAATAGGGCCTAATAAATAGTTGATAAATGCAAGGACAGAAACAAATCTGACAGTTCCTATTCATGCAGAGAAAGTAAGGTTGCCGTGTTGGTCCCAAATATAGGCAATAGAGACAAAGTAGTAAAGGGATATCTTTTATTGGACCAAATATATTCGCAAAGTTCACATTCACAGTTTATATTTGAAAAGATAATTGACATATTCGCATCTGAAGCATTTTGAATGAAATATTCATCCGTACAAAGGCTGAACAAATAGCAAAAATTTTTACTCACGATAAATTTTGCCATATCGGGAACTGGCATCGATTTCTCGACTGTTTCTCAATACCGATGTGATTTCTCGATTCTTGCAATACTGAGAAATAACATCCTGATTAACCGACATTCCGCTTACTGTTTACCATGATCCCCGTACCAATCATTTACTGCTTGCCACATTGCCAAGGGTACCGTTTTACTTCCGGGTTTGTTGTTTCCGCATTTCTGAGCTAATCACTGTGCAAATAGCCCATCCCTTAGTGCCTTTTAACCTCCACTCCAGGGCCTCCAATCAGAATTGTTGTTCTATGTTGTTCCCTTTGCTTTGACCAAACTGCAACTGTGTACTAGATTCATTTACAAATCTACAATCCAGTTGCAGATTGGTCAAAGCAAAGGGAGCAACATAGAACAATTCTGATTGGAAAGGCACTGGATTGAAGGTTAAGGGGTGGGCTATTCACACAGCGATTGGCTCAGAAATGAGGAAACAAAAATCCCATAAGTAAAACAGTACTCTTGTCAATGCGGTTAGCGGTAAATGAGCGGTAAGTGGAAAGTCGGTAAATGGGATCCCGGTAAGCAAATTATCAGAAAATTGAGAATCAAAATCTCAGTTGAGACATTGCCGAGTACCGAGAAGTTCTCAATTCGACGGAGATGTTATCGCGAACCAGGATTTCAATAAAATTTCCCATTTTGGCAAAATCTCATTTCAGTCCTAATTCAGTTCCAAATTCCTTTTAGTTACTGTTGTGAAAATTGCACGTTTGGCTCTTTGGCGATTTCATGTTTGATATTTCAGTGACTTTGGTGTTTTGGTATTTGCATCATTTTGTTTGTCCTACTTGATGGGTATTTTTAATTTTTGAATGTGGACGCAAAGACTTCATTTCGGAGCAGTCACATTCAAAAAAATCTTTAAAACCTACCAGTGAATGAAAAAGTGAATGCAGTACCAATTACTGAAATATCAAGGTAACTTAAATGCCAAACACAAACGCTGCTATCTACAGAAACCCCCCCACTTGATTTGGAATAGCGCCTTTGACATCCTGCAGACTTTAGTGAGACTGCTGCTGCCCACTCCCACCCCCCAATTCTTGGAACGTCCTCCCTGAACACCTCTACTCTCCTCCCTCCATTCAAATCCCTCATGAAAACCTCCCTCTTCCCTCAGACTTTTCCTAGCTCCTCACCCCTCACAGGCTGCTCCGCATCTTTCATTTGGGGTCCCCTTCTCCTCAGTGACTAAGTCACACAGACATGTACCTGTGACTTCTCAGCTTTGTGAATTGTCTTCGACATAAAGGGTCTGGAAAGGAAGTCTTATGAGGAAAGGTTGAAGGAACTGGGTATGCGTAGTCTAGCAAAGTGAAGATTAGAGGGAGACATGGTAGCAGTCTTTAAAGATCAGAAGACCTGCTGCCAGACGGGAAGGAACTGTTCTTCATTGCTGCAGAGCGCAGAACTAGAAACAATGGGCTCAAATTACAAGGTAGATTTTGATTAATTATCAAGAAGAATTTCCTAACAGTCAGAGCCGAGTGGTGATGGAACAAGCTACCTAGGGAGGTCATCGGCTCTCCGTCCACTGGAGGTTTTCAGAAAGAGGCTGGACAGCCACCTGTCAGGGATGTTGTAGCTGTAATGCTCCTGCATCCAAGCTGCAAGTTGGACTGGATGACCTTGAGATCCTTTCCACCCCTGACATTCTGTGTTTCTGTGGCATTGTGAGGCAAGGAAACCCATGCTCTGCAGCTCACACTAGTGTCAGGATTGCTGAGCATGGGTTTGTAGGCATGACCCAGCACACTCCTCTCCACGGTGGAGTTTTACACACGACGCTCTGCTCGCGGATTGAAACAATCCGCTTTTAGGAAAGTCGCGCGGGGGGCGTTTAGATGCACTGCCGCCACTGCAAACTGCGGCTCGCGCATTGTTTTGAAACCGCATTGGTAAAACCCTAGTATCGAGCTTTTACCGATGCGGTTTCAAAAGAGTGCACAAGCCACGATTTGCAATGGCAGCATGTGGCTTTTCTAAAAGTGGATTATTTAAATCCATGAGCTCTGCATCACATCTAAAAATGTGCGCAGTGTCTCCCTCCCCTTCTCCCTCTTGAAGGCGTCCCAGGGATGCAGGTCTAGGGCAGGGGCACAGGGTCAAATCCAGCCGATGGCTGATTTTTATTTGGTTTCTCTCCAGCCCCTGGATCCAGGCCTTCTCCTTCAGAACTGAGAGAGGGAGCTCAGAGGAAGGGAGCAGAGAGGAGGGCATGCACACAAGGACAACGGATGGATCCATGTCACAGATCCATGAGCTGGACCCTCTCCTTCCTTTCCCCACCTTGAGCACATTCCTGAAGCATCCTATGCCCTCTACTATTATCTGCCTCCTGGAGCTTGTGCTAATAGGTCCCCACACCCCCTGCTCTTGAGTTCCCCGCTCTGGGGTAATCCTAGGAAACCAGCAACTCGCTCCAGAAACTGCTGGCACAGGCGGCTTGCTAGGGTAAAAGATTGTGTTGTATCTGAAGCTTCTCGCTGGAGCCTTGTCATGCGTGCGCTGCCTCTGTATCCTTTTCTTGGCAGCTGACAAAACTGCTGCCGGCAATGGCTTTGTTTGGGATAAGCTCCTGCCAGCTGCTCTGTTTTGTAGGCCAGATCCTGCCCATATTGGATCCCAGCGCTAGCCTCTCACTTACTTCAGTGGGGTCAGAATTAGGCTCTTTACTTGCCATTTGGATTTACAAGTGGATGGGTCAAGTGAGAGGTCATAGTTCAAAGGTCAAGAGGAAGACCAAGGGGCGCATTGTGCATTCACTCCACAAATAGAATGGCCTCCTCTACAACAGGCGGAGAGACATCGCCAATTCAACTGCTCTGTTTCTGAACCAAGGCACTGAACTGAAGCATTACAGAAGGACTTAGCCAGGGACCCATGTTCCCTGTGTTTTCCCCACTGCTGCCAATGGGTCCCTGGTTTTAGCTAGCTGTACACTGGCTTTCTCCACCAGTGCATATTGATTATTGGCTTTAGTAGATTTCTGCCTGGAGCCCTCATGTAAGATGTTGCCGGGCCCGACAGAATGAAAGACCATCATAAAATAAGACCCCCTCAGGGGCATTTATTTATTACTAGGGGTGGGAATATCGGTATCAGATTAATCTGATAATCACCGGTATCGGCGTACCGGATTTTTAACGTTGGCCCATTTTACTGGGTTTTTTACATTGTAGTCATTGAAATAAATAGCCGCAATGTAAAAAAAACGGTAAAACTGCCAATGTTAAAAATCCGGTATGCTGATACCGGTAAATCTGGTACCGGGGAGATCCAATTCTGGTAAAACCAGTATTCTGGTATTCTGGTGTCCCACCCCTATTACCCTCCATGGATATGGTTCCAAGTCCACAGTGTCACGGGTTGGAGGTCCGCCCCCCCACTTTACCGGGTTTGATTGACTCAGTTTCCCTCGTGTACAGCCCACTTGAATCAGTTTCTCTCTCTGGCCAATTCAAGTCTGCTGCAGGGACAACCCCTTTGTCACCCAAGGGCCCGATCCTTCCTGTTTACAGACTCTTTAATCTCTGGGTTCGCAAGAGCTTGAGAACTCTTGTTGCTCACTTGTGTTCCGATGTTAGACAGGTACATCTTCATAAAGATAAGAAGTAAGTTTATTGATTACATAAGCAAGATAGTTGATACAGAGTGGTTACTAGAAATCAAAGGTAAATATTAGGGGTGGGTGTGCCGGTAAATCCGGTATCTGATAATGCCGGTACTGGGTGTACCGGCATTATCGGATTCAACCCGGTAAATCCGGTCCCGTTACTGGATTCCGGGTACTGGATTTTTTTACATTGCAGCCATTTAAATGAATGGCTGCAATGTAAGTCCCACCAAAAAAGTTTTTAAAAAACCCTTCCCGGAAGGCCTAGAGCGTCTCTGACACCGGCAACCACAGCCGGCGCTGAGGCCGTCGGACCGCCCGCCGCCGCCGCACCCGGAGCTCCGCTGAAATACAAGAGGTACAGCACTGTCAACTTGTAGTAGGGGTGATCCCTGGGGGGTTGGGGGGGTGTTAAACACTCCCCCCCCCAGGGATCGGGTCTATACTTACCGGCGGCTGCGGGGACGCCACAGCCGCTGGTGCTGGGGGGGGGCTCTTTTTTTTAACAAAAATCCAGGCTGGGCAGGGTGGGTGGAGGGTGTCCCCCCTTCCACCCGTGCAGCCTGGGCGGGGGAGGGGGGAGGAATTGTATTCCATTGATTTCAATGGGGACACAGTGCCCCATTGAAATCAATGGAATAAAACCGGTACTGGATACCGGAATTAATCCGAGAATCCGGTTCTTTGAGAACCGGAAAACCGGTAAATCTGGTATCCGGTAATTGCCCCGGGGTCCCATGCCTAGTAAATATAACGCATTCCTGATCTATACTGGTTGAGTTCCTAAATAAGCATCTTACCCTACAAAGGTTCATAAGTTCTTCTCAGTCCTTGATGTCCTGGGTCTTCAGTCTTAGAGTTGCTAGAGAGCAAAGTCCTGTCTCTCAGTCCATGTCTTCCAGCCTTGTTTGCTGGCAAGATGCAGGATGCAGATGAGAGTGCTCAAGATGGCTCTGACCAAGCGAGAGAGATTCTGCCTTAATGGCCCTCGCTTAAGTACCTTTCATGGTCTCTTTGTTTTGGCTTTCCCGCCTTGGAGAAACCTGAGGTCTGTTACATAGGCAACCCAGGCCAACCTGAAGGTCGATCTGCATCTCCACCGGGTTCCGTCTGGCCAGGGTTCCCAATACACATTCTTTTTATCTCTTTGCATTTCCTGGAGTTTCGTCAGTGTTACAGTCCTGATTTGGGTTTTACAGTTCTCAATTGTAACATTACATACATGTTGCACCTTTTGCTTTACATATTTACAAGGCTTGTAGTTTACACGTAGGCCAGTATCACACGTGTGTGACCCTATGTTTCTCCGTGACACACAGACCTAAGAGAGTGACCATTGGGCAGGGGTTATTGATAGCATGTTTCTAAAACATCTGGTAGCTTTTCAAAACGGTGAGCGACACTGTGAGAGGGTAGAGGGTGCCCAGGGGATAAGTCTCTGCAGGATCCAGGCCAATAAAGTCACTTTCTTGGGGAATTAGCTCCACGCGTTGTTTATTTTACAAATGTCCTAACACTAAATACAGCCTCTCTATTTATACAGTTCTATATGTACACAGTCCTGCTCCCCAAGACTCCCCTGGGTCGGCCCCTCAACTCTGGGTCTGTCCCTCCTCAGAGCAGACCCAGTCCCCCCCCCTCTCATCTTCAATCACCAAATTCTCCTACTTACAGTCTCCATGTCTCCTGCAGCCCACCACCCATCATTGCAGTGGTAACAACGATGAATCTCGAGATTCGGAACGGATATGCCAATTGTCTTTGTTAATAGCAACAGCCATATTCATTTCAGTCGGCTTCAATAGGAGCAGGCTTCTGATTAGGTCAATTAGAAGGCGATTTAATTAATAAAATCCCTTTAAAATCACATTGGGATCCTGCTAGTTCAACATTAGCATGCAAGTCACCAGAGGAACTCTGCTACCTAGGTGTGTGCCCAGATCTCGAGATAACAGGTGCGCACGGGGTTTTGTGCACACAGAGAGTACATGGCAACAGGACTTGCGCCTGACCTTTATCTTCCCGAGTAAGGGAAATGTTAACTCACCGGCAGCAGAGCCACGAGTGACTGATTGGGTCTCTCCTCACGAACGAAGATAAAGGTCGCTTCGCAGCTGAGCTCAGCAAATATCCACTCCATATGGACAGGACGCTAAGCTCGTGTCAGCCCAATACATCGCAGAAGCGTCATATTTTTAACGGGTCTAATTAACCTGATCTAGTTAAATGTCATAAATGTGAAAATAGCTCGATGGGAAAAGGAGAAATTACTTCTTTTTCTGCATGCGGTTAGAAGACCAGCCCCTGTTCAAAAATCACTTATGTACATGCTTAACGTTAAGCATATGAGGAATCCGCTGTCTATTCAGGAAGGCACTTGCTTAATGTCCACAAGATTAATGAGCTACCTACCAGCACATGCCCAAGCACTATGGACATTTTAAGGAAAATTGGTCGTTTAATAATGAAGTGACTATTCCATTCTTTTTTCTGATGATGTGAGAAGCTGTGATGTGTTTAAACCACAGACGGGGAGCGTTTCCCCTCCCCTGGAACACCAGATGGTGCTGGTGAAAGGCGTTCCTGGCCACCCACCATCGCCACCTGATGTTCCAGGTGCAGCAAGGGATCCAGGAGCACTCCCAGGTTGCAAACCTGGGTGACCAGAGGAGGCTGGATCTTTTAATGATGGCGATCCTGATCCCTTCCCAAGAGGGGGTAAGGAACAAGACTGCAGGGATGAAAAAGAGAGGGAGAGATTTGGCCCACAGGCCTTAGGTCCTGTCCCCTCCCTCCCCCTCCAGTTTAAACCCAAAGATGAATGAAGACTTTTGGGAACTTTGGGTCCCTTTCCCCTCCTCATCCCAGCTCCCATCTCCTGCTGTCCTGACACCCAAGACCCCTTGCATGCGGCTGCTTGCCTAGACCTTTGAGAGCCCAAACCTGACCTGCTGAACCAGGTTCAGAGGAGTTCCGTCAGTTCCATGAGCAGGCATGAAGCTACATGCTTCTGATGAGCCGAAGCTGCTTCTGTCCCGTGTGACAATCCCCTCGTGTGTGCACAGAAGTGGAGCGCCTTTTCCCCTGCTGACCACGGTGGCCACTGACCAGAGGAGAATCATTCCTGTGCTGATCCAGCATGAGTTAAAGAGCAAAGCTATCTCAGTGGTTAGGGAGTCAGGCTCTGGCCGATTTTAGACGAGACGGTACCATGCAAGTCCACCCAGTGGACACGTGTGGTACTGTCAGTGGGTGGGTGGGTGCATGCTCCCGTGACCCATGCACCTCCACCCATCTCCCTGCATGGGGCAACCAGGAAAAACCTGGGTTGCTCTGTGCAGGGGCATGGGTAGCCGGTGGGTGGCTGGGGGCGCACACCCATCTGTTGTTGTCTAAACCCTCCCCCACCCACCGGAAGTGCGTGTGCACGCGGCTGAGCGCACACAGACCTGCCCCTCCCCGGTCCCCTCCATCTAAAAATGGCCTCTGGGTTTAAATCATGGCTTTGGTGTCTCAATTGGGTTGGCTTGAACCTGGGGCCCATAGATCCCGGCCTAAAGCAACACACAAACTAAATCACAGGCGTGTGTTACACATCAGTAGAACCTGCATACGCCCTGTTTGCTTATCTCCTCCCTACCACCTCCAGGTTAATATTGACATGGCCTTACTAGACCAGACCTACGGAAAGCCTTGTACAAACACAGCTACTTAACAAGTCAAACAATGCTATCGGCACTAATGGGAGCTTGCCTTTGGGAGGCTTACTCCCCATCTGCTTATTCGGGGGGCTATTGGCTGCAGAAGCCCCAGACACAAGGACTCCTTCCCCGCCCCCCCCCATCACTTGAGAGGTTCAGAAGAAGCTTGAGGCATGGAGATGGAGGGATGGAGCCTGTCTATCTCTTGGGATTCACTTTCAGCCCTCTGCTTAAGCCACCGAACTACCCATAACTTGGACTTTGTTGGAAGGTTGGCTAAGGTTCATGATTCCCTTTATAACAGGGGACTCGATACTGAGGGAGCAGCCATTGAGGGATGACTTTTGGGGCTGGAGTAGATTCAGGAAAGTGCAAACTGTTTGACCACACAGAGTCCTGTGTATTTCGGAAACCAAGAGGAGCTCTGCAGTACATGCGAGTCCATGAAGAGACTTGAAATGATGACCTCGGGGGCCCCTTCTCGTTCCATGAGTCTATGATTGACGCAACTAGGTATATAGTCTAGCAAAGAGAAGATTAATGGGAGACTTGATAGCAGTCTTTTAATATCTAAAGGGCTGCTACCAGGGCTGGCCCTACTGTGGGGTGGCTCAGGGCGGCCACCCCGGGCCCCACTCCTGGGGGGCCCCCGCACTCGGGGTCCCGAGCTCCCAGAATGACAGTGGCCGGGACATGGGGACCATGAGTTCAGGGCCTCCAGCTGACTCTGGCTGACAGGCAGTGGAGGGGGCCAGCAGGAGTAAGGAGATGCAGAGGCCTCGCCTCTCCCACACTCCATGCCCACCCCCGCTGCCTGTCAGAGTCTCGGCTAGAGGAAATGAGGGAGAGAGAGGCAGAGGCCCCGCCTCTCTCACACTCCATGTCCCGCCCCCCGTCCGCTGCCTGTCACAGTCTCGGCTAGGGGAAATGAGGAAGAGAGAGGCAGAGGCCCCGCCTCTCTCACACTCCATGTCCCGCACCCCCTCTGCTGCCTGTCAGAGTCTCGGCTAGGGGAAATGAGGGAGAGAGAGGCAGAGCTCCCGCCTCTCCCTCATTTCCCCTGACCGAGACACTGACAGGTGGGGGGGCACCCACGGAGTGAGGGAGAGGCAGCCAGAGGCCCCACCTCTTCCTCATGCCACTGGCCGCCTCCCAGACTGGGCTGTTTCGGCCAGGGGAAATGAGGGAGAGGCAGGGCAGGCAGCGGAAGGGGAGGAGAGACTGTGACAGGCAGCGGAAGGGGGGGCAGCAGAACTTCCAGTGATGGCAGCAGCACGGCAGCAGATTTAATCTGCTGCCGCGGTGCCCGCCCCGCCTGAAGCTCCGAGCCCAGCGCGGGGCCCAGGCCGAAGGTGGCGGCGGTGATGGATCAGGTAAGTGATCCGATGGCTGTTCAAGCTTGGGGATGGGTGGAGGGGGGGGTGCCCCTCCGCCCATCCCTGAGACCAGGCCCAGGAAGCATGCTGCTCCCAGACCAGGCCGAGGAGCATCCCTAGGTCTACCGGCTGGCAGTGGCTTTGCCACCAGCAGAAGACAGGGGTCCTGCATTTGTTCCCCACCCTGGGCCCCGCTTATACTAATGATGGCCCTGGCTGCCACCAAGCAGATGGTAAGAAACTGTTCTGCATTGTTACAGAGAGCAGGATTAGAAAAACTGGGTCAAATTACAGGAACGTAGGTTTTGTTTAGCTGTCAGGAAAAACTTCCTAACAGTAGGCGCTGTTCTGCAACGGAACAAGCTTCCTAGTGGAGGTTGTAGGCTCTCTGTTGCTGGACATTTTCAAGCAGAGGCTGGACAGTCATCTGTCAAGCATGTTGTAGCTGTAGTCAGACTCTCGAGGTCCCTTCCAACTCTATGATTCTTCGATTGTCTTTGTTGCTCCCTTCTGTCTCCTCTCCAGTTTGTCAATATCCTTCTTGAAGCACGGTGCCTGACAGTGTGGCTGTGTGACAACGATGGAACCTGTAAGACGATGCTCTCAGCTGAGCTCAGGTCGTGCGGGGGCACAAGGAGGGAGGTGGTCCTTTAGATATAACTTAAGCATGAAGTTAAAGTTAAGTATGTCCTGAATCACAGCCAGAGAGCATTCCCAGGCATGCAAAAAATCACGCCGTGACAATTTCCCTATAGTGGGAGAGGTGAAAATGGGCCAAATGAAAGGAAGCCCCAGTGTTCCAATCCTGCATCCCTTAGTCTAAGCCGTGCGGGATTTAGCTCAAAGTTACACCGAGACGTAAGGAGGCAGGAGAAGGGGGGTGAGCACAGCAGAGGGTGGCGGTGAACAGGCCTCATGCTGCAGTTGTTGTTACCATGGCAAATTTTGCTTGTTGACTGAACACCAAATGGCGTGATCATCTGAAGCAGTCTGTGTGGAGCAGTCACAGAGGAGCCTTGGGCTGGGCTTGCTTTGGAGATAGGTCTGAGCCTCCTCTTACCTGCATCTACTCAGAGTCACTGACGAGTCTTCTTTTCCCTGCAGATTCTCCTTCTCTCTACACCTGCCTGGATTTAGCAAACTGGGACAGAAAGGGCATCCGAGCTGCAAGCACTGCCCCAGGATTGTGGAGTGGGGCTGGAAGGATTTCCGGGAATTGAATGCAGGATTTAATGCCCCATGTACTGCAAACTCCAGATGTGCACATTTTAGAGGACACTCTGCCTCTCTCTCCCTCATTTCCCCTGGCCTAGACTGTGACAGGCAGCGGGGCGAGGGGGGCACGGAGTGTGGGAGAGGCAGGGCCTCTGCCTCTCCCTACTCCTTCTGGCTCCCTCTGCTGTCTGTCAGTCAGAGTCGTGCTTGGGGTCCCCAGTTCCCAGCCACTGTGAGGCCGGGAGCTCGGGGGCCCCCCAGGAGCGGAGCCCGGGGCGGCCTCCCTGAGCCGTCCCTGCCCACAGCCTTGTACCACATTCCAGGGTAAGTCACTAGTGTGAACAGCTGCCAGCTGACTTGGAAGGAGTGCAAGATCACTGAGTGAGCTGGCCCAAGGCAATTGTCCCCAGGATAGCCTCACTTCACCTGAGCAGCTCACCCGGGATCTCTGGAATGCAGGGCATGCGAGCTTGTACAGAATCTACCCAGCGGATCCGGTAGTTCTAATCCTGGCCTCCGACACTGACTGGGTTTGTGAGTCTCGGGGCTGAGTCACTAAACTGCCTCAGTTTCCCCATGTGTAATATGGGGATAATAATCCCTACCAGGGGGAGGACAGAGGAGGGAGACTTGCTGCTTTGTAAAGCGGGCCATAAATGCCAAGGCTTGTTCAATAGTAACTCTCTCATCCTGGAACTCCCTTGTTGGGGTAATGACCTTAGGTTTATTTCTCCGTTGTGGGGGTGCGGAACAGGGTTGGAATGGGGCCGTGGTGCAGGGGATGAGAGGGAATGTGGGCCTCACCCCCCCAGGTTCATGATCCCTGGCACTGCACTGCCTTTCCCCATTATAGCTATACCCTACATGCTGGCTCCACAGCCTGGGGAGGAGGGCAGGTCGGGGAATGGAATAAATGTTTCCCTGGCCTGACTCGGCCAGAGAGGGGAAGGGAAGCAGGGAGCGATGGCTCTGCCCCCGTGCTGCAGCCGGCACCCCACCTCCTCCATGACCGGCAGTTATGGCTGGTGGCCATGGAAAACCCCCATGACAGGCCCGGTTGGCATGGAAACAGACGCAATCCTCCTCCCCCCCGTTTGGCCTGCTATGGCCGGCCTGGGTGGCCCTTGGGCCCGGACTGTGGGCCCAGTTCCTTCTGGATCCATGTTTCCAGGCCAACTGCCTCCCCCGCCTGGGTCTGTACCAGACCCACATCTGGTGGCTCAGAAAGAGATACACGGGCCGTGGCGCTAGCCCAGGCAGGCAATGGCTGGCGAACCAGGCCCCTGTCACGTTTATTAACACCCGTAACGAGGAACCTTTTCCCTCCCACCAGCCAGTTTGAAAATTAGCCCAAGCTCCATGGGCCAGAGCGGAGTTGGGGAGAGGGGTGCTTATGGGGTGTGCGCTGCACAGGAGGGGGGATGGGGCAGGATCCAGCTCCTCAGTCTGTCCTCCAGCGCGTGTCTTACTGTCTTCACCGCTTCTCCGTTTCCCTGAGCTCACTCTTTCATTGCTTGAAGGTGGGGGACTGATTTCCCCAGGCCAGATCCAGAAATTGGAAAGGGCCCAAATTTAGAGTGTCCGGATATGCACATTTTAGAGGACACTTATGAGAAATACAGCTTGCAGGACGGCAGTTGCGCCAATGCGGCCCTGCAACCTGTATTTCCCATAAATGTCCTCTAAAATGTGCATATCTAGCCAGTCTACCCAAATTAAAAACCAGTCACCACGGACTGGATTAGTCCTGCAAGCTGGTGATTCCCCAGCTCTGCTCGGAGGGTTTGCATGGGCTGGAATTCCAAGTGAGCATCAACAATTTGGGTTGGTTTAGGCAGGGGTGGGGGGCGTTATTTGTTTGGTTTTTTAAAATTCTTTTTGAAATAATTTTACAGCCTGCCTGTCTGTCTGCCCTGCCAATCTGTCTCCCACTGCAGAGGAGGAAATTTAATATTTCCTTTGAAAGATGTTCCCGGTGAGTTATCATTTGAAAAGAAAATCTCAACAGTCTGAGCAATCCTGACAGGCATTTCTCATCCTCCTCTTGGGATTGATGCGACGAGGTGTAATTTCTACTTTCTCACTTGGATAAACACAGCCTCTTCCAGAAAGCCCACCCTGACTGCTCTGCTGTATTTTAGGCTACAGAAATGAAGACTTTGAAAACATTCAAACAAATGAATGGAGCTAATTTCTCTCTGTCTTGTTAAGCATTAGAGGCAGGGTTTGTTCAGGGCCGGCCTAACTCTGCTGCCTTTAACTTCCGTGAGAAGACAGCTAATCTCATACTGAGCCCTCCTAACACTTCCTCCCCTTAAAGTAGCCATGAGTGGAAAGTGAAATGTTGAGATTTAAAACTGAATGTTCGGATTTCAGAATAGAAATTTCAAATGTCAAAATTTGAAATCTCGGTATTCTTCAAAATTTGAATTTGAAGGAAAAAAACGATGAGAAAGTTAGACAGGTGTGATGATACATGCACCCCAGGGAGGGGAAAGGTTGCCCATTCCCACCCCTGTCTCAGAGAGGGAGGGCAGCCCAACCTCTTCCTGCCTCAGGACATTCTGCCTGTCCTTCCACCCTCCTTTAGGTGCTGTTCATATCCCAGAGCAACACTGCCAAGGGGATTATTTCTCCAGCTTCAGAAGCCCAGTATTTACACGGCCCTTTCAGTGTCCCAAGTGTTTTACAAACCTTGTCTAATTCATCCTCACAACAAACCTATGAGGTAGGTCATTATTATTCCTATTTTACAGGTGGGGAATTGAGGCAGATAGTGACTTGACAAAGGCCAGACAAAGGCCACCCAGTAAGTTTGGGGCTAAGAAGGGGATTTGAACTCAGGTCTCGCAGATTAATGGCCAACACCTTATCCGCGAGACTACAATACACTCATGCAATTTTTTTTTAATGTTCCTCCATTGTAAAGTCATTCCAAAGTGTACTGCACTAACTGTACTAACCTTGTGAGGGTTTGTTCCTCCTGATGTTTTGGAGACTGACAGCCTCGTGGTGGTTGGATGGAACAGAATGCTGAAGTTTAGGGTTGGAAACAGGATGGCCTTAAGGGGTGGGAAGGCAGCCCTACCTCTCCCTGCCCTTAGCCGTGCCTCAGAACATTCTCCCTGTCCCTCCACCCCCCTCTAGGTGCTGCTTAATATCCTAGAGTAGGCGGTGCGCATCATTGGGAAAAAAGACAGGGCATATTATTAGACACTTAGTGGGTTGTTTTGGCAAGTAGTTTTAAATTTCTTATTGTGAATTGGATTGGGCTGTCTGTGTGATGTCATGAAGGAAAAGTCACAAAAAGTACTTGTGGCAGAGCAGGCAATGGTCCCTTTAAGAGGGCCTCCTCATCACCTTAGGCCCACCTCCTCTGAGGGATATAACAGCAGCAGACACTAAAATGCCATCAGTCTGCTGCAGGAGGCGAAGCAGGAAGGGTCGGAAACCAGGCTGGTGTGTGCTGGGAGCTCTCCGTGGTCTGAGCTTGGGAGCTAAGAGGGGCCAAAAGTTGAGTGGGGACCCTTGCCAAGGACTCACTGTATTGTGAGTGAGCATTGTGAATATTGTGAGCATTGTGAGACTGGGAAACCTCCCGACCGGCTGGACTGGTTTGGGGATGGTGTCTGGAAAGACTTACAGGGGACAGCTGCATCATGCTGTAGCACCAAATAAAGAAATGCTGAGAAACAAGGCGGATGAAGCCAACAATTAACGAAGTATCAATGCACTGAGCAATCAACAAGACAAAGTACAAGTCACCAAAGGGATTAATTCTGCAATGGAGCCAAATATAAATGCAACACAAATACCCTAATGGTATTTGTGAAAAGGCCTGTTCGCTTCAGCCCTAATCAGGACCAGGGAAGGCTCAGCCTGCTTCCTAGATCAGTGTTTCTCAAACTGTGCCCTGCTCCCTCTTGTCCATGGTAGTTGAAACCCGCCTCCTCCTCCTCCACATTTTGCTCCCTCTCTCCCCCTTCCCACCCCCCTGTTTCTTCCTCACTCACTCTGAAGCTACCCCCTCATTTTGGAATTTCCCCCTTAGCTCAGTCAAAGTGGAGCTAGGCGTCAGAGCTGAAATGAGTATCTGAAAGTACAGGGTATACCTTTCAAAATTGTGGTACTCGGCCCAACCAGCAACGTCGGATACTACCCGATCCGGTAACATCAGGTGCCCCAACAGGCTTCCTGATGGAACAGTTTTCTGACTTTCCATCCTGATTCCCATACTAATTTACAGATCAGTAAAACGGTAAATCAGAAGCAGCAATACCCAGTATTTCCGGGTAATATGGGTGGTTGATTGGTACTCAGGTGTAGACCATTGGGCACCAGACACAGTACTCAGAACTGTGTGTATTACCTGCAGCAAACCAGCTCCCTGTTTCAGGCCAACTTGCTGTTTGCTAGATCTCGCCCTCCCCATACCTTCCGCATGCCTAACGGTTCCCCACTTTGAGAACTCGCTGAGGCTCCAGTCACACCACACACACCCCCATGCATAGATCCTTTGCTCCGTCTTTCCCTTCCCTTCCTTTGCCTCCCCCTGTCTCTCACCATCATTTTCTGACTTTCTCCTCATTCTGGAAATGCCTCCAAGCTCAGTCCGAGTGGAGGTAGGTGTTTGCCTGCTGAGCTCCTTCTCATGTCCCCCCTCCACTCCAGTTTACCTTCCACATGCCCCTGGGGATCCCTCCTCAGTTAGAGAACCACCCAGGATGCATCCCTGTCAGGGATATTAGGAACATAACAGGGCCACTTTCACATGTTACCAGAGATGCAGAGAAACGTCCGTGATGGCAATTGCAGCTCTATTCTCACAGGAATTAGTGCATGTGGGATGTGAGGGATAGCAAGGATGGGGGAAGTGGAGAGAAGGGAACCCACAGACCTGTTGCCCTACACTTAGATTCACCTCCCGGGGACTCCCATGGGTTAGGGGTGCTCCCGGTTCTGTTGTAAAAGGGTCCCCTCAGGTTGGAAGTTGGCCTTAAATGTTCCCGAAGGAACGAGGCCGGGTCATCATAGGGGAGGAGATCAAGCAGAGAACGTGAGCGTGCCCCTAGCACATTCCACAGGGGGACCAGGTCCCTGCCCACGCAGCCACGAGACCACGAACCCACCCTTATAGTGCAGGGAAAGAGATTGCCACGTGAATGGAGTGAGGGAGAGGGGAAGGACCACGGGGGGAATCACCGGGAAGGGGTTAACCAGCACCAATCTATAGGGAGGACACTCAGGGCGTTACCAGGAGACAGTCTACACCTCACCTCACCCTCGACCCACTCTTACAGACGCTACTTTAATAGGAATAACACAAGCTTTGCTCAGTTGCACAGGGGCCAGTTCACAGCTATGCTGATCGCCGGCCCTGAGGAATGAGCGTGGGACTCTGAAATACCCCTAGCCCCGCCCCCGTAGGCGCGCGGAGCGGAGCAGCGTGAATTCTGGCCCCGCCCCCTCCTCTGCCGGTGTGAATCTGTCACTTCCGGTACGCTTCGCTCTCCCTGCCTGGTTGCCCTGCGCTGCCTCAGAGCTAGAGGGGGAATCCTCCGTACTGGTCCCTGCTCGTATCTCTGTGCCACTCCCTTGCTGCGCTTGGAGGGTTAAGGTTGGTGGGGCGAGGCCCCCATGGGGCGGTTCTTTGGTTGCGGGGGTGCTACTCTCTCCCTGTCCCTGTACCCCTCTTGCCCCCTTTCTCCCTTGTAAACCCCGTCTAACCCTGACATGGAAATGCGCTAGTCCACTTTTATCCCTCGAGAACACCTGTGTAAAAGCTACATTGGGGGACCCAGTCAGGCATGAGTGTTCTCATGGGATAACAGTGGAATAGCGCTAATTCCCATGAGAATAGAGTTGTGATTGCCCTCGCAGAGGTTTCCCTGCCTCCCCAGTAATGTATGAAAGTGGCCTAAGTGCCGTACTGGTTCAGACCAATGGTCCATCAAGCCCAGCATCCTGTCTCCAACAGGGGCCAATCTCGGTCACTTGGGAGAAGCACCCAACAGGTCACAACAGGGCAATCCATTCTCTGTTGTTCCCTTCCAGCTGCCAACAGTAAGAGGTAATGTCCCCCATACTTACTTGGCTAGTAATAACCATTATAAGCCTACCTTCTAAGAATTTGTCTGATCCTTTCTTAAACCCACCCATCCTACTGGCCTTGACCACATCTTCTAGCAACAAATTCCAAAGTTAATTGTGCATTGAGTGAAAAAAAAAACTTTCTTTTAGTTGTTTTGAACCTACCACCAGTTAGTTTCGTGTAGTGTCCCCCTAGTTCTAGTCCTGTTTGAGAAGGTAAATAATAACTGCTCCCTATTAACTCATTCCACACTGGTCATGATTTTATAAACTTCCATCATAACCCCTTACTGAAACTGAACTTCAGTGAATGAATCTGTGAGCATCTGGGAAATGTATTTCAAACTGGCTACAGCCATGTAGCCAAGCCCAAAAAGTGCTCTTTGCACAGGCAGGACCCAGGGATGGAGGAGAGCTGGAGTTAGTCTGTCCCTCGTTACACACGTGCGTAGCTCACACGTGTGTATTACCGGCGTTCGCAGCCCGTGTTGGACTCTGCGATCAATAATGCACATGGGAACCATGCTAACACATTCGAGCATCGAAGCCCAAGAGAGAGCTAAATAATGAATGAACGCTCCTCGTATATATCCTTGTTTACTAAGGCTGAGGCTGGGCAGCCGGGGGAAAGGGTAGGGTCTGGGAGCTGAGGTGGAGGGGACGGTAGTTCTAACGGTCACTGCAGAGATCTCCTCGACCACGTCAAGAAAGCAGCAGGCTCTTGGCCAGTTCCCTTAATTTCATTTCCGACGGCGCACAGTGCTTCCCGAATGCACAAGTCGAGAGGCTCTTTGCCAGCTTGCAGATGGAAGGCCAGGTGCTCCATGGAGGTGGGGGGGGGGGGGCAGGGGAAAGGTTTAACCTCACCCCTTTCCTTATGTGTCTCCATGGAGTGTTATGATGTCACAATGCTATGAGCAGGCAGGGGGCAGGACAGGAAAGAGGCGGAGCTAAGCCTCCCCCACCCCACTTTTTTCTTGACATGGTTCTGCCCTCATGGAAGCACCATGGCGTCATGGCACCCTACAGAGGCAGAGCCACCCTTTGTCCAGATTGGGCCCTTGTCTGATTGGAGCCCAGTCGAGCTGAATGGGCCTAGTCAGGGAAGGGGACAGCTGTTTCATGACGGGCCTCGGATCGGTCTTGGTGCAACCAGACTTAAACCAGGGCAGG
Source organism: Sphenodon punctatus (assembly GCA_003113815.1). Classification (NCBI taxonomy): domain Eukaryota; kingdom Metazoa; phylum Chordata; class Lepidosauria; order Sphenodontia; family Sphenodontidae; genus Sphenodon; species Sphenodon punctatus. The sequence goes on from QEPC01002047.1 coordinate 984,174, forward strand.
TCTGGGTTTTGAGCCTGGGCCGGGCTCCTGATCCCCTGGATGCTGCTATCCTGTGTGGCAGGGGTGGGGAACCTTTTCCATCCCAGGGGCCACTTCATCTTTATTAGTTGCTTAACCGAGCGGTTATCGCAGATACAAACTTTCACAAATAACAGTAAAACCACAAAATATATTGATAGATAAATTGAGTACAACCATTTGAATTGCTAAATAAACAAAAACATGCTTTGACTTCAAATATCTAGATATTGTCATATAAATAATAAAGTGTCAAAAATCAGTAAACAGGCTGATCAATAGCACAATTAATTAGTAAATTAATAGTCCATAATTTATGTGAGATTAAATAAAATTAAATAAATAAAATTGAGACTAGGTACCATAATCCTCTTCCAAACATTTGAAATTTAGTAATTTGCTTCTGATAATGAAGGCTTCCTTTAGAAATCCTGCCACTAGCCATGTTAGATGTGGATCCACATCTTCCAATATGATTCTGTTTGAGTAGAGCGCGTTCTCCCCGGATGTTGAGCTAAAAAGGAAGCTAGGAATTGAGCTCTCAAATTGTCATAAGTATGGCAATCAAACAAAATATGCTCCACCGATTCAGCTGTTAAATTATCAAATGGGCATAGTCGGGAGGCATAATCAATTTTTAATATACGACCTTCTAGTACTTTAGAAGGTAAAGAGTTTAGGCGAGCACACAAAAATAAAACCCTAGACCGAAATGACGATGTCTGGGTTAAATATGAAGCCATACATCCCTGCTCAGGAATTAGATGAAAATAATCACACAGGAAGGAAGTTTCTCTTCTTTTGGTTATGGCCTGCTGTCTAGTTATATCATTGATTCAGGGGCCACTTTGAAAACTGGTACAAGCCTCAAGGGCCGCGTAGAAGGTGGGCGTGTTTAAGCCGTGCACTCAGGAAGAGAAGGGTCCAGGTCATGAATCTGTGCCCTGGATCCATCCGTTTGACTGCAGGCCCTCCTCTCTGCTCCCTTCCCCTGAGCTCAGTCTTTCAGTGCTTGGGGGCAGGAACTGGATCCAGGGACCAGACTGAGGGGATAGAAAGGGGTCAGTCAACTAGAAACTAGCCACGGGCTGCATATGACCTCTAGACCTGAGGCTCCCCATCCTTGCCGTACGGCTTCAATACGCACCACACTGGTTGCCAATTGTCTTCCAGGCCCGATTCAAAGTGCTGGTTTTGTCTTATAAAAGCCCTACATGGTCTAGGCCCCGCTTATCTGAAAGCACACACACGCACCCCCGGATCCCAGGGCGGCCTTTGTGGTCGTCTGGGGACACCCTCCTGGAGGTCCTGCACTATCAACGGGTCTGGACAGACAGGAGGGCATTCTTGGCGGCTGCGCCGTCGCTGTGGAATGCCCTCCTGCTGGAGGCCCGTCTCAGTCCGTATCGTCCGGCCTTCCGCTGGAATGGTAAGACCGGCTCTTCCATCAGGCTTTTGGCAGGGGGGAGGGAAGGGGGATGGCATAGAGTGGGGTGATGTCCTTGGAGTGATTATTTATGATAACTTATTCTATTTTTTTTATTTTTATACTTCGTCTGTGTGTTTTATTGTGTTATTTTAGTGCTGTACCCCGCTCCAGGCCACCAGAGGCATGGAATAGAAGTGTAACTAGCTAACTAACTAAATAAATATTCATTTCAGTTGTTTAGTGCTAGTTTATTCACATCATACGTTATACAGTTATTTATTCATATGTCGGAGTGGCTTCATTTAAAAGATGTGAATCCATCGCGTTTGTCCGACAGTATTTGCAGTGAATCTTCCTTTCTGCCCCGTAGAACAAGAGGACTAAATACCTGACACAACCATGCTGTGGTTATGGGTCCGTTGGCGGGATGTGCAGGCAGTGGGGTGCGCATAGGGTGGCCAGATATGCACATTTTAGAGGGTGCTTCTGAGAAATACAGGTGGCAATGCAGCTCTGCAACCTGTATTCCTCATGTAGCCCCTAAAACTTGCATCTCCTTCCACCCTATGTGCCCAGAACCTGGCAGTCTTGCCCCAGGGTCTCCCCCCTCCCCCAGTATGGCTTAGTGTAGGGCTACCGCCTTCCTTCCAGCCCCAACTAGCATGTGAGGGCACAGAGGGATATTATTAGCAATAAAGCTTGTGCTTGCTTGGACACTGAGTTTTGGTTCAAGGCGGGCACATCCCCAGTAACGTTAGGGGCGGGGGAAAGAAATATAAATGCAAAGGCAGCCTCTTTCCTGCAGTGAGAAGGGTCCGTCAAATCAGGGATGTGATTCCAAGGGACGATGCTCCTGGCTCCCACAGCTTTATGACTGTGCGGCCTACCTCATGGACATGCCATCAGGAACTCACACACAAGCACCGAGAGGTTGTAGGTAGTGGCAACACAACAGCCATGTCAACACTACAGCCCGTGGCAAACCCAAGCCTCAGCAGGGACCCCTTGCAATTTGCTTCAGTCTGTTTGTCTCCTCCCGGCGAGACATGCCCACCTCCAGAGTGGCTGAATGGATTTTCCACACTGTATCCAAGGCTAAGCTCTTTGGGGAGGGGGGTAACACTCCATTTGTCGCACCTCATGTGAGGCCAGGTGTCGGCAATGTGTGCAAGCTGCTTTGGGGCTGGCGGGAGTGGTAGTTGCATGGTCACCTGGGTCACACTGCCACTGCTGGAAACGACAGAGACAATAGGCTCTTAGATTAAAGGGAAGAAAAAAAAATAAGAAAGGCAGCTGCTTAGCAACTCCCGCTAGCGTGTTCTCTCTGAGCAAACAAACAGCCAGAGCGATGGAACAAAGCAATGACAGACAGGGGAGAGAGGGTCCATGCCTGGAAACTGAAAAGAGTTCCAGATCAAGCATCCCACAAGGATCCTGGTCATGTGCAGAGAGGACAAACAGAGGCAGGGGGGAGCCAAGAGGATTTTGAATGGAGATCGTCCCCCGAATTCAATTGCTCCCAGTGATCTTGCTCATACCTATCCAGAATCATTCTCTGCCCCTCTAGACTAGTGCTGAAGAGAATATTCACAGTGAATGCCATATTTGTCTAATTTGTTGACAAAGCAGGTGTAACAGGTTTGCAGCCAGCGTAACTCATGAGCGGCTGCAGGATCCACTCCAGGTTTGGCTTTCAGCCAGTGTAAGTGGCTGCGGGATCCACTTCAGGCTTGGCTTTCAGTCTGTGTAAGTGGCTGCAGGATCCACTCCAGGTTTGGCTTTCAGCCTGTGTAAGTGGCTGCAGGATCCACTCCAGGCTTGGCTTTCAGCCTGTGTAAGTAGCTGCAGGATCCTCTCCATGTAAGTCCACACTGCGCCTTATCCCATCCAAGTGTGGTTTATTTACAGCGTGCAATGTTTTATCCACATCATATATACACACAACACCAGGCCTTCACCATACAGGTTTTTCTGGGTGCCTGATATGCAGGCCCCCTGGCCTGGCACATTCTCTGCCAGTCACATCCCTTCTGACTTGCGACCGTCCCAGCCTGGCCCTTGTCAGATGAGCCCTCCGGCTTGCTGCCCCTCCCTGATGATTTTTCTCCCTTTTCTAGCAGAGGCTCAGCTGGTTTATAGAACCATGCCCAGCTAATGCCACTCATCTAGTGAATTGGCTTCTTAGCCAGTTCGCCCCTTAAAGAAGCCAAATGCCTCTGGAAACGCTTGTGCTTCCTTAGGGATGCCCCCCTAGGTACCTACCCCAGCCCCGTGGGCCTGTCACAGTGGGTAAGGAAAGCCATTCACGCTTTGTTTGGAGACTTGCTTTGCAGCTTTTGGGTTGAGTTTTTCTGGTCATTTTATTTCAGCAATTTGACAGACTCGAGCGAATAACCAAATAGCCAAACAAAAATTACGGAGAAGAAAAAACACCTGAGAGGTTAAAGAACGGTGATGAGCGGGTATAAAGTATCTGTGAAGGGCTTAGTTACACAAACTGCAGAAAAAGCAAAGGATAGAGAGAGATTGATTGGTAAGAGTAAAATAGTTTGGTAATGTAGTGCATATTATAATAATGTAGGTTTTTGTTAGTTGTTACATTTTATTCGTTCTCCCTCTTCTCTAAAGTTTCTTTTTAATATTCCTCTATACAAGTTTAATGTTGAAACTACGGTGAAACTAACAGCTAAATTGCTGCTCGTGAGAAATTTCATCATATGAGGAACAGGGATCAATTTCCTGACCGTTTCCTTGATACCAATGCGATTTCTCGATTCTTGCAATACCGCGCAATACTGTCCCAATGTATCAATTTTCCATGTACTGTTTATCATATACTGCTCATTTAGCGCTTACTGCATTGCTGATAGTACCGTTTTAATTCCGGGTTTGTTGTTCCTGCACTTCTGAGCTAATCACTGTGTGAATGTCTCATCCTTTAACCACCCCCCAGTGCCCTTTAACCTCCACTGCACTGTCTCCAATCAGAATTGTTGTTGTATGTTGTTCCTTTTGCTCTGACCAATCTGTTAACTGGATTGCAGAATAGTAAGGGATCTGCATGCCAGCCAGACAGTGAGAGACAAGGAAGTACAAGGGAAAATGGAGTGTAAGAAATGTGGTGTTGTGTTGGTATTACCTCTCGGGTTTTAAAATAGAGAGTCAGAGAGTCAGAAGGCTGGAAGGGACTTCAAAGGTCATCTACTCCAGCCCCCTGCAAAACTGCAGGACCTGCCACACCCCGACTATTCACACAGAAAAATCCCACCAAAACCAATAGCTACAGAGGGCAAAGCAGTAAACGGGATCCTGCTAAGCAGGAAATCGGTAAACCGAGAAATGAAATGTTGGTTGAAACATTACCGACTACCGAGAGGTTCTCAATCAACCGAGATGGTATCAGGAACTGGGATTTTGATGAGATTTCCCATTTTGGCAAAATCTCATCTCAGCCCTAGTTGAAACCTTTCTCCCCTGGATTGATTGCATCTCTGTTTTGCCTCACTGTTTAGGGAACGTAATTGTTTCTGGTCGTTACAAGCGGACTACAGAGCCCAGGACCCATTGCACATAACTGAAGCAGGCTTTCTTGAGTGTGTGTGTGTGTGTGTGTGCATGTGTGTGTGCAAGACTAGGGTCAATATGTGCTAGAAAACAGGGGTGGCATTCAATTTTGGAATTGGAGGGATGAAGACAGATGGATGAAACTCCCCCATCCCAAGATCTCCGACCCCTGACTTCAGGAGCATCCCGGACATTGGATTATTCAGAGGGCCTGACAACTGCTCCTTGCACCAACCCAACTACTGCCCTGGGGCCCCCTAGTGGAACTCACTGCTGCTGTTACCATCTCAGCAAAGGCTGCAGCTGCCCTGGTTGGGCCACAGAGCGGGATTTGCTGTCACCGTTTCTATTCAGGCAGGTGGTACCCACTGGGGAAAGGTTGCCAAGGAGGTAACTGTCTTCTGTCCCCTCCAATTAGATCCACCCCTTCTAGAAAAGCAGAGGATGTCGTGAAGCAGACTGTAGCAAGCTCTGTATAGCGCTTAGTTAGTGCTAAGGGGGCCCTGATCCTAGAGGCTGGGACCTTTGGGCTGTATCACAATACATGTAATGAGTCCTCAGAGACATTACTCACCTGCCATCTCAGGCAGGGAAAAACCAGAGCTGAAGATAGTCGTTAAAAAGTAAATTCTGACCATTTTTTTCAAACTTAGAAAGTGAAAATTGAAATTTCTTAGAGAAATGGCAACGCTCACATGAGAATTCATTGTTGGGGAAGTTGTAATTGAATGTTGCGTAACATGGTTACGCCGGCGGGGAGGGAGAGCAGGGGATTGGTCACCTTTTAGCTGGAGCCAGAGTGGTCAAACTAGCCAGAGTCAAAGAAGATGAGGGCAGACGGGAACCAAAGTCAGTGTTCTCAGAGGGGGCAAGTCTGAATCTGAGGTTCTGTTCCAATGAAGGTAACATTTTTAGCCTTGCTTACTCTGCACGGGATGTTCATTTTAGTGTCCCCCAAACGTAAACGTCAAACTGCTCCCCTGGGCAGCCCTCCCTTTAGGGTGTCCATAGCTCTGCTTTTGAGAAATACATGGTGCATGGCTGCACTGGAACCAATGCAGCCCTGTACCATGTATTTCCCATGTGCCCTCTTTTAAAAGGGCGGTATGGCCACCCTAACTTTACCCTCTTTACATCATGTTGTTGTTCTGTTTTGCTAGAGCCAGCGTGTAGTGGTTGAGAGTGCAGTATTTGGACCAGACAGTAGGGGGGGGGGAGCCGGTTTAAGTCACCTTAGCCATGAACTCACTGGGGGTGTCTTTAGACATAACGCTGTTCAGTGTTCCGTAACACGGTCTCCTACCGTTACAGTGTAGCTGATCAAAGGATCAGCCTCCTTTCTCGTCTCGTCTATAAACGCTCACAGTGTCCTACCGTTACAGTGTTTAGACAGACCGTCAACACAGTGTTCACCCCAAACACCGGAAGTGAATTGCCAGGTCTTGACAGTTTGAAGAGTGTTTGGGGTGAACACTGTGTTGACGGTCTGTCTAAACACTGTAACGGTAGGACACTGTGAGCGTTTATAGACGAGACAAGAAAGGAGGCTGATCCTTTGATCAGCCGCCTTTCTTTGCGCTCGTCTAAACATTGAGGCAGGATCTTACCCCGCGTCTGACCGGGCAGGCGATCCTGCCCCCTCAGACGCGGTTCCCCGAAGTGCCGGCTTCACGCCGCACTTCCGGGTTCCCTGGGCGAGTGCGCATGCGCAGAAGGGCGCGCATGCGCACAAAGACTCTGCGCCATGTCTGAACATCAGACACGGCATACAGAGGAAGGCGGGGGGGTGGAATGTCGGCATTTAACGATCCCGCTTGTAAGCGGGATCGTCTATAAATGCCTCACGTTACTGAACAGTGTTATGTCTAAACACATCCTGGGTAACTGTGGCTGAGTGTAGCCTGGGACTGCTCTGGCCCTTTAAGACAGTTAGCACCAACAGTAATTGAAGGTGCTAATTGAGGGACAGGCACTAAGGCAAATGAGGATCATGCCTAATTGCCTCAGACCTGGGTTTGGGTGCGGCTGAACCAGCCTAGGGTTTGCAGTCTGAGGTGGGAGCTCAGTCTGAGAGGAGCTGCCGAGAGAGTGTAGCAGAGCTGAGAGCTCTGGGAACGCAAACAGGGGCTACGTGAGTGGATCCCAGTAAAGCCCTCTGAAGGGAGTTGAGCTGATAGTAGAGACTGGGCGTGACCAGCAGGAGTGTGAGTAGTACACTGGACTCAAGAGGAATATGGACTGTAAGGCTGTTTGAGAAGCGGGATAAGGCTGGGAGCTGGTAAGCAGGGTCAAACAGGGGTTACTTGGACTCTAGTAGTAGGAACCCCCAGAGAGGGGGACGCTGCCTGTTATACAGAGACCTGTTGATGTAGACTGTAGCTACTTTAAACCAAGAGACTTAAGTGACCATTCCCTAACTAAGAGTGACTTATTGGGCTGGATCCTGCTTCTACTTACCCTAGCTAAGTGACCTTGGGCCCTGTTACAGTGACCTTGGGCCTGTCACAGATCTCTCAGCCTAACCTACCTCACAGGATTTTTGTGAGGATTACGAGTTGAGTGAGTTAGTTGTTAATGTCACAGTTAATAGTTAAAGAATTGTAAGCCACTCTGAGCCTAAGGGATAGGGTGGAATAAAAATTCTAAATAAATAAATTCTAAATGGCTACTCGTCAAGGTGGTCCTCTGACCTTGGAAGGAGAGTGAAGAGCAGGAAATGCCTCGCTCCATTGTGATCGGTTATGCATTCTCTAGTTGGATGATGCTGCCGGAGCCAGGATGCTGGGCTAATGGACCATTTGTCCAGGGGCAGCATAGTCAGGCTGGGATGGGCCCTAGTGCAGAAGATGGAACGGCGCTGCTCTATGATTCCTCCCAGAGGCAGGGAATCAGCCGCACCAAGGAGCATGGATCTCCTTTGCGCGTGGCCTTAGGGGCAGGGGTTCCTATGTTGTCTTATGTTTTTTAACTATATTTTTATATTCTGTATTTATTGGTGTGTTCTATGCTATTCTGTTGTGAGCTGCTGTGTCAGGAGGGGGTGGCTAAGAAATCGAAGTAAATAAACAAACCAATAAACATGCCCTTGCATTGGTCTGACCCAGTACGGCGCTTGTTTTGATCACGGTGCTGGCTGTGTTCTGATAGTTTATTTTTTCAGATCTCTAATCTGGAGACGGTTGCTGCCTTGCAGATTCCAGGTATGGGCACTGCATACTCTGAATTTGCGACGAGCAGGTAGGAAGGCAATTTCCCAGTTACGTATTAAAGCCTTTGCTGCTTTCTAGCCTCTCTGGCAACAAGACGGGACCAGGAAGCAGCCCAAATTCTCCCAGTGTGCAAGAGTGCCTGACTTGGCCCAGAGGCTGGTATGCCACCCTCCCCACCCCCGCTCCTGTGCCACCCTCCCCACCCCCGCTCCTGCCTCGGCATTGGGGCGTGATTAGAGCAAGCCGCTCTCCATCTCTCCCTGGCTGACGTACGGTCCCTCGGAGAGAGCGAGCAGGCAGCCAGCTGGCGTAGGCCAGAGCATCCACTCTCGGCTGCGGCAAGCTATGCCAGGCCTGGTGCGGAGCTACCCTGTGAATCGGAGGCCTAGCAGGCTCCCTGCTGCTCCCTGGCTCTACTGTGCTGCACAGAAACTTGGCTTAGCCAAGAATTTGGCTGGGTGCTTTAGTTATTCCGTTGCTGGCAGGCAGGGAGCTGAGACTCCAGCCAGGCTGATCCTGCTCTGAAGGAGAGCATTGCTGCATCCTCTGTAGGTTTCCCCCTGCTTGCTGTGTGGCCGCGGCACATTGGCTTTGCCTCCCCCCCTCCTCCAGGCAGTGGTGCAGGGCTCTTGCAATGGTCTGACGGCAGCTTTCACCTCTGCAACAGATTCCTCTTTTGTAGCGATGTGGCTGAGTCTTTTCCAGTCGCATTAATGAGGGAGGGGAGGGAGGGGGGGGCAGATAAGCTAGAGGCCTAAAGGACTTGTGCGCCCATGCCTGAAAAATGGGATGCTGGAGGGATGCATTCTTGTTCCAAACAGGGAAGATTTACCTCAGGGTCATGGCAAACTCCCTCAGGATAAAACCGTGCATTGCAAGAGTTCTTGGACCATTACCTCGGCATAGCTGGTAATGACCGAGCTCCTGGAGCATTGCACACAGTACAAAATGACAGGCCTCTATTCTCCCTAAGTGTCCCAGAAAAACGGGGCACTACTCAAAAAGATACATAGCTTCCAAAGTGCCTCAGAACAACAGTCAACCTAGCCCAGGATTAGCCTGTCGCCTGCTGAGTCTAATAGCAGCTGCCCAAGGAAAGTGTAGGGCAAGAGTGGAGAACCAGGGGGGAGGGGAGGCATAGCTCAAGTGGTAAGAGCATGTGCTTTGCATGTATAAGGTCCCAGGTTCAATCCCCAGCATCTCCACCTCAGGATCCCTGTGTCACTCAGGTTGGTGTTTGATAGTGGTGGGACCCTGGGCCCGTTACCGGATTTACCGGTTACCGGTTCTACAAAAACCGGATTCCCAGATTAAATCCGGTATACCGGTACCAGTTTTATTTCATTGAGTTCAATGGGGCGCTGTGTCCCCATTGAACTCAATGAAATAAATGTCTGAATCCTTCCAAGTTCCCCCTCCCCCTCCCAGGCTGCGCGGGTGGAAGGGGGGACACCCCCCACCCACCCTGCCCAGCCTGGATTTTTGTTTAAATAAAAACAGACTGAGAGGCGAGGCGAGGC
>QEPC01002047.1:994968-1052544 GCA_003113815.1 Sphenodon punctatus
CCCTAGCCAAGCCTCCCTTTTGTCTCCCCGCCCAGCCGTAACGCAGAGAACATTCTCTGGCCACCTGTAGCTTGGAAGACTTTGCAGTGGGGTTGTCTTATATGAAAAAGATTCATCTAGGCTCTCACCTAGATAGGAGTACCCCCAAGTGAATTCCCCAAGGCCAAATAACGACACAAGCACTCTAGGCTTGATTATAAAACATATATTGAGTACATACAAGTATAAGGCTGTTGATCAGATAGTGCAAGTCAAGAAATCAAACATAAAGTCCACACATTCTAAATCCACTGATATTCCCTGACTGTCTCTTACCCTAACAGGTACAATACAGGTCCATCAGATGCTATCTTGGTCTGGAAGTTGAAGACCGGGTTCAAATCTTAGTTCATAGCCAAGTCTTTAGTCCATAGTTTGCAGTCTTGCAGGAGCTCCTCTCCTGAGCTGTTAACTTGTTCAAGTTCAAAATGGAAGAGGCTTAATTGTTGAAGAACTTCCTCCTTTTTGCTCACAGGAGGCCTGAGGTCACTTCCCGAGTGTCCTGGCCATTGTCCTTGTCATCAAGGTGGCAGAGTGACCTGGGCGTTGCTTGGCAACAAACTGCCCATTTGCCATAACAAAAGGAATCCCTTCCCCCCACTCTGGCAACTGGTTTCAGCATTCTGCTCCCACTGAGCTTACAATCTGTTACATCTTTATATGACATTACACATATCCCCCCCCCCCCCAAATGGGTGGGTTATCTCCCCCAAATGGGTGTGTGGGCCCCATAACACCCTGGTCGCACACCTGGGGAGGCCTCAGCTGGGGGCTTGGAAGGGTCTCCGGTAGCACACCGGGATGGCCTCTACCAGAGACCCTGGAAGAGCCAGATTTGGACCCAAATTTGAAACCTCTGCTGCCGTGTCAGGTTGTGATAATACTGGGCTAAGATGGACCATTGGTCTGACTCAGTTAGGCAGTTTAAGAAAAGAAAACCTCCAGCCTCTGGCCCAAATCTGACCTGTGGCTGTTTTTACTTGGTCATCTTCCAGTTCTTGGATCTGGACCATGGATCCATCCCTTCCTCTCAAGCATGGAAAGATGATTTGAGGGCATAAGCGATGGGTAACTGTCTATAGTGTATGTGTGCGGGGAGGGGGGGGGGTAGGATTTGGGGCTGGGCAGGAGTTCTATTGGGCTGTATAGGACTTTTGAAAATCAGGGGAGCATACCCCTCCCCAACATCTTGCCTGTGGTTCAGAGGAAGGGAACAGAGGTGTGAAGATGCTCTCAAGCATAGGGGATGGATCCATGGCACAGATCCTTGATCTGGACCCTCCCTTTCCTTCCCCCATCCAGAGCACACCCTGTAAGCACACTTGGGCCCAACTCCTATCTGGCCCATGGAGCTTGTACTAATTTTCAAAGTGGCCTGTAAGAGGGAAAAGGTCCCCCTGCAGTATGGAAAGCTACAGGAAAATTGTGGAATGGTCCATCAACTTGCAGCAGTCACCAAGAGTTTGGGACCCGGAGCATGAGGTGGTATCTCCAGCCATCCTGACTTATAGCTGCGGATGCTCCTCCATCAACCAGGAATCGTCTAATCAAATATAGGGGGGAGGGGATTTTTTCCCCTCTCTGATAGGAAGCTGAGCAATTACCTTAGTAGTTGGCAGCTGAAGGAAAATGATGTATCAGGGGTTCCCCATCCAGAGGAATGAATGGATGAACTTGTGAATGAATCCCCAGGTTCTTTACCCACATCTTGGCACAGTTTCTGGAAACCTTCCTTTTTTCCTGTTCATTGTCTTTCTCTTTTCTATCCTTCCTTTTGTCTGTCCCTTGGAGACACCTTCCCCATGCCCATCCAGCCTAGTGAAGCGCTGTGGAAACAGGAGAGCAAAGTTCAGCCAGCAGGCAGCTGCTTCTAGTCATGCACAGCACAGCGGTCACCAGGCCTGGATCCATTTGGGGCCCTGGCAGGAGTGAAAAGGGACTAGGGGTGGCAAGCGGCTTTCCAGACGCAGCCCATGGTCTTCCCCTTATGCATTTGCCATGTGGACAGGGAGGGAGCAAGGACCAGATGGGGCTTTCCCCTGCCCCTCCCCATCGTTTTCCAGCCTTGCAGATGAGCTCCTTCCACCCAATATAAATGCACTGAAATGGACTAGTAAAAAAAAATAATAGGCACATTTTGCAACAAGTACCCAGGTGCTGAACCATTAGCAGCAGCAATTACACTCCAGCTCCCTTGCAGCCTTCAATTAAACCTCCTGGTTCCACATGAAAAATCTGCCTTATTAAAACTTGCCCACACACGGTTTGCAGGAGCTCTGGTGTTTTGTGTAGCATACTCTAAATGCAGGGGAAGAGGAGGTCTGGGGGATGTGTGATGCATTAATGCACCCCCTGCCCCAAGCTAAGGAGCAACAGAGTCCCCCTGATCCAGATCTTGCGAGGGATGCCTCGTCTGCCTGATCACTGTTACTAACCCACAGAACACCCAATTTACACCCCAATCCTAGCAGCCCCAGCACACACTCTGCAACCTCCATCACACACACACCTCCTAGCACAGTCCCTCTCTCCTCCCCATTCCCAGCCACCCCTGCACATCCCCTCTCTTCCCCACCCCGCTCTGCACAGCCAAACCATCCCCTACCCCAGTATCCCCTGAGCACGCGAACTCTATGGAGAACAACCACTCCATCCTTGTCTACTAGGTGTCTGGAGGGAGTGGTATTGGATAGATTGCCCGTGTAGGTGTAATTATTATTATTAGCAAGCATTTATATAGTGCCAGCAGTGTACCTGGCGCTTTACAAAGTAATGAAATAGACACAGTCCCTGCCCTAGGGCTTACAATCGGAGAGACAGGAGCTGGGGGAGAAATTCAGCTTACGCTCATGACCTGGCCTCCTCTCCTGGGTTTCCCGCTGCTTCCTTCCCACGCTAGGTAGGTGAAGAAGCAGAGTCTGGGGCTTTACCAACCGGAGTGATGGTTTTGTAGTGGATATGGAGCAAGTGTAGGGTGAGGGATGCCAAACTCAGTGAGTCAAACACATCCCCAGGGTCCATTGATTGGCTGCAGGGGTGAAATTGGTCCATAAGCATTTTGTGACCTGGGCTAAGGACTTAGGACTCTGAGCTGAGCTGTATCAACTTTTACTGCCTTCCAGTCTTGTACTGGAGATGATTCAGCGAACTCTGGAGATGGGAGTTTCAGAAATGTCTCAGCTGCCCGCCTTGGAGCTGACTCAAGGCAAGAAAAGCCCCAAAGAAATCACTCTGCTGTGGAGGAGGTGGAATCTGGGTGAGGAGGTGACCCATGGGATCTGGGTGTGAATGCAACAGCGAGCGATATGAATGCAAAATCTACTAAGTCAGAGCGGGGGCGCGGCTATCCTAGGGCAGGAGGGACATTTGTCCTGGTGCCCAAGCTGTGCATCTTGTTCTGTTGCAGCATGGCCGGGTGGAGACTGAGTTGAGCAAAACCGGAAGTGCCTGCAGTGCACAGCATGGGTAGGATCCACCCAGCAGGTGGCAGAGGATGGAGCCAGTGCCGCTGGTGGCATGAGGCAGGCAGCGCAGACAGATCTTCCAGGGCTGAGGCGCAGCAAGCGGAGAGAGGGAGAGGCACCGTGGTGTCAGAAGCATCTCCAGAGTCTTTACTATGCAAGTTAACAGTTTTCTGCAATAAGGATGCTGGGGGGGAGGAAGGAGGGAAGGGGTGGTTCAGGGGTGGGGATGATGACAAGGGGGGGGGGCGAGGAGGGGCCCAAATTCGCTTCTTGCACCTGGGCCCATTCCAACCTAGCTATGCCCCAGAGCTAGCAGAGGGAATGCTGTTCTCTATGTATGCGGTGGCAGCACATGCTGCAGACTATTAATTATATAATGACTGCGGCGTAAAGATGGAAGCTCAGAATCCGATCAGTTTGATTGGTCCAAACGAAAATCAGAACGAACCGCTGTTCTGATTTTTTGTTCACCGGAACCATCAAAAACATTTTGGGGGGGGGGCCGTTCTGCACATGCGCATGATGGCACTCAGCTGTTCCGCACATGCGCGAAATGACAGCGGCTGTACACAGTGAGGATGCTGTCACAGCCGCTGTCATCTTGAGCATGCATGGCTGGAGCCACGCTCCAGTGACAGAATTCCAGTGTCAACTTTTGATCGACCTGGAATTCCAATTGGAATTTCAATGGTCTAGAGTATCTTATCTGCTAGGCTACCCTGGCGCTCACAGGATCTGTAACTTTGACCTCCCTTCTTTTTATTGCGTTTAACTTAAACTAGAGGCAGTGGGCAGGTTGACCTGACAGAGAGGTTCCCACCGAGCTTTTGAATTTACGGCTCGGCAACCTACAGTGGAATGAAGGCCTTAATGGGTTTTTTTGTTTTTTGTTTAGAGCCGATTTAAAAGTCCTGTCCCCACATTATTACTGTTCGCCGAAAGGTGTTTTGACAGGCGTTTTGTGATATGCTAATTGTGAACGTTTGCATTAAATCCCCCATAGCTTAAATAAGACTGTAGGAGGAGAGCAGGTTTCCCGTGGATGCTGGATTGTTTAAGAGACTTTTTTACACCTAAATAATGATGTTTTCCATCATGTTACATCCATTAGCTACAGCTTGGCAGTTGCATCCATCATAATATGTTTTTTCAGAGAAATAACCAAGTGGATTTTTTCCCCTTTGAAGGCCAAGGAAAAAGAACTAGCTGCTGAACTATTGAGAAGGCTTTTTCTGATACCAAAAATTACCCAAACACTTATTAATTTTGGACAATTAACGTACAAATGCTAAATGGTTTCTTTAAAGTAACCCTGTAGCCTTGGAGCCCTAGTCCAAGTTGATCCACATCCAATTCACTTTTAAAATACATAATTACCCTTCAAACAACATTGGGTGAAGCCACACGAGACATAGGACATTTTTACACACACCCTAAACTGCTGGTCTTTCAATCTTCTGGGTTTATAAGTCCACAAGTAAGTTCCGGATGCATTCTTCAAACTGCCCTGAGGCAGTTTCTGGATGCATTCTTCACACAAACACTGCCCTGGGGCAGCCTAAAGTAGCTGCAGCTGTAGATGTGAGGGGTTGCCATGGAAACCAAGTGACCACAGCTTCCTGGAGCAAAGCAGTTTACCAGGAAAACTTTTTGCTCACAAAAGTTCTGGGAGTTCTGTACAGAAGTCCAAAGAGCCAGATGTTTAAGATCTGGGTGAGTGATTTAGACACACAGAAAGCTCAGGCTGTAACAGCAAACATGCAGGAGAAATGTGTGTGTAAAAACACCCAAAGTGAGAGGCTACCACGCATTGGGTAGCCTTTCCTCATTCCGGGCAGCAGCCAGGCTAATGCGATGCAGTGCACCATGTCGGTTGCCAGTGCTTGGGGTGGGGCGAGCAGCTGGCTGCTACGCGACACGTCATCAGAAAAATTCTGACAACACGTCCTAGAGCCGCCTTACCCAACACAGGGTAAGTCTGCCCAAGCTGGGGTAATTCACGTGCCTGGACTGTGCTTGGCCCGCTGCATGGGGAGCGCTGCTGTGAGGCCGTGAGCAGTGGGTGCTGTTGCTCATTGTACACGGCCGTGTCGTGGCCGGGGCTGGGATCTCGGTCGGGCTGGGGGAGGGGGCGGGGAGTGACGCACGGCTGGCTGACTCCACCCACATGCTGCACCACGGCTGGGGCGGGCCTGTTTGTGTAGCTGGCGCCTCGGCCCAGCCCAGCCATGACGGCAGCTCCAGCAGTGGCTGGCCCGCCCCAGCTTCCCGGCGTCGGTCTGCCTGGCTTCCTGAGCTGGCCCGCACAGCGTGGCAGCAGTGACTTTCCACCAAGAGGCCACGTGGTGGCGGGGACTGGGCCGCCGCAGCTCATTGTTAAATGAGATTTCCATTTCTTCCGGAATCAGATGTGTTATCTCTATGGCTCTCGCAGCCATAGGAAAAATACTTGTGCTGTTGGCCTCTCCGTGGGCACGTTGCTCTGGTAGTTTGGCTTTTAGGGTTTTTAATTAGTTTTTCTAAGTTCTCTTACTGCCTTATTTTGCTTTAATCGTTTTCACCAAAGGCTACTTATCTGCTGAATCAACAGAATTAACTCCAAGGTAAAAGGGGTTTTGTGTGTTGATGGAATCACTGCGCTAGACCGTAGCTCTTTCCTCATTGCACTTGGATTCAAACGTTGGGTATTGTTAACAGACATGACACTGGCCCGTTGCGGCCAGAACCTAATCCATGAGTCTTAGTAGGCCGCCAGGCATGCAAATTTTAGAGGACGCTTATGAGAAATACAGGTTGCAGGGCTGCATTGGAAGCAATTCAGCCCTGCAACCTGTATTTCTCATGCGTGTCCTCTACAATTTGCATATCTGGCGGTAGCCTGATATGGGCCCACGACAGCCCCAACTGGGTAGGCAGCTGCCCAGGATCATGGGCGTGAAAGGAACCAGGCCCAAGGGCCTCTCAGGTGGGCTATAAGGGGGCCATGGTGGGCGAGTGCATGTGTTAGCACTGCCATCCTGGCCCCTGTATGGGGGCCCCCGTGGTAGCCATTGTTGGCAGCCATGGCTGTCCGTCATGGTGGGCTGTGGGGTGCTGGGTGTGGGACCGGCCGGTCTTGCGTCATTTCCAACCCCCCATTCCTGGCCAGGTCGATCTGCAGAAACATTGGTTCCGTTCCCCAACCTGAGCCAGCTGGGACTGGCCCTCCCTCCCTGGGACGAGTAGCCGGTGTGCCGGCTGCACGGGTATTGACACCCTTTGTCAGACCAGAGTTACAAACCCCAACTTAATTTGTGCCAGGATTTGCCAGAGCCCATCCCCTGTGAAACCAAAGCTTGGCATTTCATCCCCCTTGCGCCTTCCTGTCCTCCCATCCCTGCTGCCTCTTCTCGCCAATGTTGTGGGAAGGCCTCTCCTGGGCTGCTTTACCTGAGGCCCCTCTGGGGCTTGGCTGGGCTCAAGCCCCACAACTCCGCCTTCCCAGCCCCATGGTGCCCGCTTGGCAGGGTGTCTGACCTCCCCATGAAACCAAATCCATCCCTGGGTTGGGGGAGTGGCTGGCAGGCTCCGGCATAACTGCTTCTCTAGATCCCTCTGATTAGGGTGGCCACACCTCCCCTTTAAAAGAGGATGCTTATGAAAACTACATGGTGCAGGGCTCCACTGGAACAAGTGCAACCCTGCAACATGTATTTTTCATAAGTGTCCTCTTTTAAAGGGGAGGTCTGACCACCCTACCTCTGATTGTCCCGCTGGCTTCTAGGGGTTGGAAACCTCACAGTTGTTGTTTCCATATATGTTGGGGGCAGATCTGTAGCTACTATGGGAGTCAGTTTTCACAATGAAGAGATGTGAAAAGCAGTGTGCCTCAGGGATCTGTATTGGGACGGGTGATGTTTAATGTATTCATTAATGAACTGGAAAAGGGCGTTAAGAGTGAGGTGATCAAATTTGCAGATGACACCAAGTTATTCAAGGTAATTAAAACACAAGCAGACTGTGAGGAATTGCAACTGGATCTTACGACACTGGGTGCCTGGGCATCTAAATGGCAGATGAGATTTAATGTGGACAAGTGCAAAGTGATGCACTTAGGGAAAAATAATCCAAACCATGTGTACACAGTGCTGGGTAGTACTAAGCTAGGAGTTACCACTCAGGAAAAGGATCTGGGGGTGATTGTGGACAATACAATGAAATCCACAGCGCAGTGCGCAGCAGCAGTCAAAAAACCAAACAGAATGTTAGGAATTATTTGGAAGGGGATAGAGAATAAAACTGAGGATGTCATACTGCCTCTATACAAATCAATGGTGCGACCGCACCTTGAATATTGTGTGCAGTTCTAGTCGCCCCATCTCAAAATAGACATAGCTGAACTAGAAAAGGGACAGAGAAGGGCAACAAAAAATGATCAAGGGTACAGAAGGGCTCTCGTATGAGGAGAGGCTTGGTAGGTTGGGGATCTTCAGCTTGGAGAAGAGACGACTGAGAGGAGATAGGATAGAGGTCTATAAAATCATGAGTGAAACTAATAAACAAGGAGCAGTTATTTACCCTCTCAGCTAGTACTAGAACTAGGGGACACTCCATGAAACTCATGGGTGGCAAGTTAAAACAAATAAAAGAAAATATTTTTTCACTCAGTGTATAATTGGGTTGTGGAATCTACTGCCAGAGGCTGTGGTAAGGGCCAGTGCTATAGCGGAGTTTTAAAGAGGTTTGGACAAGTTTCTGGAAGATCGGTCCATTAGCAGCCTATTAGCCAGACAGGATCAGGGAATATGACGGGAGCTGAGGGAAAACAACAGGGAATGGATCCCCCATTGTGACCTGTCGGGTGCTTCTCCCAAGCCACCGTGATTGGCCACTGTCAGAGACAGGATGTTGGGCTAGATGGGCCATTGATCTGACCCAGTATGGCACTTCTTATGTTCTTACGTTCTTACCATGGAGCTAGGGGGACACAGTTGTGCCAGGTCCTGGACTCTGTGGGGGTGGAGGCTTTGCAAGTGGCCGAGGAAATTTTCAGAGTGGGCAGGGGAGTGATCAGGGCCAACACTCTGCCCCCCCCCCCAACTCTGAAAACTTCCTTCCTGGTGGGGTTGCTGCCGCTCTGGGGCAGGGGACGAGGCTGGCTGGAAGCCCACTTGGGAAGGATGCTGCTAGAGAGACCCTACCTCCTTGCTCATAAGCGGCCCCACAATTGAGACAGGAGCCCATATCTGCCACAGCATTGGTAAAAACAAACGGTGACTGTACATCTGGAGGTAAAATGGCTGCACCCCCGGTCGGGTCAGGTTGGGGGATGGAATAAAACATGTGTCATGGTCCCCTCCCCCCCCACCTGACCCGGCTGGGAAGAGGAGGCGGAGAGTGACGTATGACTGGCTGGCTCCACTCACATGCTGCAGCTGGTGCCTGGCCCCCTACCTTGATGGGCAGCCATGGTTGCCACTAACAGGCCATGGCAACCCCCCACGCTGGACAGGGTGGGTGCAAAAAATAGATACACCTGCCCAGTTCAGCCAGCTCTGGCCCCTCTGGGTGGCTTGCAGGACTGGACTGTTGACCCAGTTAATTCTGGGTCCATGGTTCCGGCCTAGCTGCCAACCCCACTGGGGTCTGAACTGGGCCCACATCTGGCGGGCCTGAAACAGATGCGCGGGTTGGGCGCTGACCCAGGTGAGCCAGAGATCGGCAAACTGTGCCTACGTCACATTAGTTAACGCTCATTCCTAGAGCGAGTTCCGCATTCGACTTTCAGACTTCAGTGAAAACCGTATCCCACGATGATGCGTTGCCTCCGAAGGTCAGTCCATTCCACTGCCAGGGAAGGAGTGAATTACTACTGTTTGTGTATAGCGGGAGTGGAGTCCCTCTGGCTTGTGGGTGCCTGTCCCCTAGTCCCTGAAGACTCCCCCAACCTTGGTTTACTCTGGCCTGCCTCCCAGGCTCTCTAGACCATCTGTGGCTCACCAGGGACCGGATTGCCACAGAACAGTTCTGAGCTGGCAGACCTACCCTTCTTCTGTAGGACAGCCATGCCGACTGCAGGACAATCGACTTCCTGGATCTAATTCCTGTTCCCACCCCCCCCTGAAGAAGTGATCTCTGAGGAAGGGAGCAAACAGAAGGGCACGCACTCAAGGAGAGGGGATGGATCCATGATAGGGACCCTCCCCCACTTTTTTCCCTCATGCTGAACGCACCCCTTAAGCAACCCCACCCCACCCCACCCCCAAGTCTAGTCTTGCTCACGGAGCTTGTGCTAATGGCCTGTAGGAAAGAAAAAGATCCCCACCCCAGTTTAAAGCAAGGTGGTGGATGATGATTGTCAGAGTTATGCACTCCTGATTACTGGATAATGTAGTGTAGTTTGCCTCCAGAGGAAAGTGAAAACAGGGACATCCGGACTGGCCTTACCACAGGGAGACTTGGGGTAACTGCTCTGTACCTCACTCTTCTGGGGACCCAGCAATGACTAGGGTTGCCACCGCTTGCGGTTTAACCCTGATATTCCCACAGGCCAAAATGGAAGTCTCAGGGTCAAAGTCTCAGAGCTGTTCGCAGGAGGGACGGGGTATAAATATATTAAATAAATAAATTAATTAAATTTAAAAAAACAGCAGAAAGTGGCAACTCTAGCAGTGGCCCACAGTTTTACCAGGGAAGGGGGTCCCCCCCCCTGTCTACCAGGGGGCTTCAAACATGACCACCTCTAGACCCTAAGGGGGCAGAGCCATCAGGAAGGAGGTGGGGTGACCAGAGACCTCACATTTTATCTTTGCCCTGGGCCCCCAAAATCCTAAGGCCAATCCTCAGGGAAAGGGTGTTAAATGATGTCACTTGACACCTAACACGCAAATGTTCATAAGACCATAAGTAGTGTCCTACTGAGTCAGATCAATGGTCCATCAAGCCCAGCATCCTGTCCTTCGACAGTGGCCAATCTCAATCGCATGGGAGAAGAATCAACAGTCACAATGGGCAATCCATTCCCCGTTGTTCACTCCCAGTTCCCGACAGTAAGAAGTTCATCCCGTAAACTACTTGGTTAATAGCCACTAATGGACCTACTCTCTGATAACTTATCCAGTCCTTTATTAAACCCAGATATACTACTGGCCTTGACAACACTCTCTGGCAACAAATTCCATAAGTTAATTATGTGATGAGTGAAAATGTAGTTCCTTTTATTTGTTTTAAATCTGCCAGCAACTAGTTTCATGGAGTGTCCCCTAGTTCTAGTATTATTTGAGAGGGTAAATAACCATTCCCTTTCTACTCGTTCCGCATCACTCAAGATTTTATAAACCTCTATCATGTCCTCTCTCAGTCTTCTCTTCTCTAAGCTGAAGAGACCCAGCTTGTCAAGCTTCTCTTTGTACGGAAGCCGTTCCATAACCTTCATCATTTACATTGCCCTTCTCTGTCCCTTTTCTAGTTCAGCAATGTCTTTTTTGAGATGGGGCGACCAGAACTACACACAATATTCCAGGTGCAGTCGCACCATTGATTTGTATAGAGGCATCATGACATCCTCAGTTTTATTCTCTATTCCTTTGTGAATAACTCCTAACATTCGGTTTGCTTTTTTGACTGCTGCTGCGCACTGGGCTGAGGATTTCAGTGTATTGTCCACAGTCATTCCCAGATCCTTTTCCTGAGTGGTAACTCCTAGCTTATTACCCAATATTGTGTACTCATAGTTTGGGTTATTTTTCTCTATGTGCATCACTTTGCACTTGTCCACATTAAATCTCATCTGCCATTTAGATGCCCAGGCACCCAGTCTCATAAAATCCTGTTGCAGTTCTTCAGTCTGCTCATGTTTTAACTACCTTGAATAACTTGCTGTCATCTGCAGATTTGATCACCTCGCTCTTTCCAGTTCATTAATGAATACATTAAAAAGCACCGGTCCCAATACAGATCCCTGAAGCAAACCACTTTTTACATCTCTCCATTGTGAAAACTGACCATTCAGTCCTACTCTTTGCTTTCTATTTTTTAACCAGCTACCTCCTATCCCATGACTTTTTAATTTTCTCAAGAGTCTCTCACAAGGGACCTTATCAAATGCTTTCTGGAAATCCAGGTACACTATATCTGCCGTGTCTCCCTTGTCCACATGCTTATTTACACCCTCAAAGAATTCCAACAGATTAGTGAGGCACGACTTACCTTTACTAAATCCATGTTGACTCTTCTCCCTTAAGCCATGTTTGCCAACATGCCCAGCGATTCTGTTCTTAATGATAGTTTCCACCATTTTGCCCAGCACAGATGTCAACCCTACTGATCTGTAGTTTCCAGGATCGCCTCTGGATCCCTTTTTAAATATTGGGGTTACATTTGCCACCTTCCAGACCTCGGGTACAGTGGCAGATTTTAGCGATCCATTACAAATTACTAACAGTAGGTCTGCAATTTCATATTTGAGTTCCTTCAGAACTCTGGGGTAAATACCATCTGGTCCTGGTGATTTGTTAGTATTCAGTTTGTCAATTTGCTCTAGAACCTCCTCCAGAGTCACGTTGATTTGTGACAGCTCTTCCAATTCATCACCTACAAAGTAAGGTTCTGGCATGGGTATCTCCCCAGCCTCCTCTGCAGTGAAGACCGAAGCAAAGAACTCATTCAGCTTCTCTGCAATGTCCTTTTCCTCCCTAAGTGCACCCCTTTCAGCCCCATGTCATCTAATGGTCCAACTGATTCTCGATCAGGCTTCCTGTTTCTGATGTGCTTGAAAAAGTTTTTATTATTAGTTTTAGCATCTTTAGCAAGTTGCTCCTCAAATTCCTTTTCAGCCACCTGCCTTATTAACTTTTTAAATCTACTTTGGCAACCCTTATGCTCTTCCCTATTTACTTCATTGGGACTCTCTTTCCATTTTTTTAAAGGATACCTTTTTGGCTCTAATAGCCTCCTTCACCTCACCATTTAGCCACACAGGCAGACGTTTGGTTCTCTTCCTACCTTTTTAAATTTGTGAAATACATTTAATCTGAGCTTTCAAGATGGTGTTTTTAAATAGTTTCCATGCTGCCTGTATACATTTAATTTTTGCAACTGCTCCTTTAAGTTTCCCTCTAACTAGTTTCCTCATTTTTACATAGTTCCCCTTTCTAAAGTTATATGTTACCGCAGTGGTTTTATTTGTCATTTTCCCTCCTGTGAGTATGTCAAATTTGACTATATTATGATCACTATTGTCCAGCGGCTCCAGCACCTTTACCCCTCGCATTAAATCCTCACTCCACTTAAGACTAGATCCAGAGTGTCGCCGTCTCTTGTTGGTTCCGGGAAGAGCTGCTCCAGGAAGCAGTTATTTATGACATCTAGACATTTTATCTCTGCATCCCGCCCCGAGGAGACATTCACCCAGTCAATAGGAGGGTAATTGAAATCGCCCATTATTACCGCGTTTCTGACTTTAGTAGTCTGTCTAATCTCCCTTAGCATTTCACAGTCAGTCTCACTGCCCTGGTCAGGAGGACGATAGTATAGGCTGACCGCTATACACTTCCCCCTTATACCTGGAATTTCTATTCACAGAGATTTCAGAGTACTGTTTGCTTCCTTTACAATATTAATCCTGCTTGACTCAATGTTGTTTCTTACATATAGCACCACCTGACCACCAGCTCGATCTACTCTGTCATTTCAATATATTTTGTATCCTGGTAATACCATGTCCCATTGGTTGTCCTCATTCCACCAGGTCTCTGACATTCCTATGAAGTCTATATCCTCATTTAACACAATACATTCTAATTCTCCCATATTCCTTTTTAGACTTCTAGCATTTGTATATAGACATTTAAATGTATTATCCTTTTTATTTTTAATCTGTTTATTGTAAGTAACTGTTTTAGTTATTTGGGGTTCAATAGAGTTTGACTGTTGCAAACTGATTTCCACCTGAGCTCTCTAGGGATTTTCCTGTGTCTTCTATATTAGGATACTCTAATTCCCCTGAAATAACGGCATCTTTTGCAACTGCCTCAGCCTGACTCACCTGCTGCTCAGCACCTGTTGACTGTCCCCTAGTTTTTAGTTTAAAGACGGCTCTATCTCCTTTTTAATGTTTAGCGCCAGCAACTGGGTTCCCCTTTGGTTAAGGTGGAGCCCATCCCATCGGTATAGGCTCTCCCTTCCCCCCAAAGGTTCCCCAGTTCGTAATGAATCTAAAGCCCTCTTCCCTGCACCATCGCCTCATCCACGCATTGAGACTCTGGAGATCAGCCTGCCTCTTGGGTCCTGTGCGTGGAACTGGGAGCATTACTGAGAATGCTACCCTGGAGGTTCTGGACTTCAATCTCCTACCTAGAAGCCTAAATTTAACCTCCAGAACCTCCCTGCTACTTTTTCCTATGTACCCACATATACCACAACAACTGGCTTCTCCCCAACACTTACTAGAATTCTGTCTAGGCGACGTGTGAGGTCTGCTACCTTCGCACCAGGCAGGCAAGTTACCATGCGGCCCTCACGGCCACCAGCAACCCAACTATCTACATTCCTAATAATCGAATCACCAACTACCATGACAAGCCTATCCCACCCCCTGGGAACCACTCCCTGGAGACATATCCTCAGTGTAAGGCCGTTTTTAGACGAGCGCGGCGGCGCCCCCGCGCTTGTTTCTTAAAAAAGCCGGCAGCCCGTTCCACACGTGATGCTGCCGCCGAATATGCGCATGCGTGGCCAACGCGCATCCATTTCCGGGCGCGAACTGACCGGGTCGGCGATCGAGGCTGGTCATACACGGCCGGAAATGGAAGCGCATCGCCCGCACATGCGCGTATTCGGCGGCAGCGTCACGTGTGGAACGGGCTGCCGGCTTTTTTGAAAACAAGCGCGGGCGCCGCCGCGCTCGTCTAAAAACGGCCTAAGAGGATAGCTAACACATCATCTGGAAGGCAGGTCCCAGGTACAGGATCACTTCCTGCCATTCCAGTTTGATGCTCTCCTTCCTGGAGAACTTGCTCCTCCATAGCAGCAGGGAGACTGCCGGAGTGGAGGTGGAATGGTGGTTCATATGTTAACTCCCTGGGTAGCCTCTGGGGAGTGATGATAAGAGTCCCAACTCTAACCACCACAGTTCTTAGAGGGGATCAGGAAGTGGAATGGGGGAAGAATAATGAGAGAGGAACTGCCTCTCTGGAGACATTCTGTTTTAAACCTGAAATGGATCCTGGGAGTCTCTCTCTCACACATACCACAGCCTCCACCTGAGTAGTAATGTATTTTAAATAACAGTTCATCAGTTCAATTTAGTTTTATTGGCCTCCCTTTTGGCTGATTTGGGGGGGTCTCAAGGGGTATTTTCACATGTTACGAGATCACGCTCAACCACTGTGAACCACGGTCAATTCCGCGGTGGGGCTAAAGTGCCCTGAACGTCTGCTTGGTGGCTGCCAGATGTTCACCATGGTCAATACCCACATGGGATCAAAATCAAACATGCTTCTGGAGCTCCCCGCCGGACCATCTCCAAAAGTGTGGTCAAAGATATTCCCCACGGGAACCAACAAAAAGTAATGTATGGCCGGCAATCACCGGCTGGAATCAAAGGAAATGATTCCCAGCCGGGGACAAAGCATGCAGCATCACTGCCAGGCAATGAGCAACAGCACAGGCAGCGGAGGGAGATTTAAAGGGCACACAGCAGCAGGGGGACGGGGCAGGATGGAGTGAGGTGGACGGGAGAGGCGAGCAGAGGGCGAGAGAGCAAGGGAGGAGGAGGAGGTGGCAGTGGAGGAGGTGGCCGTAGAGGCGTGGGCGGGAGGGGAGGGAGGCGGTCGTGCTGCACCTGGAGGCGGTGGAGGGACAGCAGCAGCAGCAGCCGGGATGGGCTAACCCAGCGCCTTCTGGGTGTTTTGACCGCGGCCAGGAATTGGCGTCATGTCTGTTGCGCTGCCCCGACCTGTGATCTGTCGGCCCGATTCCCTGCCATGGTCCCGGTCCCGTCACGTCTGTTCGGGGCTTTTTTTTACCACGGGGGTGGTTGTTCAGTTCACCCCCGCCGGGAATCCACTGTGATGAATCGGGACTGCGTAATGTCTGAAATCACCCAAGGTCTTGGCTGATTTGGGGGGTGCTGTTACAGAGTTGCACTGGTGTTTCATTAATATTCTTTGTACAACAGTTTGGTATCACACTG
Organism: Sphenodon punctatus; assembly: GCA_003113815.1. Classification (NCBI taxonomy): domain Eukaryota; kingdom Metazoa; phylum Chordata; class Lepidosauria; order Sphenodontia; family Sphenodontidae; genus Sphenodon; species Sphenodon punctatus. The sequence continues at coordinate 1,010,644 of QEPC01002047.1, forward strand.
GAAGGAAGCTGTTGTACTCTGGAGAGTGAGATGTGGATTTAGGAGGTACTCTGTTGTAATCCCCATTTCTCCCACTAACTCACTGTGTGGGCCTGGCAAAGTGCCGAGACACCTGTCTGCCCAAATTTCTCCGTCTGTAAGATGGAGATAATCCTACTTAATGTGCACCTCGCAGAGTTGTCGCATAGATTAACTGGTTGTCTGCACTGTGTTTTGAGCATGTAAAGCACTCTATAAATGCTAAGTATTACTATCGATGCATAGAGAGAGCCCGATTCCCAGCTGGTTGCAAATGTAAGGGATGGAGACACCATCATTAAAATGTTCTTTGACTAGTTATAGTTATAGTTTTATTTCCGGCATTAGCTTATCGCCATAGCCAATAAAAATAGTACCAAGTTGACAAAATACAAAAATACAAAAAAGTACACATAACCATAATACAAATAAAACTCAACAAGAGGGCGTGTCACATCGGCTTTCAGTGTTGGAATTTCAATCTAATATCAACAGCTTTTCCCGATACTGCTCAGCTAATAAGACGTAAGATGAGACTGCACTCATCTCCTGTATTTCTCTAGAAGTCAGCATCCTTATAATTTCCCCCTCGTCAGAGAGGAACTCTTTATTTGCCCATAAGGGCCTAAGCCACACTTCCCTTGGATCATCATGAAATGTGCAATATAAGAGAAAATGCCTTAAGTCATCCACACCACCTCTTTCACATGTACAAACATGAGAGAGAGAGGGAATTTTGGCAAAGCGCCCGCGGAGAACTGCAGAAGAAAACAACTGGAATCATAATCTCGTAAAAGATCTGCGCTGGGTAGAGTTATCCAATTTATCTAAATATATCTCAAAGACATGCTGGTGCTTTATTTTGGGGAGGAATGGTGCAACCCTCCATTCTGCTAATAATGCCAAATCCTCCTGCTTGGCTATATCCAGCAGATGGACCTCAATCATATTTCTCTGCTGGGTCACACTCTTCCCCCAGAAACATGAAAAGGACCAACCTGCCCTTTGCAGATCTACCAGGATCTGCTTCATCCAAACATAACTTTGGGCCCCCTGATATTCAAGCTCTTCTTGAAGACAAAGGGAGGGTAGCAAGAATTCTTCACGGTTCAGTAACCTAACCCAGTACCTCAACCTTTGCCTCTTCCCTAATATTGTTATTGTTGTAACCCCCGTCTCTGCCCTTAACACAGGCGCAGGGACACCTGGGGGGAGACCCAAAGGGTTCCTTAGAAATTTATTCGGCACCACTTCCAAGACTTGGAAGTTATTGTCGGACATAATTTCCGTTCCAAAGGTTAAAAGTGCTTGGACCTTCATTTTATATACAGTTAATATATCTGAAAAACTCACTCCTCTAGATTTCTTTACCAATCTTAGGATTCCCTTTGCTACCCCTGCGGCTTTTATTCCTATTTGTCTTCTATGCTTTCCCCATATGATATTATTTGCCAAGATCATACCCAAATTATTATTATTATTATTATTATTATTAACAAACATTTATATAGCGCCAGTAGTGTACCTGGCACTTTACAAAGTAATAAAATAGACACGGTCCCTGCCCCTAGGGCTTACAATCTGAGAGACAGGAGCTGGGGGAGAGACTTAGGAAGGGGAACAGAGGGAGAGACAAGGGGTCTAACATTCATGAAGATGCGAGGTCTCAAGTGCACGTACTTGGCTTGGTTACGATGAGAATGACAGCAGGCAGGTCCATGTTGCAAGGATAAGGGTAAACCGATCGTAGGTATAGGAATAGTGGCTCAGCAGGATAAAGAGTCAGACAGAGCAGAGCGAAAGAGGTGAGTTTTAAGGAGAGATTTGAAGGTATGAAGGGAGGGGGCAAGGCGGATGTGGACAGGGAGGGAGTTCCAGGCATGGGGGGCAGCAAGTGAGAAGGGACGAAGGCGCTTAGGGGAGCAGGGAAGGCGTGGAAGGGTGAGAGAAGGGACAGAGGAGGAGCGAAGTGCACGGGCTGGAGTATGGAGGGCGATAAGTGCAGAGAGGTAGGGGGGAGCAAGGTTGTGAAGAGCTTTATAGGTGAAGACTAGGAGCTTGTGCAGGATTCGTTCAGGAAGGGGAAGCCAGTGAAGCGAAGAGAGGAGGGGCTGCACATGGTCGAAGCGACTGGCGAGGTAGATGACCCTGGCAGCAGAGTTTTGGACAGAGTCAAACATAAGAGTCAGTTTGCTGGAAGTTAACACCCTTTATCCACCATTTATACTTTAACTTCCTCTTTCCCATTACCATAAACTGAGATTTTGTTGAATTCACTATTAATTCATTTCCTTCACAGTAGGTCAATAGCACTTCCAGTTGCCGTTGAAGTCCATTTTTGGTTTGAGATATAATCACAATATCATCGGCAAACATCAGGGCACCTATAGGTTCATCCTTAATTTTCGGAGGGCAATTTCCCACAGTACATAGTTTTTTGGGCAAATCGCTCAAGAAAATGTTGAACAACAGGGGGGCGAGCACGCATCCCTGTTGTATTCCTTTTTGAATACGGATCAGCTGGGACAGAGTGCCATCCTGCCTCCCTCTACTTCTGGCACTATTATCTGCATGAACTGAAATTAGTAGTTCCAAAAGATCCCTGTCAATGCCCAGTTGATACAATTTAGTCAATAATTTATTCCTAGGGATGGAATCAAATGCTTTTTGTAAGTCTATAAAGGCAAGGAAAAGATTCCCCGCCCTTATTCGGGCATATTTGTCAATGATATGGGAGAGAACAAAACAGTTATCTATTATAGAGCGCTGTTTTTGGAAGTCGAATTGTTCATGTGGGATTAGGTGACTAGAACATGCTCAATTCTCCAAGTGCCTTAACAAGATTTTGGCATAAACTTTCCCTGAGTAACACCAGGCACAGTTAGGGCTCTTAAACCTGGAGAAAAGATGACAAAGGCTGCTTTTAGACGAGCGGGTCGCCGTTGTGCGACCCACTCACGCGATATTTCAAAATCCCGTGACACGGGATTACACGAGACGCCCGGCGAGGATCAAGCGCATGAAAGGCAGACGCGCATTCTTTGACGACCGTGAATTAAATACCTCACAATTGAGGTATTTATTTCACGGTCGGCAAAGAATGCGCGTCCGTCTTTCATGTGCTTGATCCCCGCCGGGCGTCTCGTGTGATATTTTGAAATATCGCGTGAGCGGGTCACGCGACGGCGACCCGCTTGTCTAAAAGCAGCTATAGAGAGGATATAATAGAAGTTTAAAAAATCATGAGTGGAATGGAACGAGTAAATAAGGAATTGTTGTTTATCCTCTCAAATCGTACTTAGAACTAGGGGACACTCCATGAAGCTAAAGGACAGCAGATTTAAAACAAATAAAAGAAAGTTGTGGGTTTTTTTTCATACAAGGCATAGTATGGAACTTGCTGCTAGAAGTTGTGGTCAAGGCCAGTAGAATAGCTGGGTTTTAAAATGGATTGGATAAGTTCTTGGAGGATAAGTCTGTTAATGGCCAAGTAGGTTGGGGGAACGTGCCCTCTGCGTGTGAGGAGCTGGGAATGGACAGCAAAGAATGGATCACTCCAGTATGACCTGTTAGGTTCTTCACCTAAGCATTAGAGAATGGCCACCATCAGAGACAGGATGACTTATGTTCTTATGAGTATGTCAGAATTAATATGATCATAACCAGAGGCTTAGCTAGATTGGAATTGGCCTGGCCCTCCTTTCCTGTGTCATGGTGTCGGGAGATGCAGCTGAACACGGGTGCATCACGTGCTCCCTCCCCCTGATTTATTATTAACATTTATATGCCCCCCCCCCCCCTGCTAAAAGCATCTCAGGGCGGCTAACAACATTTTAAAATACATATTAAAATAGATAAACTAAAATGCAATTAAAACAATGGGTCCCAGGGCAGCTGAACTGCCTGTCATTATTATCGCTACTCCCTTGGTCATAACTTCAAGCAAAATGTGGCTCAGGGTAGGCTTTAAGAAGTGGATACAGTCAGGCTTGTCCTTGGGTTTAATTATCATAACAAAGCCAAGTACGTGCACTTGAGACCTCGCATCTTCATGAATGTTAGACCCCTTGTCTCTCCCTCTGTTCCCCTTCCTAAGTCTCTCCCCCAGCTCCTGTCTCTCAGATTGTAAGCCCTAGGGGCAGGGACCCTGTCTATTTTATTACTTTGTAAAGTGCCACGTACACTGCTGGCGCTATATAAATGTTTGTTAATAATAATAATAATAATAATAATGTGACTCTCCCTGCATCACTTTCTGCAGCCACATAAAATGTCTCCAGCACCCTCACCACCTTTTCTGACACAGTTAAACAGGATGGCAGGCGTGATGCAGGGCAGGACCGAATGGATCATTAGGAATATCTTCTTCCCAAGTCTACAACAGCGATCACTAAACAGTTTTTGATGGACCCTGTACTGCTGTTCTCCATTACTCTGCAAAAAATTGAAGCTGTTGAATTTGGAATGGCAGGAAGAAGATCATTCTGTCTTACTCAGGGATGGACATGCAGGCTGGGTCTGTGTTGGAAAACACTATTCCACAACATTTGCAGGCCATGCATGGCTTGGCAAAATGTGCCCGTTGAAGAAAGAATTGTCTGTGAAATAATCGCAGGGTTTTTGAAAAGCCTGATTTTGAACAGGCCCAATTAAAGGGGCGACTCAGAAGTTGAGCGGCAAAGAGGGACCCCGTGCTGCAAGAACACAATTGCTAATCAGAGAAATTTTAACTGGAGGGAGAAAAAACCCACCACCGTTTATGGGAAAGTAAGATTTGCACAAGGAAACAGTAATGGAGGAAGAAACCGACTCCAGGATTCAAACTTGCTGTTTTTTTAGGTCCCTGAATGGTTTAGATCCTGGCTATATTTGAGACCTCCTCCTGGAACCTCACACTGATGGGGATCCACATTGAGGAACCACCCGCTGTTTGGGGGTTCTGCCATCGTGCCAGGTGACCGGGCCTTTACTGGGGTGGCCCCCTTGGTGTGAAAATCGCTTCCGCTGAGTGTTTTTCTCTGTTCCTCCTTCCATACCTTTAAAAAGCACCTAAAAACACATTTATATTTTGCCCCCCTTTTTGTCTGCCCCATTTAATTTTTTTTATTTGTTTTAAATTATTTTGTTTTATTTCGTTTTCTAGTGTTTATATGGTTTTGCCTTTTCCTGAAGTGCTCAGAGTGCTGCCTAAGGCAGGGGGCACTATAAAAATAAAATTATTTATTATTATTATTCTTACATACATACGTGGTTGCTAATGGGAGAAAGAAAAGATCGCATACAGTACCATACTTGAAAGGTGAGGGACAGATGTTTGCGATGCGAGGTGTGATAAGGTGTTGGACTCGGATCTGAGAAACAAGGGTACAAATATCATCTTAGGGTAAAGAAAAACGAGATGATAGCCCTCTCAAGTCCGAGTTCAGTCCATGCAGCTTAGCATGCCCAGCCTAATAAATGTATTTGCAGGCAGCCTCCACTGGCAGCGCCAGAGAGAAGGAGCAAAGAGAGAGGCAGGAGGTGGTCGCTCCTCGGGATGCTCTAGGCTGTTCATCCGTGACTCGATGGTGCTGGCGGACCTGTAGGCTGCACGCCACCTAATTGACGGGACATGGACACATGGGTCCACACTAGCCTGCATTTGCCCACATGGTGGACTCCACACACTCCAAGGCTTGGGCTGTGAGTGGGGGCTGCATGCCCTGTGCGCGGTAGTGGCCACATGACCGATGGGGGCAAACATCTAATAAATGGGCAGGTGGACACTCGCCTGCTGTGGGCTACTGTCTCATTAACACCTATTGACGCAAATGGATTCAGTAGCCTTGGGCAAGTTGCTGTCTTTCAGCCTCAGTTCCCCATCTGTAAAATGGAAATAGGAACGACCTACCTCACAGGGCTGTTGTGAGGGTGAAAACACTTTGAACACTGAAAATGCTTGAAGTGATTAATAATAAAATCCTAGAATATTGGAGTTGGAAGCCACCTCGTTGAACCCCCTGCTTCGATACAGGATGATGACAGCTACAACATCCCTAGCAGATGGCTGTCCAGCCTCTTTTTGAAAACCTCCAGTGTTGGAGAACCTATGACCTCCCTAGACCACTTGTTCCATTGCCGAACAGCTCTCACTGAATAACGGTCTTAAAACATGGCCCAAGAGACTGACCCGAGGTCGCAATTTGAACAGCCCCCCAGGACTCATTAGACAGCCCCAAGAGAAGGCCCGTGTGATATGTACCCCCTACATGAATCAATGCACCAGCACAGAAACACGCCAGAATTCAAATATGCAACTCCCTACTTCACTGCTTAAAAATCTGGACCGTGATTGATCGTTCTAACTTAGTGAAATACGCAGATCTGCTGATATCATAGGCAGCAAAAACGACTAGAAAAAAATCTATTTCCCACAATTAAGCGTTCGACACTCTGCTCATGGCTTCCGAAATCCTCACAGAGGACTTATCCTGCTCTCTGCAGCAAAATTCACATGGATTTCAATGACAGCAGAACTAGGCCTTTCATTTATTCTGCAAGGGATCAGGACCAGCCTTGGATTTTCTGGGGTACAGGGTGAAAGCAAAATGTGTGGGACACCATGGCCCCTTTAACAATTGGTAGATGGGTCTTTGTTTACAAAAACAAAAGTGTCATGTTTTCACACATGTCTCTCTCTCTCTCACACACACACACACACTCATATCTGTCTCTCACACACATTCTCACACACACACACTCATCTCTCTCTCGCACACACACTCTCATATCTGTCTCTCTCACACATGCACACACACACATCTCACACACACTCATATCTGTCTCTCTCACATACGCACACACACACTCATCTCTCTCTCACACACACACACACTCATCTCTCACACTCTCATATCTGTCTCTCACACACATACACACACACACTCATCTCTCTCTCTCTCTCACACACACACACACACACACACACACACACCTCTCTCTCTCTCACTCACACACTCCTCTCTCTCTCTCTCTCNCACACACACACACACCTCTCTCTCTCTCACTCACACACTCCTCTCTCTCTCTCTCTCACTCACACACTCCTCTCTCTCTCTCTCTCTCACTCACACACACACACCCCTCTGATGGGGGAGGGGAGATTTATTAAAAATGAGAGTGGGGGCCGAGCCCCACAAGAAACAGCTATCCTAGGGGCTGAGAGTCAGAGAGAGACGGCCCCTCGACAATAACCTGTCCTGGGGCCTTGGAAGCACTGGACCTTCCGCTACCAGGACTGGAATTCTTGCAGGCCCCACTCTGACCGAGGGGCTGGGGCCATGTGCCCTACTGGGCCTTCCGGGGGCTCTGGGTTCTAGGTACGATATTGCTGAATGAGAGAAAAGAGGACAACGAGTTTAATAATATGCTGGATTCAAGATTCTCTGTGTATAATCTTCTCCTTGACATCCTGGGTGATTAGATGCAGTAAACACACTGCAGTTCAACACAGGATTGTCAATCAACTCCAAGCCGGAACATTAGGAATTCAGCGTCGTGGACTTCACAGCAAGGGTGAGAGTGAAGCGCTGTCGGAACAGGCGCTGTACGTATGCTGCGAGCTTCTTGGGTGAGGCTAGGAAAGCTGATCAGGAAGGAGCTGTAACAGATGCAGCAGCCGGGACTGACAGTACATCCAACGCGTCCTTTCCCCAGCGAAGCCGTCTCACAATTACCTTACGTGACCCTGTCGGTTTTTCTGCATGGGAGAGATGCAAGAAGGTTATGAAGCAAAAATGATTTAATGAATTAAAAGTCCCTCTGAAAGCTGGAAATGAGGCCTGCGGGGAGTGGGAGGAATTCTCCACCAGGCACTTTGGGGAATGTGATGGGTTTCCGCGGTGACAGAATTGATGTGCTGTGTAAGGGAGCAGATTCATCCCGGGGGGGGCCCGTCTCTTGATGTTGTTGGGATGAATCGGAGGCGCTCTCATCTAGGCTAGCCCGCCCCTCTGTAACTTCACGACTGAGATTCAGTAGGCAGCGGCTTGGACAGCAAAAGAGAGAAAGCAAAAAATGTTTTTAAAAATGGCGAGAGGCGTTTTCACTAAAGATACAAGAGTTTCATAATTATCGACAGCGTAACTTCAAGAACACCTTGCTGCTCCGCCAGCATCTACTAGTGTGACAAAGCCGGCCATAAGACTTAGCTGCCCTAAACTAGGGGTGGAGAGAGACCGGAGGCTGGCTCCTCGGTAAATGAGTACGCTCTCCTATGAGAGCCAGGGGTGGGCTGCTTACGGGCTTTGCTCAGGATGAGGGCAGTAAGGGAGGTCCTGGATGTACCTATTTGTGTCCTTTTCCTGGAGCATGTCCTCCTCTCTGCTTCCTTCCCCTGAGCTGACTCTTTCAGCACTTGTGGGGAGTGACTAGATCCTTGGACCAGATGCAGGAATTGGAAAGGGACCAAAGAACAGGCAGCTGTGGGCCAGAGGTTCCAGGCCCCTGAATTAGACAAAGAGCCTAGTGCAGGTTCCCAGCTGTAAGCCAGGACCTCGGGCGCCGTCAGATCCTCCGCAGGTGCTCTCACAAACTTCATTGCCATTTGCTATGCTCAGGGCCGGCCTAGAAATTTGCAGGAACCACAAAGATAAAATGTGGGCAGCATCCTTCTTGGGGCCCTAATGATGGTCATGTTTGGGACCCCGCTAGGAAGGGGTGGGGCCTCTGCACCCTGCCCTGTGGAAAGAATGGGGTCTATGGCAGTCGCTCTGGAATTTATATTAAGCTCTGAGAATGCAGTCAAAAAGCAGATGCAAATCCTCTGACTGTTTAGTGCCAGCATTAGACATGAGTCCTTGTCTGCGCCAGTGTGACTAGCCAGAGCTAGTGAGAGCCGGTGTGGATAAGGTGCTGGACTTGGCCCTGGGAAGCCAGGGTTCAAATCCCGCCCTAGCCATGAACTCACTGGGTGGCCTTGAGCAAGTTGCAGCCTCTCAGCCTCAGTTCCCCATCTGTAAAATGGGAATGTCTGTGGGTGTGTCTATCTTTCCCTTTGTTCCCATCTACCTTAGTCTGTAAGTCCACTGGGTAGGGATCTGTGAGTAGGGATGTGCGAACGTGGTTCGGATGTTCAGAGTTTGGGCCGAACTTGGCCTGTTCGGATGAGCGAACTGAATGTTCGAACGGCCAAACAGTTCGGAAAAGTTGGGATGAGTTCGGGGCCGGGAAAAACGTGTCTGGAAGGGGGAGGCAGCTGAGGAGCAGACTTTCTGACACCGGGGGGGAGACCAGGGGTGGTTTCAGTGCCAAATGATACCGGTACCAAAAAAATTATTCGATTTCGGTATTGTTAGCACTATTTTCGGATGTTCGGCCGAGTTCGGCCAAACCGAACTCCACCCAACCGAACCTGAACTCGGGTTTTGAACCGAACAACCGAATGTCCAAACATCCAAACCACGTTCTGTACACACATCCCTATCTGTGAGTGACTGTAAAGCACTGCGTATGCTTAGTGGTGCTATAGACATTATTAATAGTAGCCCATTGATGTCAATGGGACTCACACTGGTGTTACGACGCCGATGACCAGTCCTCTATTGGTGTGTGATCTGCTCTTGGGGGGCTGATTGGCGCACTTAACCATGTTGGCTTATAGTTGCCCTGCTTTGTCTGCAATAGCTGGCGTAGTCAGAGAGCGGCTAAAGTGTTTAGACAGCTCATAAAGGCAGGCTCCTTCTTCCCCCACCTGCGATCTTCCCTGGGGGGGTTTGGAGCTTTTGTTCTTCCTCCTCCTTCTCAGCATTGAATGTTATCTGAACTAACCGAGGAGCCCGAGGAACCCAGTTACCCAGAGAAGCTGGAGAGAGTCATTAATCTCAGCCAGAACTTCTAACACTCATGGTGCCAAGCCAATTCCCTCCTCCTCCTTGGTGTGGAAATTGATATTTATGCTAAGGAGCGTCGATATGTGGCCTGCGCTCTGCTGTGTAATTTACTATCCATTCGGGGTTAAGCCAAGAGCTGCACTAGGAAATACTGCTTGCTTGGGAGCCCTAACTGTGACATACCTGGGCCACCCAGTGTCATATGTAATAGGGAGAATAACTGCCTTGTGTGGCTTGGGGAAATCTGGAGACTCCGGTCTCGCTTGGTCATTATTCAGGCAAACGCCTTTACAGGATAAGAATATCAAGTCTCCTCCTGTTTGATGTAGATTATGCCCAAGATTACAGAGCAATCCAGAACTCGTAGGGCAGAAAAGCCCTGCCTTCCCCCTGGCAGCAAGGTCTGCTGTCGGCACCTACAAGGGGCGTTCTATACGTCTACTATCGGCACCGACTAGGGGCATTCTATATGTCTACTATCGGCACCTACTAGGGGTGCTCTGTACATCTACTATCGGCACCAGCTAGGGGCGCTCTGTATGTGTACTATCGGCACCTACTAGGGGCATTCTATACGTCTACTATCGGTACCTACTAGGGGCGTTCTATACGTCTACTATCGGTACCTACTAGGGGCGTTCTATACGTCTACTATCGGCACCTACTAGGGGCGTTCTATAGGTCTACTATCGGCACCTACTAGGGGCGTTCTATAGGTCTACTATCGGCACCTACGAGGGGCATTCTATAGGTCTACTATCGGCACCTACGAGGGGCGTTCTATAGGTCTACTATCGGCACAGATGGGGGGCGTTCTATACGTCTACTATCGGCACCGACGAGGGGCATTCTATACGTCTACTATCGGCACCGAGGGGGGGGGCGTTCTCTACGTCTACTATCGGCACCGGGGGGGGGGGCCTTCTCTAGGTCTACTATCGGCACCGAGGGGGGGGGCCTTCTCTAGGTCGACTATCGGCACCGAGGGGGGGGCCCTTCTCTAGGTCGACTATCGGCACCGAGGGGGGGGCCTTCTCTAGGTCGACTATCGGCACCGAGGGGGGGGGCCTTCTCTACGTCGACTATCGGCACCGAGGGGGGGGGCGTTCTCTACGTCGACTATCGGCACCGACGGCGGGGGGGGGCGTTCTCTACGTCGACTATCGGCACCGACGGCGGGGGGGGCGTTCGCTACGTCGACTATCGGCACCGACGGCGGGCGTTCGCTACGTCGACTGTGACTTATCATTTCTGTAGCGCTACTAGGCACACACAGTGCTTTACAGTGACAGATCCCTGTCCGGTGGGCTTACAATCTAAGATAGATGAGGGGAACACACAGGGAAACACACACCCACACATTCCCGTTTTACAGATGGGGAACTGAGGCTGAGAGGCTGTGACTTGCCCAAGGCCACCCAGTGAGTTCATCAGTTAGGGTGAGATTTGAACCCTGGTCTCGCAGGTCCAAGTCCAGCAGCTTAGGCTCTACTATCTGCACCTACTGGAGGGATTCTATACATCTATCTGCACCTACTAGGGGAATTGTATCCATCTACTATCTGCACCAACTAGGGGGTTCTATACATCTACTATCTGCACCTACTAGGGTGGGGATTTTATTCATCTACTATTGACAGTTTTGCAACACAATATTTGAGGATGGAGATGCTGTTTTTACAAAATCTTATTGCATGTTTGCATGAGTACAGAGTGCGGTTTTGTGAGTTTGCTCAATCCCACACTTCAAATGAATTTTTAAAAATATACTATTCTTATTTTATCTTATTAGAAACCTCAAGTATATCCAGAAGCCTGCTGTAGCCATGCCAAATAGTAATATGGGAGCTATACAAAAAGTCAGACTCTGAGCCTCATACTGCCTTCCGATCTTAAAATCGATGACTCAAGTACAGGTGAGAAAATGCCTAACATTCCCTTCTAGCTAGGGCCTATGAATTCTGCGCTGCTGCCATCTGAGTCATTTTTGTGGAATTTTGCATTTGGCCAAATTGTTGCAGAAATTGCCTCTGGTGGCACAGAATTACAGCCTGAGTGGGCAGCACTGGGATCAGCCAATGAAATGCCAGCACTGCAAGCTAGCCAACGGGATGCAGGCCCTGTTAGCAGCTGATATATATTCTGGGACTATAGGATTCTGTGTCACAACTGTTGAAAAGGAGCAGTTCATGATCTCCTAGGGGAGAGAAGCGCCCCCTGCTGGTAGGTCTGTGAGATGGAATGGCATGCTGGGAAATTAATTTGCATTTGACATGTGCATGATTTTTAGGATTTACTTAATTTTCATAATGTATCTTTTTGGCAGAAGACAGGTTTGCTTCTCACAGAATTTGAATTCTCTGGTTATAGAATTTGGTGGGGAGGGTGGAATAGCAGAATGCACAGAGCTAGTCCGTTGGGTACCCGACATGGTGTCCAAAATGGCAAATATTATCCAGGGCCTTGTACTATCTTGCTTGGACTATTGGGTGAGGTTCTCTTGTGCTGCCTAGAGCACTGCCCCAGCAGTGGCTGCATTTCACCAATTATCAAGAGCGATCTCTGCCTCTGGTTTCTCATTGTTGTCAAGTCTGCCCAGTGCTTTGGGGTTTCTGAATGCGAAGAGCTCTATGAATACTGGGCCCTTATGATTATTAATATCTAAGCCCAGCAGCCCATTAGCTAAACAGTACTCTGCAAACAAACGCTAAATGCCCATTTTAATTTAATATATTTTTTTTAAAGAAAAAGAAGCCTGATGGTTGTGCAGGTATGAAACTTGTTGCATTTTAAGAGGCATGCACATCCAAATCAATTCTTCCTCCTTTTTCTAGAGGTGTGCACCAGGGGCCCATGTCATTTTTGTTTTTAAATCTGTCGCTTTCATTTTCATAAATATCAAAATTGTCGTTTTCATTTTCGTTTTCATTTTCCATTGGTTTCAATGGAACCAATGGAAAATATTTGGCAAAGAAAGAAAAAGGAGAAATTTTTGGCTGTAACGTTTCTGTTTTGTATTATATTTGGCTGATACTTGGAGAGATTGTACCTCCAATAGAAGGCATTAAGTGTACCAAATTCCAAAAAGATTAAATAAAGGAATCCAATTTTAAAAGCAATTGAATTATATTATTTTGCAAAAATCTTCTTATACATTCTTAGCTGTAACTTCTTTGCCTCACATTTAATGTAGATGAAACTTGGCAAGTCTACAGCCCTTCCTATATTTACTATCTCTGTCAGCTTTCAGTCTGTCTCATCACTGCCCCACCCTGTCCAAAGCTGGGGGGGGGGGAGGTTGGGGATGTGTCAGTGTGACCCAGTTTCACAGTCACTTTACCTGCTGATATTTCTATGTGAGCAGTGGACACACTCAGCATGCAACATCTGGATTGGTCGCGGGGGTGCGGTGCGGGGAGATGCTTTAACATCTCTTTGGCACCTTCTGACTTCTGGGTCTGTTGGGGCTAAATTATCTGTTTTCCCAATGGAGAGAAGTAAATAACAGGGTGCCCCATGGTTCTGTACTGGGTCCAGTGTTGTTTAATATGTTCATTAATGAGCTTGAAAAGGGAGTAAAGAGTGAGATGATTAAATCTGCAGATGGCTCAATGTAATTCAAGATAGCTAAAACTGGGATAAACTATGTGGGATTACAAGAGAGGATCTTGCACTATGGAATGGCTGGTCAACCAAATGGCAGATGAAATTCAATGTTGACAAGTGCAAAGGGATGCACATAGGGAAAGATGGTCCCCCAGCTCTACCTACACAATTCTGGATTCTAAATTAGGGGTTACCACTCTGGAAAAGGACCTTGGAGTCATTGTGGACAATACATTGAAAGTCACAGTTCTGTGTGTGACGGCTGTCAAAGGTAAACAGAGCGTTAGGAATTATTTGGAAAGGGATCGAGAATAAAACCGAGAATATAAATCTATGGTGTGGCCACACCTTGAAAATTGTGTGCAGTTCTGGTTGTTCCATCTCCAACAATTTAGTAGAACTGGAAAAGGTACTGAGAAGGACAACAAAAAATGATTAAGGGTATGGAACGGCTCCCATTTGAGGAGACACTTGATATGTTAGGGCTCTTCAGCTTGGAGAAGAGATGGTTGGGATGTGGCAGGTCTTGCAGTGGTGTAAGGGGCTGGACTAGATGGCCATTGAGGTCCCTTCCAGCCTTGTGACTCTCTAACTTTAAATGAGAGGGGATATGATGGGCATTTATGACATTATGAGCGATGTGGGACAAATAAATAGGGATTGGTTATTTATCCTTACTAATACTAGAACTAGGGGATATTCTGCGAAACTAATTGGCAACCAGATGGACCGTTAGTCTGACCTTTCTTATGCTCAATGTCTGCCACAATCATTTATGGTTTAGAGACTGCACTCCAGCCACGTCACTACTGCAGGGCCATATTTAGAGGGGAGTGAAAGGGGCAGTTCCCCAGGCCCCTCGCCTCAAGGGGGCCTCCACCTTGTGATGACCTGAGCTGCCTCCTTCAAGACTGGGAGGACAGAAGTGAGTCTATTCCTTCTGACTTCACCGGGAGGGTTATCTCCTCTCTGAGTTGTCTCCTTTTGGGGGTGGGGGGGGAGGTTAGGATTTATAAGGTATAGGATTTAAGCATAGGATCATATAGGATTTTAGGTGTAGGGTTTATATTAGAACTAGAATACAGAGGTGTGTATATATAGGACAGAGATAGGCATAGGATTTTCCATTTTTTTCAGTGGAAGGAGAGGGACACAGTAGTCTGTACTGGAGGTGGTGGAGCAGAGGCAGACCAGGCACAGCAGAGGAGGGCATCAGCTGTGTGGGAGTACTTCTCCCAGCCAGAAGGCATGCCCCCTGAGTATTCACACTGCAATATTTGTGACGAGAGGGTTCAGGGGCAGTACCACTGGGCTGATCAGCCACCTCACCCGGGTGCATGAAATAAGGGTGCCCAGGAGTTGTGCTGGAGGACATGCTGTTGCCCAGCATTGCCCCGAGAGCCAGGAGAGAAGGGGTAGGGAGAGGCAGGGGAGGGCTTAGAGGAGATAGACCCCGCTCTCCTCCTCCTCCTCTTTGCCCATCTCATTCTCCAGCTTCTGTTCCCCGGCCTGGGAATGTGGCAGAGCAGGATACGCCTGAGGAGCTGGTGGTCTTTTCCCAGGGTCTGGATTCAGCAAGGCCTGAGAGAGTCCTGAGTCCACCTCAAGCAGCAGCGGAGGGCCCGGGACAGGAGGCATTGCCAGGCCTGGGCGTATGCCCAGTATCTGAGTGAGGCAGCAGAGGGGCAACAGATGCATATCGCCACTCCCTTGTGCAGTGGTTATATATGTAGACCAGGGCTCTACTTGGAATAGACGTGCCTGACCTCCCTCCTCCTATGCCATGGCCCTCTCCCACCAGTGATTAACTCTCCTCCTCCGCCTCCTCCCCGCCTCCTCCTCCAGGTGTCTCCTGAGCCTGAGGCTCCCCCAACGGAGGGTGGCTGAGTTAATCATGCTCATGCTCTCTTCCTTTTTCATGTGTTGAATTGGTTGTTTTCATTTTATTATAGGGATGGGACTTTCTGTTTCAGTTTGAACTGAAAGAGGCCAAAGGTGCCTCTTTCAGTTCAATCAGAAAGATTTGCAATTTGGGCCCTTCCAGTTCCCAATTTTAGAATCTTCTGTTCCCTTTGAAGTCAATGGGAAGCGCCAGGAAACCTCCTCCATTTCCACCACCCCACTCCCAGCCTCGGAGGGTGGGGGACGGGATCCATTACTCCTAACACCCACACCCGCCGGAGCCCAGCTTTACCCTCCACCCCACCCCTGGGGCCCCTGTACGTTACTCTTACCTTTTGCAGGTTTGGGTCTGGAGAGTGGGGGGTCACGGCCGCTGGCTGAGCTGCCAGCTGGACTGCCAGCTCCACTACCGGCATCCGGGCCTCTTCTGCTGCTGACTGGTGCCAGGAGCAGGCTCTGCTGCCAGGCGGTCGACCCTTCTCCACTGCCCCACGGTGGAGAATGCCCGGTGTCCTGGCAGCGGAGCTGGCTCCCGACAGTCAGCAGAAGAAGAAGCCCGGACACTGGTAGCAGACCCAGAGGCCCAACTGGCAGCTCAGCCAGCGGCCGTGACCCCTCCAGACCCAGACCTGCAGAGGTAAGAGTAATGTACAGGGGCCCCGGGGATGGGGTGGAGGGTAAAGTTGGGCCCCGGCGGATGGGGGGTGTTTAGGAGTAATGGATCCCAACCCTCTGAGACCAGGAGTGGAGTGGTGGGGATGCCCGGTTTTTTTTTCGGTGGCGGCTCCCTGTGTTTCAGGACTCTGGGATGGTTCTCTTTCCCATTGAAGTCAATGGAAAATTGACTTCAATGGGAAAAAGAACCAACACTGATAGATTTGAAACCGAAAGGAGATCTGAAACACAGGGAAACTGAAATTTTGTCCAATCCCACCCCTAATAGATAGGGTAGGGTTTAGGGTAAGTTACGCACTGACACAAATTATTATTATTATTATTATTATTATTTATTATAAGCATTTGTATAGCACCAGCTGTGTACCTGGTGCTTTACAGAACAATAAGATAAGACGCGGTCCCTGCCTACGGCTTACAATCTAATAGACACGGAGGGGGGAGACAAGGAGAGGGGACATAGGGAGAGACAAGGGATAAATAACATTCAAGCAGATGCGAAGTCTCAGGTGCACGTGCTTGGCTTGGTTGCGGTTAGGCAGGAGTCTGCGGGGAAGGCAGACAGTAAATATTGAGAGGGAAGTTCTAACAGGCGTTGGGAAAGGTGGCGAGGAAGAGATGGGTTTTGAGGAGGGATCTGAAGGTGCAGAGGGAGGGGGCAAGGCGGATATGGGTGGGGAGGGAGTTCCAGGCATGGGGGGCAGCAAGTGAGAAGGGATGAAGGTGGTTAGGGGAGCAGGGGAGACGAGGGAGAGTGAGGGAGGGGGTAGAGGAGGAGCGGAGAGTGCGTGCAGGAGTGTGTAAGGAGATTAGGGCTGAGAGGTAAGGGGGAGCCAGGTTGTGAAGGGTTTTGTAAGTGAATACCAGGAGTTTGTGACGGATGCGTTCGTGAAGGGGGAGCCAGTGTAGTGAGTAGAGGAGAGGCTGCACATGGTCGAAGGGACCAGCTGAGTGGATGACCCTAGCAGCGGAGTTTTGGATGAAGATAAGGGGGGACAGGTGAGAGCGGGGGAGGCCAGTAAGGAGGAAGTTGCAGTACTCAAGGCAAAAGAGGACTAAAGCATGGACTAAGATTTTTGCGGTGCTGAAGTGGGAGGGGTGCCGGTTGGAGCGACGGTGGTGCCGTTTGCGTGCTGAAGCTGACAGATTGCAACATAGAGCCAGTTTACGTGCCTATACTGTAGCTGTAAGGGATGCAACAAAAAGGAGTTTTTTGCTGCCCGTATAGCCTCTGCAAAGTCTCGTCCAGTGGAGCTTTTCCAGGTCGTATGGGGTTTGGTCGGTCCTCCTCCCTCCACCTGGAATAGGAGGTATCTAATTCCTGCTGTGACATGTTTTGTGATTATTTTACATAGAAAAATCGCTCGGATTCACCACAACTTTGACATCGCACTTACTGCAGTGGGTGAACCAGAGATTGTGGAAACCCCGCCTTGTCCGGATTCATGGGATCAGTTGGTGTAGTCCGCCGGGGTGGGGGATGTTCTTGGGGCTGTTAGGGCCACCTTTTGTGAACTTGACCCATACCCGTCCTGGCTGGTTGCTGGCAGAGGTGTTCAATACCTCTTTTGGAGGGCAAAGTGATGGGCTGCCTCAAAGAGGCAGTGGTGCAGCCTCTGCTCAAAAAACCATCACTTGACATTGATTCCCTCTGCAGTTATCANCGAGGGAGCGAAGAGAGCCCAGTAGGAGTGGGTGGTCGACAGTGTCAAAGGCAGCAGAGAGATCAAGGAGGACAAGAATGGAGTAAAGGCGCTTAGATTTAGCGACAAGTAGATCATTGGTGATCTTGGCAAGGGCAGTTTCAGTGGAGTGAAGGGGGCGGAAGTCATATTGGAGAGGGTCCGGGGGGAGTTGGTGGAGAGGAAATATAGGCAGCGGGAGTAGACAACATGTTCCCAGAAGCTTAGAGGCGAAGGGTAGGAGGGAGACGGGCCGGTAACTAGAGGGGTCAAGGGTGGACTTTTTGAGGATGGAAGAGACAGTGGCATGCTTGAAGGCGGAGGGGAAGGAGCCAGTGGAGAGGGAGAGATTAATGACATGTAAAAGAGGGGGGGGGGCAACAGTGGGAGCAATGGAGGTCAGGTCAGGAGGCTAGACAGAAAACTTACAAAAATAGAAATTCCTACAAAAATAGGAATAGGAGGCTAGACAGAAGACTTAGTTGTAGGACACACATGTATGACAAACTGCACAAGATTTTGTTTTTTTTTATGTACAGTTAAATAAATTCCCAGTCTTGCTCTTCTTCAAGTTTTTCTTCCCTAGACTGTAACCTTGCTGCGGTGGGGGAGCTTCCGGCCTTCCGTTCTATATAGAAAGTGGGCAAGGCCAGGCCAAGAACAGTTTCTGTGGGGTCTTTTTAAATGCGGTGTCAAAAATAATGAGCGAGCACCGATTTCAATGGGAGCCGCCGACTTCCATCTCGTCAAACCACCCCCACCCCGCACCTTTTCTGAAAGGGCATTCTTCAAAGCCCTACTTTTTGCTACTCGTCTAAAAGCAGCCCAAGATGGGACAATAGGGCCCGGGGAGTGAGGAGGACACCTTAGCCACCAAGGGCAGATTTTCCCCAGCAAAGTATAGTTGCCACTGGCCGAAAAGAACAAATATATGACTTCCGTGATCACCGAGCCCAGCGGTGTGTAAATGATGTACAATTTGAATTGCATATTACTTTCTTTCAAAAGATATGAATATACAGAAAATATGCAAATTCATTGTTTATGCACATGCCTACCCAGTGAAGCGAAGGGAGGCTGTATGTCCAAAGCAAAACTCAAACCAACATCCACCAACAGGAATGGGGGAATGCCACCAGGATGCCTGTGGTTGTCAGTCATACGGCATTTTACTTTCTCCAAAGTCCCCACCCACCCTACTGCTTCAAGAAGCTGCTTGACCCCGTAAGAGAAGAGGAGCTGAGACCTGCCTGAAGTGAAGACTACTTTTTTACAAGGCCCCCTGGAGCATCGTCCAAATCGGGCAGGTATAATTAATTTAATGATCACAACAAGAAGTGATATCGATTTTAAGACAACTGCTTTTGCAGTATATTATTAACTTCTGCAAAGTCCTGTAGTCACAGCACAAAGGGAGCACAGAGTGGATGTCTCGGACAAATAGTGTGTGTGACCAGGCCACAACTCCTCAACCAGGGAAAGACATTTGTAAATTTCAAAATCAATTACAAACCTGAAAAATTAGTTTTATTGAACAGTAACATAAAAATATAACACAGAAATTAGTACTTATATGTCACGTCATTGTCATGACATGTAGTACCTAACCACACATGGGTCAACCTGACCCCACCCACCATATCCTTAGGCAGTCAAAAATCTGACTTCAGAGAAGTTCAGAGCAAGCAGAACAATTAGTGCACAAACATGCTTGCTCCAACGTGCAACCTTTTAACACCCAGATCCTAAGAACTTGCTCAGTGCTCAAAAACTCCCTCATTGGATTCAGGTGCAGTTGGAGGATCTCCTGCATGCACCACCTCACCAGGTCCAGCTCTGAAAACAAGATGTGTGAGGCCTCGTCATCAGGGACGTATTCACTGTTCAAGCATAGGAACGCAAGTGATGCTGGACTGGCATGTACGTTTGTTACCCACAATGGGTGTCTTTAGACATAACGTCAACAGGTGTCTGAATGTGTGTTTTGACCTCGATACAAACACCGGTTTGGCCCTGTGTTAACCATGTGGCGCTGCTTAAACACACAGCCCCTCTTGGGACAAATCGGTGTTTTGCTCGCCACCCGATCTCAACATGCAAGCGCTGCCGCCTCGTTCCCCATGTTGGACCCGCTAATACAGCATGTGATATCATTAGACACAACGTTGGCCACGTGTTCAGCCAAAACACACCAAGTGTCCTTGTGATGCAATGGTGTTCATATCGCGTGTTCAACGGGTGACCAAATTGGTGTTGGGATTGTTATGGTGCTTACACACAACGGCCAAACACGTGCTTAGGGGTTTTGACACCCGATCTTTGTTATGTCTAAAGACGCCCAATGTTTCTTGCAGAACTAAACAGTATCTCCAATGGAACCCAGTTTGGTGGACAGTCCAGATGAATAGCAGCAAAATTGTAAATCACAGGCCAGTTATCCCACTTCTCTGGCCGGTATGGATCCAATGGATTAGAGTTACGGTCCTGGGAAGGCTCATCTGGGTCAATGTACCATTTATACAGGTCTTCTGCTGTTCCTTTGCAGCTACTGCATGACAGCACAGTGGTGCTGCTATGCTCCTAGACTGTCAGGGCCCTCCCATTCCGTATCTTGGAATTAACTTCCTATTCTGCAGGACCATAGGATGGGTCATGGCTCAGTTGGTAGAGCTCATGTTTTGAATGTATAAGGTCCCAATTTCAATCCCTGGCATGTCTGAGTCAGGAACTCTGGTAGCACGCCTGGGTGAGGCCTCTGCCGGAGACCCTGGAGAGTTGGATTTGAAACCCTACTGGGGCTAAGATGGACCATTGGTTTCTGACTCAGGGAGCTCCTTATATGCTTGCCATGATGTGATGATTCAGGGGACAACAAACCCACTTCCTCGGACACTGCTTCCTGATTTGCCCACAGTTGACGAACTATGTCCTCTGACAGAGAACATCATTTTCACAGTTGCGGCAGTGCTTGCATCATCCCCTCTTACAGAGTACGCTTGCTGCTTGAAGCGACAGTCCAGAAAGAGTGAGACCCGGGCACGACTGGCACCTTTAATTTTTGTTAGGTACTTCTTGTTATTCACACCCTCAAGCAACTTTCTTTCAAGCTGTGGAGCATGGCGGCTGTCTACCTCAGTAAATTCTGCTGCTTGTTCTGAGAAACTAATCTGCTGTTCACAGAATCATACTAATATTAAGTACTGGATGAGGGCTACATCCCCACTGCTGTCTAGCTTTGTGGCATTGTTCAGCAGCTGTACTAGGTCCCCCATCACTTGGTTCCACTGCATGAGGAAATGTGAGATGAGGGATCCTTTCTTATTGCTTTTGGGCCCTCCACATAGATGTGCTGCTGCACGGCCTTCACTTGTATCAGCAGCCTCTGTCTCCAGCATGAGGTAGGTAGAATTCCACCGTGTCTTCACCTCCTGTAGCAAATGTTGCAGTGGCATGGACAGCTGCTCTTGGACCTACCTCAAGACTCCTCTGGATGAGGAAGCCAATGGCATCTTGTGAGAAGGTCTTCTACCTGTGAGACACCTTGCAAGAACCCCCCTGCACCACCAGGCTGATGCAATGTGCTATGGGAGCCACTCATGTGAATTTCCCCAGTTTAAATGAATTAACAACATTCCATGCATTGTCTAGGACTATGAAGCCCACTGATAATTTCTCCGGTTCTGGACACTCTGCAGTGATGGCAGTGAGTTCTCCAGCAATGTTCTCGGCAGGATGACTTTTCTTGAAAGGGGCCAGTTGAAGAATTGGCCTGGCTGTGCCCCAGCAAGTCCTTATCAACTTTGTACAGCCAGCGTTCAGTAACTGACATATAGTCATGTTCTGTTGCACTGGTCCACGTGGTAAGGTGGACACAGTGCTTTCTTCCCTCACATTGCTGTGAGGCCGCCTTTGCAGCCTTCACTGCAATGTCATACAGTTCTGAAATTGCTTTTGTAGCAAAATATATCCTGGTTGGCACTTTACAGAAGGGGTAAAAGACTGACATGAAACGTTTGAAGCTGGTTGGTCTCCACAAAGGAGAGTGGTAGCATATTGTCTGATATCCACCTTGCAGTTTCTGATACCAGTTGGCAGGTCAAAAGATGCGAGACAGAGTACTTACGTCACCTGGCAAAGATGTCCTCCAGCATCCTCTGCATGCCTGCTTTACCTGGCATTGTGGGAATCAGAGAGGGTGATGAAGAAGTCTTGACCATCTCCAAAGAAGGTGTTCTGTGCAGCAGGAGGGGATGATGATACAGTCTGTGACTGGGTAGCAATTTGCAGGGATGTGCGAACAAAACCGAGTTCAGAAATTTGATTCAGTTCGAAAATTGAGTTCAGTTCGAAAGTTCGGTTCGGTCGACCGAACTATTCGAGCACAGTTGAATTCCAAACTTCCGAACCGAGTTCGTACATTCAAAACTGGGGTTTTTGGCCTTCTGAACTGGTTCAGATTCGACCAAACTGTTTGGTCGAATTCGAGTTCGGTTTGAAAGTTCGGTTTGGTCAACCTAACTATTCGAGTTCGGTCCGAACTCCGAACTTCTGAACCGTGTTCGCACATCCCTAGCAATTTGTGACTGAGTATCAGACCAGGTAGCCGCAGAGCGTGGTTGTATTCCTTTAACAACATGGTGTTTTAGATGCAAGTGATGGATCACAGAGGTAGTTTCAACCCTGTTCCCACTGTCATGTCTGTGACGTACTTGTGTTTTGTACGTATTTGCAGATAGCAATGCGGTCGTTGCTACTCCTTACTCAACAATACTGTCATACCCTAGAATGGTCACTAGTCGCCTTCCCTTGGCCGGTGGATGGGGTGGGAGTGGGACCGGACATGGGAGCCAGAGGTGTCTCTTCACTCTGACCAGTTGCAGTTGATGGCCAAAGCACAGCAGCAGATGAGGTAGGAGAAGTGGCATGTCTGGATGTGCTGGTTTGCCCCATACTCTGAAGGAACCTTTCAGTTCCAACCAGTGCCACTCTTGGTAGAGTTGGGGGAATGAAGGGTACCATAGTGCTGCTTCTGGCAGGAGTAGAAGACCGCTGAAGATTGGGAGGTACCCAATCTGATTCTCCAGAGTAAGGGTCAGAGGTGCCAGTCCCATACTCTGGTTCCTCAGCAGGTTCTGATTCAGGGAAGCTGTTACTATATAATATCCTCCATTTCCTCAGAGTATAAGTGGTGATGCCTGCTCAGCCACTGACTCCTCCATCAGCTCCTGTGTGCACACCACCTCTCGCTGCGACCCAACATCTGGATCTTCAGGCTGGGAAGAAGCATTCCCCTTCCGAATTCTGCAACCTCATCCTCTCTGATGTTATGTCATTGATGGGTCTGAGCAACCACTTTCTTGTTTTGACTCCTCTTCATCCTCCGTGAGAAATGCAGATTCAAACAAAGAAAAAACATCTTTTTGTGATCACAGAAAAAGAACAACTTGGTAACAGAAAATAAAGAAATGTGAAAGACAAGATGAATGCGGCACAATGTGTTCTTGGTCCTAGCAGTACAGAACATCCTTGGAAAAAAGAAACATTCCAAATACCTGTGTATTTATGATGCTTCTTATAAAATCATAGAAGATAGAATTTGAATTTAGAAAAAAAGTACATAATATTACCCTATGAACTATGGTATCCTGCTATGGATCTTTCTAGTGGAATTCACATATTTTGCCAAGGAATTTAAAACCTTCAGAGATTCCTTCTGTTTGGTCCAGATAGTTTTTTTCAAATGGACTGAAATAGTCTAAAGCATTAACAACCGGAACCAGATATTTTTCTAAGTTCAATATAGAAAATACAATTCCAGAGAGAGTGCATTGTATCCTCAATTTCTCCAATGCCACATGGGCAAATTCTCAGCTCATGGGGGGGTGTCTTTGTCCATCTCCCTCTCCAAACAGCAGAATCAGTCTGATTGAATTGTAATTTTGTTATAGATTCCCTGTGTTGCACATAGGGAATTGCGGCTAAATATCTTGTCTGTGCTTTGTCCTGCTTAATCAATTTAAATAAACATGCACATCGGAGTGCTCTTACTACTGCCAAATCTTCCTGGGCAGAAATGTCCAGGAAGCAACCATCTCTAATGCATTGTTCCATTGGCAGTGGAAGCTGATCAGGGTTCAGTCAGCTGCCCCCCACCAGACCGGCTAAGGTCAGTGTTTTCCCCACATTAGCCAGCCATGGAGGGAGAGGGCTACAGGTTGCGTCAGTTTCTAACCATATTTTCTTTGGCCGTCTAAGGGGAGAATATGCCGTAATGAATAGCTCTTAGCCTGGCGAAAGTGGCAGTGTTTACGGAGCCGATCTCAACTCTTACCAGAGCTGCTGAGGTACCTCTCTAAACGTTTACAAAGCTTCTTCAGGAAGGTTTCTTTTAGTAACTAAAGCCCCCAGAATGATTGAATAAGCAAATGACATATGTTTGGTTTCATTAATTTTTGTTAAAAAATAAATAAAATGTATTTTAAAAATAATAATAATAAAAATAAAGAACTGAGCATGCACAAAATGGCCACCAGGGCCATTCAGCACACAGGCAGCCCTTTTTTCCAAAATGGCACCAGCAACTTCGCCACCATTTTGGAAAAGGGCAGCTGGTCTGTGCGTGAGCAAAATGGCCACTGCACGTGGACAGACGGGCTGTCGTTTTCCAAAATGGCGGCCATGCTGCCGGTGCCATTTTGGGAAAGGGTGCATATGCTCAGAATGGTCCTGCAGACATTTTGCACATGATTTAAAAAATGTTGATCTTTTAATATTTTAAAAACAAAAAAGTCAACGACAAAAACAAACGCAGCTTTTTAAAATGAAAACCTGAAAACAGATGGGTTTTTTTTTACCCAGAAAATGAAAAAAGTACGTTCTGCACAGTCCTATACCTACGTAGAGTAGGGGTGGGGAAACTCTTGAAGCCTGGGAGCTACGCTGGCATTTACAGGCCTTATAGCCTATCCTCTTACCGCACCCCCAGCATGACCCAGCATGGGTTCTCCCCTGCCCCCCCATCCCAGTTCCTGCGGTGGGGGGGAGGGGGGTAAGACTAGTCCTTCCCCTATTGCTCTCCAGCTCTCGAGGGTAGGGGCAGGGCAGGGCATCCCATCCCCCAGGCACTGCAGGTTTGTCTCCCCCAGCTCCCAAGGGATGTGTGTGTTGAGGGGGGTTGTGCACAGAATATCAAGGTACTGCTTTGAGTGCTAAGGATGGAGTAATGAGGACCTTTGGAATAACAATGGGGATGACACCGAAAATATTGAAGGGAGGGTTGAAACTTGATCTCAGTTTTTCTCTTGATTCTTGGCTAGAATTATGGTTCTCTGCTAGTTTTCAGCGAGATTCAAGACTCGAGAAAACTTCCTCAGTTGAGGTTTTTCTTTCCTCAATTTGATTATCGGAGCTATGTGTTTACCACGTATTGTCCTGAGTCGCATGGATGTACTGACATACCATATCGTGTACCGTCTGATGTAGCAGCACCTAAAATTTAAATTCTTATGTTCCAACCCCGATGTGGTTAAGAGGACTTCTGATTGGAGGGGCCGCCAGTCAGAGGTCAATTGGAGATTGGTGGAGGACCACAATGGCAAATCAATCTTCAGGGGGCATGTCTGATGGCTGCCTGTTCCCAAAATGGCAGCAACGATGCCAGTGCCATTTTGGAAGAGGGATGCCCAGAATAGCCACGGTAGCCATTTTGCGTATGCGTGGTTGCTTTTCTCTTTTTAGATGACATCTTGTCGAAAACTTGAACCATTATCGAGATCGTACTGAGATCTTGATAAGGATTCTCAGTTCTCAGGAGATTCTTGTGGGGAAAAAATTGAATCTCATTTCAGCTCTAACAGGGGATGTTATTGGAATAACCAGGATGTATGGCATAAAGAGATGAGGAATGACAAGGGATTGAGTCAAGCACCTCCTACTCCCTGCACCATTCCAGTTGCTCCTGCTGTCCTCTTGTTTCATTCTACCCACTCCCATGCAATTCCAGTAGCACCTTGTGGCCTCTATGCTGTAATCCCACCAGTCCATGTGATTTCAGTACCTCCTCTTCGCTCCCTCTTTCTATCTCGGCCTCTTGTATTACACACACACGCCTCTGTCCCTTCTTTGACATTCCACCCCCTCCATACTCTTCCTTCCTTAGAGATCCAACTTCATTGTATTGATTTCCTGCCCAGTCAGGGCTATTAGCATCATTCACAGAGCCTCATTATTTATTTCCAGTTGGTATTATTCACATTGCATCCACCGTTTCCAGTGGGCCTTCCCTATCATTTGTTTTAGTCTCTCTCTCCAGTCCATACAACAATGACCTTACACTGTCTTTGGAAAGAGTGAAGGTCCGGGGGCAAGCGGACCTCCATCAGGAAGTAGTTCCACAGCTGACGTGCAGCCAGCGGGAACACCCTCTCCATAGTGTTCTTGGTGCCTGTAGCATGCCGAGCCAGATTCAAGGTGCTGACTTTGATCTATAAGGCCCTATACGGTCTTGGATCTGGATAGCCCAGGGACCGCCTCGACTCAGGATGGCCCCTTCGGTCCACTGGGGGCGCCTTCCTGGAGCCCCCCCCCCTGCGTAAAGTGGGGGGCTACAATGGAAAGGGCATTCTCGGTGGCTGGGCCACGGTTATGGAAGCTGACCACAGGCCCTAGGTTCGCCATGTCTGATGTAGAGGAAATTCCTTGACCAATTATATGTCGCAGGCACCCCAATCCAGTTTTGGCCAGGCTCAGCAGCTGACAGACACAGCACTACCTCCCACAAGCACCGACGAGACACTCTGTGGCATCCCCAAACATAAGGTGACTATCATGGATGAACGATTACATCAGTCACTGGAGTTAGCAATTCTCCAGTGAATGATGTTGCGTCAGACAGCAGTCACAGCGAGGGAAATCTCAAACAAGGAAACTCCACCTGTCACAGCAGGTTGCTGTGTTGACTGTTGATGGCAGAGGTGGCTAAGGATTCTACAGCACTGGGAAAACGGTACCAGTGTTTGGTTGCGTGATGTCTCATGTGTGAATGTGCAATTGCCAAACAAACATCCCACCCATCCGCGAGTCCCCGACACAGGCTGCTCTGCCCAGAGAGAAATATAGGGAGGGACCAGGGGAGAAGCAGTGGAGAATCCCAAACGGGGATGCAGTCAGGGTGTAGGATTGATCAGAAACCAGGATGGTAGAGGATTCCCAAACAAACCGTCCAATCCATGCCACCCATCTGCAATTTTCAGACACGCTGTCCACTGGGAAAAAATAATTAAATGGCCATGCCCATGATGAGACTAGCAAAATGGAAAACTGAATTTTATTTGATTTATTTCAATTTCTTAAACCACACCATCTTGCTACAGCAGCCACGGGTGGCTCATAACACCAATTAAAAAATATATATAAATATAAATAAAAAGAATACAATTAACCACATAAAATCACAGCCGAAACCCCCCAAAAGTGGAGCTAAAAATCTACCTCCCCCCTTCCAACACCCCCACCTATCACCTGTCTCCCTCACTGAAAGCCTGGCGGAACAGCCAGGTCTTACACTGTCTTTGGAAAGAGTGAAGGTCCGGGGGCAAGCGGACCTCCATCAGGAAGTAGTTCCACAGCTGACGTGCGGCCAACGAGAACACCCTCTCCATAGTGTTCGGTGCCTGTAGCGTGCCGAGCCAGATTCAAGGTGCTGACTTTGATCTATAAGGCCCTATACGGTCTTGGACCTGGATATCTCAGGGACTGCCTCGACTCAAGATGGCCCCTTCGGTCCACCGGGGGCGCCTTCCTGGAGGTCCCCCGCATAAAGTGGGGGGCTACAATGGTGGCATTCTCGGTGGCTGGGCCACAGTTATGGAACTCCCTCCCAGAGGAAACACGGCTGGCCCCGAGTCTGTTGGCCTTCCATCGGACCTGCAAGACATGGCTGTTCTCCCAGGCCTTCAGAGGCGAGGAGGGGAGGGTGGGTTAAATTTTTATGGGGGAGTTTTAAAATTGTCGAAGAATGTTGGAATTTTAGATTTTATTGTAGTTTTATATTGTTTAAGATTGTTTTTATTTTTGTTGGAAGCCGTCCCGAGATGCCATTGGCATAAGGGGGCAGCATATAAATGCAATGCAATAAAATAAATAAATAAAATAAGTAAATAGTCTCCCCCCCTCGAGATACTTGGGGGACCTCAAGACGGGTGCTCCCAGCTGACCGCACGGGCTGATCCAGGACCCAGGGGAGTGAGGCAGGCCCAAGTCATGTAGGTTTTTATAGGTCCAACACCTTGAATTGGGCCCAGAAGACTATAGGCAGCCAGTGCAAAGAACGGAGCACTGGTGTAATGTGCTCATGGTTACCGGTCCCTGTAAGGAGACGGGCCACCGTGTTCTGCACTAGCTGCAGTCTCTGGACTGTCACCATGGGTAGCCCCATCTAGAGCATGTTGCAATAGTCTAGTCTCGAGGTGATGAAAGTATGGATGATGGTGGCCAGGTCAGAGTCCAAAACATACGACCGAAGCCGTTGCGCCAGATATAGTTAGTGGAACGCACTCCTTGCCACAGCCGCCGCATGGGCATCCAGACAGAGCTACGAGTCAAGGAGCACCCCCAGTCTACGGACCTGAGGGATCAACGGAGAGCAAACCCCATCAATGATGAGTGCCACCACTCCCTCAGCCACGCCCACCAGCATCACCTCTGTCTTACCGGGATTCAGCTTGAGACAGCTCACCCTCATCCAGTCCCCCACAGCCGCCAGACACCGTGTAAGCACCAAGACTGCCAGGCCTGGGTCAGCTGAAAATGAGAGGTAAATCTGGGTGTTGTCAGCATATTGATGACACTGCACACCAAACCCTTTGATGACCTCACCCAAAGGCTGCATGTATATGTTGAACAGGAAAGGGGACAGAATAGAACCTTGTGGGACTCCACACATGAGGTCTCGGGGAGAAGACGAGCAATCCCCCAGCACCACATGCTGAGTTTTCCTGGCCAGGAAGGAATTTATTATTATTATTATTATTATTATTATTAGCAAGCATTTATATAGCGCAAGCAATGTACCTGGCGCTTTACTAAGTAATTGAATAGACACGGTCCCTGTCCTAGAGCTTACAATCTGAGAGACGTGGAGAGGGGGGAGACGAAGGAAGGGGAACAGAGGGAGAGACAAGGAGTGTAACATTCATAAAGATGTGAGGTCCCAGGTGCACGTGCTTGGTTTTTTCAAGAATGATGGCTGGCTGGTCCATGTGGTGAGGATATGAATACACAGACCTCAGGTAACAGATTGTACTGAATGGAAGGTATTTATTATTATTATTATTATTATTATTATTATTATTATTATTATTAATTAATTAATTAATTAATTATTAAGTATTTCTATATTGCCAGCAATGTACCTTGCACTGTATGCATGAACTGCATTCACTGTACTTTGCTGGTGATTGGCAGCAATAAGGAAAACCCAGTGAGCCCAGGTCTCTGGTTATAATCCCGCTCTTCATTTATATTCTTGAATGGAACCATTCAAGAACAATCCCACCCACCCTGGCTCGGTCCTGCAAGCGGGTCACCAACATCTCATGGTCAATGATATCAAATGCAGCCGAGAGATCTAACAGTATCAACAGGGTGGACCGACCCCAGTCCAGCTCACGGCGGAGGTCATTGACCAAGGGCACAAGCACAGTCTCAGTGCCAAAACCCAGATGAAAGCTGAATTGTGAGGGATCCAGAAAAATGACATGGTCCAAATGCCCCTGAAGCTGCTGAGCCACCACCCGTTCAATAATGTTCCCTAAAAAGGGAAGGTTAGAGACTGGCCAATAGCTAGCCAGGGAGTCAATGTCTAGCAATGGTTTCTTGAACAGAGGCCGCACCACTGGCTCCCTAAGGCAGATCGGCACTCTGCCCTCACAAAGAGAGGCACTGACCACCCCCACCAACAATGGCCCCAGCGTCTCCTGTCTGGCCTTGACCAGCCAGGATGGGCATGGGTCCAGTTCATCTGGGTCATCTGGGGGTGCCTTGTTGGAGGTTTCCCGGGGGGACCACACAGGATAGGGCATTCTCGGTGGCTGCTCCGCGCCTCTGGAATTTCCTCCCAGTGGGGGCCCGTCTGGCCCCAGACCTCCCGACGTTTCGTAAGAACTGTTAGACCTGGCTGTTCCATCAGGTATTTGGCGAGGGAGGGGTGAGGGGTTGGATAGGGGGGTAGGTATTGGGAGGGTGGAGTGGGGTTTTGTGTTTTTATTATTGTTATTTATTAAGGGATATATTCTAATTGTTTGTTGTATTTTAATTGTATTTATATCGAGTATTGTTGTTAGCCGCTCCGGGCTGCCTGTGGCAGGAGGGGCGGGATACAAAATTTAAAAATAAATAAATAAGTTCACGACAGGTGGCTCTATTCGCCCCAAGGACATCGCCCGCATCAGCAGACAATACCCACTGAAACTGATCCCATAAAACAGGATAAGATGGGGCTTCCATTACCTCTGGTTCTCCTATTGCTTCTAGCGCAACGTCCAAGTCGTGGTGAATTCGAGTGATTTTATCCACAAAAAAGTTGACAAACGTTACAGCGAGCACTGGAAGATTCCAGTTCCAGATGGTGAAAGGCCGGACTGTCCAGCCCCCTCACCACCTGGAAAAGCTCAGCTGGATGTGACTTTGCGGACACTATGAGAGCAGCAAAGAACCACTTCTTTGCTGCCTGCACAGCCACGGCATAGGTTCCTAAACTAACTCTATGCTGCAATCGGTCGGCTTCAGCACGTGTACAGCGCCACCATTGCTCCAACCACCACCCTTCACGTTTCAGCTGCCGCAGATCCACCATAAACCAGGGGGACCTGCGCTGCCGGTGCCCAGGGAGCAGACACCTAGGAGCCATTTGGTCGATGGCCTCCATCATCAGAGTATTCCAAAGAGCCACGAGGTCACTGAGCGGACGGTCATCGAGGTCAGAGGGTATCTCCACAAGAGCATTCTCGAACCTTTCTGGTTCCATAAGTCTATGGGGGCACACCAACTGAACTGGTTCTGCACCTCTCCGGGGGCAGACGTGTGCCAGAAGACTGGCCTGAAGGCAGTAAGGATCCATCCATGACAAGGGCACCGTTGACACTTTCCCCAATATGAGAATTTGAGAAACACAGAAGTACTATGCAATGAGTGAGAGTTCCATGTTGCATTACAAAGGTAGACTTGTGTATGCCATGCATACACTTAATCCTAGCAGCTGCTGCAAAGTCACAAGCAAAATTGGGGGGGAAATAGCACTGCAACGGCTTTCATTTGTCCTAGCAGCCGATCAGAATTGTCCCCTCCAGATTGTTGACCAAACAAGGAAGAAAGGAATGCAATGACATCAGCATTATGTCTCAGGATTTAAAATTGTCAGCAAAGCGGTAAATGGCAAAGCAGCAAACGGGATTCTGATAAGCTCATATTAGTCAATCGGGAAGTGAAATGTCAATCGAGACATTGACGAGTACTGAGAGGGTCTCAATTCGACCAATAGAGATTTTGATGGAAATTCCCATTTTTGCAAAATCGCATTTCAGCCATAATCTGAATGGAATTAGGAGCCAAGCTTCTTTGTTGGGAGAGGCATAGGTTAGCAGCACCTGACTGAAGGGGGTTGCTTTGGGTGAGGAGTATCTAAGCCTTCTGATAAATACAAAAGTGGCCATGTTAGAAACAGGAGGGAGAGCCCTGTTGCCCCAACCCCTTTCTGATCTGGGCCTTTAGAGCATCATGGTGCTATGATGTTATTAATTATTATTATTATTACGAGCATTTATATAGCGCAACAATGTACCTGGTGCTTTACAAAGAATAAGATAGACAGAGTCCCTGCCCGAGAGCTTACAATCTAAAGACAGGGGGAGGGGAGACAGGGAAGGGGGAACAGAGGGAGAGACAAGGGATGCAACATTCAGGAGGATGCGGGAACTCAGGTACATGTTCTTGGATTGATTGCAGTAAGTTGGGAGTTTAGAGATAACAGGTGGGGGATCATTCCGGGGGCTGTCTCTTATACACATCTAGATGTGTATAAGAGACAGGTGCGGGGAAGGCCACCGAGGAGGAGGTTACAATAGTCGAGGCGTGAGATGACTAGGGCATGGATGAGAGTTTTGGCAGAGGAGACAGACAGAAAAGGGCGGATCTTGGCAATGTTGTGGAGGGAGAAGCGGCAGGATTTGGCCACGGAGTCAATATAGGGTTTGAAGGTGAGGTGTGAGTTGAAGATGAAGCCCAAGCTACGGGCTTGGGGGACAGGGAGGATGGGGACCCCATCAATGGTAATTGACAGGGAAGAGGGAGAGGAAGGATTGGGAGGGAAGATTAGGAGTTCAGTTTTCGCCATGTTCAGTTTGAGTTGGTGTTGAGACATCTAGGCGGAGATATCGGAGACAGTTGGTGAGACGAGCTTGAACAGAGGGGGAGAGGGAAGGAGTGAAGAGGTAGAGTTGAGTGTCGTCACCGTATAGATGGTATTGGAAACCGTGGGAGGCAATGAGTTTGCCTAGGGATTGGGTGTAGATAGAGAAGAGGAGAGGGCCAAGGACAGAGCCTTGGGGAACCCCGACCGAGAGGGGTAGGGAGAAGGAGGGGAAGGAGTTAGGAAGAGATACATTGAAGGATCGGTCAGAGAGGTAGGAGGAGAACCAGTTGAGGACAGAGTCCCGGAATCCAAGGGAGTGGAGTGATTCAAGCAGGAGGGAGTGGTCAACAGTGTTGAAGGCAGCAGAGAAATGAAGGAGAACAAGACTAGAGTAAAGACGGTTGTCAATCTTAGAGGTGAAAAAGAGAGCAAGACCTTGAGTGGAGAGAGAAGAGGGAGGAGGAGGACAGGGGGGTTTGAGAAGGGAGTCAAAGGTGAAAAAGAAGTGGCGAGGGTTCCGGGAACAGGACTCAATGTGGGAGATATAAAACTGCTGTCTAGCAAGGGAGATAGCACAGGTGAGCGATGAGAGGCAGAATTTGAAGTGGAGGAAGTCAGCGCGGTAGTGGGATTTGCTCCAGAGGCGTTCTGCAGCCCGGGTGCAGGAACGGAGATGGCGAATGGTGGGGTTGAGCCAAGGGCGAGGGTTACGGGAGCGAGCCGGGTGGGAGCAGAGGGGGGCAAGGGAGTCGAGAGTGGAGGCGAGAGAGGAGTTGAAGGTGGAGATGGCAAAATCGGGGGAGGAGGAGGAGAGGACTGAGGGGAGAACAGGAGAGAGGGAGGAGGCAAAGTCCTGGGGCACAATGATGTTCAGAAAGGGCATGGGGATGTCCGCTCCCAGCACCAGGTAAGAATAAGATTCCTTCCTTCCTATCCTCCTCCCGCACCCCCCCCCAGGCTGTTTCCCAGTGGGGCAGCGAGGGAGAAGGGGCGAAAACGGTTGGAGGAGCAGGGGAGGTGTGGGAGGGCGAGGGAGGGGATGGAGGAGGAGCGGAGTGCTTGAGCAGGTTCGGAGGGAGATCAGGGCAGAGAGGTAGGGGGGAGCGAAGTTGTGAAGGGCTTTGTAGGTGAAGACGAGGAGCTTGTGCAGAATGCACTCAGGAAGAGGGAGCCAGTGAGAGGAGAGTAGAGGCTGCACGTGGTCAAAGCGACGGGCTAGGTGGATGATCCTGGCAGCAGGGTTTTGAACAGAGATAAGGTGAAAAAGGTGAGAGTGGGGAAGGCCACCGAGGAGGAGGTTACAATAGTTGAGGCGTGGGCTGTTTCCCAGTGGGAAACAGCCTTGGGGTTGTGTGTGGGAGGAAGATTCCCCCCCCCAAGGCACCCCACACACACCCAGGGTGTTTCCCCCCCCGGCTGTTTCCCACCCCGCACCCCCCCAGGCTGTTTCCCACCCCGCACCTGGCTTCCTTGCTGCTGTGTTGTGCCAGTGTTTTGCCAGTGTTTTCTGTGTTTCCCTGTGTTTTGGGTTTATACATTATTTATTTTAAGCTTGATGTGCATGTAGACTGTGTTTTCTTCCATCCGATGTTAACCCTGGGAACTCCTTGCTGCTGCGTTATGCCATGCCACTGGCCTTGTGTTTCCCTGTGTTTGGGGTTTATACATTATTTATTTTAAGCTTGATGTGCATGTAGACTGTGTTTTCCTATGTTAACCCTGGGAACTCCTTGCTGCTGTGTTGTGCCAGTGTTTTGCCAGTGTTTTCTGTGTTTCCCTGTGTTTTGGGTTTATACATTATTTATTTTAAGCTTGATGTGCATGTAGACTGTGTTTTCTTCCATCCGATGTTAACCCTGGGAACTCCTTGCTGCTGCGTTATGCCATGCCACTGTCTTCTGTGTTTCCCTGTGTTTTGGGTTTATACATTATTTATTTTAAGCTTGATGTGCATGTAGACTGTGTTTTCTTCCATCCGATGTTAACCCTGGGAACTCCTTGCTGCTGCGTTATGCCATGCCACTGGCCTACCGTCCCCCTGACTCCGCCTACCGTCCACCTGGCTCCGCCCACCGGCTCGTCGGCCTTACTGCCCCTCCAGACTCAAAACCCACCAGCCGCCCCTGGAAACTACTAGGGCCATATAAGATCCTGAAGGGCCTTTTTTCTCCTCAGAGAGTGCTAAGTCTAGGAAACGGGAGAGTGGGCATCCCCGTCCTTCCCTTTTCCTTCCTTCCCCGACACTTCCCTAACACACTCTTGATTTCTGCCTCTCTTGATCCTGCCGCTCCAGCTCCCTTCAGGTGACTAACCTTGAGAATGATCAGCTTGACTCACAGTCTGGAGATATCTATCTATCTATCTATCTATCTATCTATCTATCTATCTATCTATCTATTTCGGCATTTCTGTCCTGCCCTACTTACTAAGCAGCGACTCAGGGTGGTGTACAGCAATAAAATAGACAAAACTTAGATAAAACCCAAATTAAACCCTCCCTCCCCCGAGATGATCCTTGAGATGCCCCCGTGTTATATCCTCCCTTTCTTCCCCCCCCCAAATAATAATAATAATTATTATTATTTTATTTTCTCCCCAGCTGCAATCTCTGAGGGAAGGACTGGCCTTCCTACAGAGCTAGGCCTACTCTTTTCTCTCCTTCCAGGGGGCCTGAAGTGGCCCTCAATTTTGCCAGGGCAGAGGGCAGGATCCCCACTCTATCCCAGTGAAACCCCAAACTTGACTACCTCTAGGGCCTCGCAGAGGGTGACCCCCAAGGGGGTGGAGTCATAGAGAATGGGGTGGGATCACTAAGTGCCCATTTTATCTTCAGCCTGTGCCCTGCAAATTCTAAGGCCGGCCTTGTCTGAGGGGCTGGTTCCCCTCCTTTCACTGTGTCCTACCGGAACCCTAACAGTAGTAGGGTTGCCACGAATGTACATTTTAAAGGAACACTTATGAAAAATACATGTTGCAGGGAGGCACCAATGCAGGCCCTACAACATGTATTTTTTCATAAGTCTCTCTCATAAGTTATGCCATGCCACTGGCCTACCGTCCCCCTGGCTCCGCCTACCGTCCCCCTGGCTCCGCCCACCAGCTCATCGGCCTTACTGCCCCTCCAGACTCAAAACCCACCAGCCGCCCCTGAAAGCTACTAGGGCCATATAAGATCCTGAAGGGCCTTTTTACTCCCCAGACACTGCTGAGTCTAGGAAACGGGAGAGTGGGCATCCCCATCCTTCCCTTTTCCTTCATTCCCAACACTTCCCTAACACACTCTTGATTTCTGCCTCTCTTGATCCTGCCGCTCCAGCTCTCTCTCTCTCTCCTCAGAAGGAACCCAACCCGGAAGAGACTGCCCTGGAAACGTCTCAGCCGTCAGGGGAGAAACCGGGAGGAATGCAGGCGAGAGGACCCAGGAGGCATCTTTACAGAACTAGTGCCGAGGTGGTGCCCGGGGAATACTACTGTCTGGAAACGGTTTCTCTCTTCACCCCCAACAACCTTCCCTCCCCCTCCCTCAGTTGTTCGTCTTTTATGACATTCATTAGATTGGGGAGGGAGGGGGGAAGGAGGGAGTCATTAAGAGAGATAAATTTGAGATGGGAATTCCTTTCTCTTAAAACACTTAAATCATATTTTCAAAGGAATCCTTGAGGAGGAAGAGCAAGGTAAATACTTATGGACTGGAGACCCAGGGGCTTCTTGAAATGTTAAAGAAATCAATATACATCACGGAGTAACCTTGCTCTGGTGTCTTATCACCTCTGAGGCGCTACCTGTCTTTGTCTAACAACAATCTCAGCTAATTAGATAATTAATCTAATTAATTAGATTAATTAAGCTTATGGTAATTCCACCTAATTAGGCCACACACTGTATCTGAACACTGGTTCTTGCTTTCTCTTTTGGCTAGCCTTCTGCGTCCTACCGGGATTGAAACAGGCCTAATTCATTTCTTGCATTTTTTTTTATTTATTTTTTTGGCATTGCAGCTATAAACACCCCAAAGCAGTTTCCCTCTCCCCCTTCCCCTCTTTGAAAGCAAGGTGGCCAGTTGGAAACTAGAAAGAAAGCTTCTCTGCGTAAGATTAATTTTGAGCTAGGAAAGCTGCAACCTGCTCGTTTTTAATTCATCCTCTCGGCATAAGATTAATTTTAGCTCCAAAGGCAGCAGCCTGTTATGTCTTAATTCATTCTAGGGAAATCTATTACTCTTGCCCTGGAAAAAAAATAAAATGAATAAATCTCACACTTTTTTGGAGGGAGGGACAAAGTAAGCTAAACTATCTTTAGCCCCCAAATGAAACTCCTCTTCAGAATTGGTTTGCTAAACAAATCAACCACATTGTAATTTAAAGATTTAAAAAGGGTAAAGGATTTGTAAACTAACTATTCGTACCAAATTGGTGGCATACCAAAGCTGTAACCTTCTTGGGCCCACCCACAAGGTCAAGGGCGTGGACTTGCTAAGTGGCAGTTCCCCAGCCTCTGCTTCCTCTTGCAAAGGTTGGGATGGTTGCCCAGGCTCCCAGCAAGGCCCCCCGGGAGGACTGGCAGCAACCCCGCCAGGAACTAAGTTACCTCTAACTGTAATTTAAAGTATCCCATTCCTTCTCGTCCTGTTGATGATGTGACCCTACTTAGGGTCTCGACATCGTTTTTGAGCATCTGGAATATGCAAAAGGCAACAAGATTCATCTGCTGGCCATCGTCCCCCCCAATCCTGCAATTGGCCCCGTAAGAGTACAATGCTCTACTCCTGCAGATCCAGTGGCAGGATCATCCCCATTTCTGTAACAATCGGGTTGAGCTCTTGGCATCAGATAGTACTATAGTGCATTGTATTACGGGGAAGCATTACATGAGCAGCAAACCTCCATTCCACCAAAATACTGACGGAACCAATATGGCTGAAGACGAGAGCTTGGTTTTGTAAACTACAGCATTTGAAAACCTGTTTCTGTAGCAAAGAGCACTGGGCTCTGTCCCAGGCTTTCTCTTCACTTCTACATCATACTGCTACAGCTATGATCACCAGAGAGACAGGAGCTGGACTCCACTGGAGTTAGAGGTCAGGCAGCTGGTGGTGAGAATGTTTGTTTGTTTAAGAATAAACAAAATGATTGAATTAATTCATTTATTTATTTTTACATTTCTACTCCGCTCCTCTCGCCAATGGCGACTTGGGGTGGCTTCCATAATATAAATTATAATAAAACACAATATCAATCGTTTCTACGCAGGCTTCTGGGGGTTCCCCTTATAACATCGCCAGCAATTTTGAGGCTGGAAACAAGGGTGAGTTCTTTGTCCTCTACAATTCTGGGAATTATGTTATCCTTCTGCTTGAAAATTGTTGTATCCTCCCACAAAAATCCCTTCCAAGACTCTGTCTTGATGAAAAAATGTGTAACATATGGAGTAAGAATGACCCTGGTGGTGTGGAATCATTCACAAGATAAGGTATCTGGGCTTCTCATCAAATTTTTTATTGTATCTGCCTTATCAGGAAGCTCGTAAGGTTGTTAGATCAAGACTTGTTGATATTGAATCCCAGTATCTCAGGCCCTAACATCTAAAATTTCTCCCTGGTATAGATTTTGGGTGCCAGGTGTAAAGAGGCCTAATTATCTTGCTACACTGCTAACGCAACCTACAGGAGGGCCTTTACGGAAGTGGTCTGTAGAAGGAAAAATGTTTTGCACCCCTAATCTAGGGTCTGCTCACCCAGTGTCATTGCACACTGTGAAGTTAATAGATGTCTTCAGTTTTATGGCCATCAGAGTAAAAGAGATCTCTCGGATTCTATTCTTTACTGAGACCCCTGCTGTTTTACACACCCGGCTTTGCCCCCAGTGACTCCCCAGCTGGAATTTTGATGGCCTGTGTCCTGAATTTGGAAAATGGAAGTTGGCAATTCCAAGCTAATGATTGCTGCATGCTGCCAAAAGCCACTCCGGATTGGCCAAAGCATCGATTGCAGGATTGGGTCTGTGTCACTAAAACTCCCAAATTCTTTTTTAGTGACTGATTATGCTGCGAGCCGTGAGGTTTCGTTGGAAGAGTTGAGCGCTCTTGCTGGGATAGGAGTGCCTGCAACCGCACAAATTCTCTGCTGTCTGCAGCAGCGGCAGTAGAGACAAAGTAGGACAGTGAGATCTTTTATTGGACCAACTACAGTTGGTGGAGCAATGCAAGCGTTTGGACAAAAAATTATATTTGGGACCAGCACGGCAACCGTATTTTGTCTGCACCACTGCTGTCAGTTTCTTTCCAACAAGAATATTGTCCTCAGCTGGCTGGTTTGTAATATAGGGTCCCCCAGGGCTCCATCATGCTCCCTTACCTTTCAGTATTTTAGATAGTGTTTATTGTTCCTCAGTGTTTTGCTCCTAGGTATCATTGGTATGCAGATGGTCCGCAGATCTATTTATCATTTCCCACTTACCCTGTTGCAGCAATCCAT
Organism: Sphenodon punctatus; assembly: GCA_003113815.1. Lineage (NCBI taxonomy): Eukaryota > Metazoa > Chordata > Lepidosauria > Sphenodontia > Sphenodontidae > Sphenodon > Sphenodon punctatus. The sequence continues at coordinate 1,049,275 of QEPC01002047.1, forward strand.
TTGCTGCCTGGGTGGGTGTCTATCCCTACTGCAAGCTTCAGTCTCCTACAAATTGTTGAGAGCTCAAAGACCAAGGTATTTTCTCTCAGTTGCCAGCACTGGGTGGGAGCGAGAGGACTCTTGACTGTTTCTATGGACAATAATCAATAAGGCCCATTAAGGAGACAATGGCATATACATCACTAAACTTTGACCTTTGCTCCTGGGAGCAATCCCAAGATGCCTATTCATATGCTGGCGACGTTCAGATTGTTCGCTTGCAAAACCCCCTTCGGTAGGGAAGGGGCGGCAGATGTAAGCGGCATGGCCTCTGGTATCGGCACAATACTGCAACCAGCATGCTTGAATGTGAGCCAGCTTCGGGTTGACTTCCTTTTAGATACCCAGCCCCAAATCTGGACACTTGGTGCAGTCCTGAAGCCACTGAGCAGCAACACTAGCCATTGGTAGAACCAATTGGTAGAACCATTGATAGAGATGGAGTTGGGCTGGAATGGGCTTGGGTGCAGTAAATGGAATGTCCCCCTACCATCACCTTACCTTCTTTCTTGCAGCCGGCAACCCAGCGCGGTGTGGGGCCCAGTGCAGCTGCACTGCCTGTTCCTATTAGAGCTACGCCCTTGTTTGGGACTGAGCCCAACTGACCCAGGCCTGACCCAAACCCAGGTGTGATGCAGAGGCCAGGCTTGGTGCACCACAGAATGCGGTGATGTCACACTGCTCCACAAGGGGCGGAGCTCCATCAGGAAAAAGGTGGGGCCAAGGCCATTGCCGCCTCTGTCCAATATGGCTATGACCCTCAGAGAGCGCTGTGATGTCGTGGTGTTTTACAGGAGGAGAGGCTCCCACGCATGCACAGAAAGGCTGCCCCTTTTCCAGCGCCATTTTGGAAAAGGGCTGAACATGGAGGAAATGGCCCTGGCGTGGGGTCACCGTACCATATGAAAAATACATTTTGCAGGGCTGCCCTGGAACCAATGCAGCCCTGCACCAGTATTCATAGCCCCCTCTTTTAAAGGGGAGGTAGAGTAACCCTGTCCCAGAGGCTATTTTGCACAGGTGTGCTGCCGGAGCAGGGAGCTCCGGGACTGCGCCTTGGGAAGAAAGCCTGCCAGCAGGCCTTCCATAGCAACCGTGGCTGCAGCGTGGCCCCCTGGCAGTGGAGACTGCTCTGATTGGCCTGTCCACCTGCAGAGGTAGCCTGGCCTCCTGGCAGCGGAGTCAGCCCCAGCCAGCAGCAGAGGAGGCTCGTTTGTAAGCTCTCGGGCAGGCACCGTGTCTATCTTATTCTCTGTAAAGTGCCAGGTACATCGCTGGCGCTATATAAAAGCTTATCATCATAATAATTAATAATTAATCACTTCCAAGGCCTGGACCTACATGCTAGCCGGCAGGGCCCTGGAGAGTAGGGGTAAAGATGGGCTCTGGACCGTGGAGGTGCTAGGGATGCGGATCCCCACACCCACCCTCCAAGGTTGGTAGTGGGCCATGGGGATGGGGGAGGTTGGACCCCCTGTCACGGGTTGGAGGTCCGCACCCCCACTCTACCGGATTTGAGTGACTCAGTTTCCCTCGCGTACAGCCCACTTGAATCAGTTTTCCTCTCTGGCTGATTCAAGCCTGCCGCAGGGACAACCCTTTTGTCACCCAAGGGCCCTTTTGTCACCCAAGGGCCCGAGAGTTTACAGACTCTTTCATCTCTGGGTTTGCAAGAGCTTGAGAGCCCTTGCAAGAACTTGTGTTCCAATGTTAGCCACAGACACTTCTTCATAAAGATAAGAAGTCAGTTTATTGATTACATAATTGTTGATACAGAGTGGTTACTAGAAATCAAAGGTAAATATAACGCATTCCTATATCTATACTGGTTGAGTTCCTAGATAAGAATCTTACCCTACTAAAGTCCATTTAGGTTCCTCTCAGTCCTTGATGTAAGCGACTGGGTCTTCAGTCTTAGAGTTGCTAAAAAGCAAAGTCCTGGTCTCAGTTCGTAGTTTCCAGCCTTGCTGGCAGCAAGATGTTGAGTGAGTTCCCCGTAGTCCCTGTCCCCTCTGGGGTACAACTCCTTTTATCCCCAGGAGGAAACCCCTCGTACCTTCTCGAGGCTTCTAGAATTCCTTTTGTTCTTGCTATCAGCTTTCTGTGTCTTTTGCACGTAGACAATGGCTGCCTGCATTAGCATTTTAAATGTCTCTGGCCATCCATCTGGGGCAAACCCACAAACTGTCTTTCCATTTCCTGGAGCTTGGTCAAGTGTCACAGTCTTGATTTGAGTTTTACAGTTCTTAATTGTAACATTACATACATGTGGAAACTTTTGCTTTACATATTTACTAGGCTTGTAGTCTACATGTAGGTCAGTATCACACATGTGACCCTATGTTCCTCCGTGACATCCCCTGTCCCATGGAGAAGGTGGTGGGGGTTAAGGATGGGGTGTTTGTTTTTTTCTGCCCCAGACCCTTGTTCTGTTTCTTTGGTCAGTTCCCCATTGACTCCAGTGGGGGAAAGGAACAACTGCAATTCAAAAACCATAACCGAAAGCACTGAAAAACAGGGATCCAAAAAATGCGAACGAAAAAAGGCCCCGTGTCCCACCCCTAGTGTCGACACAGGAGTGGTTCATGAAGCATATCATGCTTTATTAGCCATTTCTCAGTCATGAAGCTTTTTAAAGGTGAGGAGGGAGGAGTTAAGATGAAGATCTGGAGGGAGAGAATTCCATACTGAGGGGCCCGCCGCAGCAAAAGCCCAATCGTCTGCCAATTTAAGGCATGATGGCGGGATCCCCAAGTAGTGATAGGTATCTGAGTGCAGATAGCCATCAGGGCAAGGTTCCAGGAACAGGTCTCCGAATACAGCCAGCTTCCCCACTCTACCCCACCCCCCACAATTATGTCACATGAAGCTATTCAACATCTCTGGTGGGGGAGGTAGAAGAGAGGGTATCAGGAAATATTTTTTGGTGGGGCACCTGCTACCCCGTTGCTATCTGTGAGCATCATCCCTTCCTGCAGCCACACAGTTTCAATTCCTGTAATGTATAACCCTATTGCAGGGAAGGGATATCTTTGCAGAACTTTTACTGAAAAACGAGAGATTAGAAACATAGTGTTCACGTTTCAAAATTTTGTCTTGAAGGAGGACGAGGGATGGAGGCGAACGAGATAATAGAATCTTAGGGTGTTTTCAGATGTTACGTGATCACAGTCAACGACAGTGAACCACACTCAACCCCGTAGCAGGGCCAAAGGGCCCTGAACATCTGTT
>QEPC01002047.1:1074947-1087724 GCA_003113815.1 Sphenodon punctatus
CCCCACCCTACCACCCTAGCCCTGTACAGAAAAAAGCCCCCACCACAAACAGTCGCCCCCTGCCACCTCCTGCGGCCCCGAAGTGCCCCAAAGTGCCGCGGCCTTTGGCCACGGCCCTTTGGCTGCGGACCTTTGGCCGCGAGCGTGCGGCCGTGGCCTGTGGCTCAGCCACTGTCCCCGGGGCTTTAAGCCCCCAGCTACTTCCGGGTTGGGGGGGAGGGGATAGGTCAGCCCACCTGGCTGGCCTCTGCGTTCCCTCCCTGTCCCCCAAAGCTCACTGTGTGATGTTGTGTCCCCGCAGGTCCCAGCGGCAGCGGCGTGTTGGTGGAGCGCAGGGCACCCCCCCCGCCGGCGGCAGAGCTCCGAGAGCCCTCCGCAGCAGCAAGGCGAGCAAGTAAGTTCTTAGTCCCAGGCAGGCTCCTGGGTAGAGGTAGATGATTGATTTGTAAAGGCCCCTGGCTTGGATTTTCCCCAAAGGGGATTCTTACATATGAAAATGGATGCCCTTGAGAGCAGCACAGAATGTTTTTAAATGAGATGCCGCCATGCATGCCCCCCACCCCTCCCATCCACGTGGCAAACAGTTTGTTGGAATCAGTGCATGGTTGCCCTCCTGTAAACCATGCAGCAGCCACATGTGGACCACTCCTCCGGACCCCACTTCCCGCCGCTCTTGTTTAAAAACACTCATAGTTCATATGGGCCTTTGCAAGGAAAAGTGCGGAGAAGTTGGCTAGGCTCCTGTCATGGGATAGGGTGCTCAGTAGCCCACTCTAGGCTGTTGTGACTCAGTTTCCCCGGCTTGCAGCGCTCACTGGCTCAGTTCTCTCTCTAGAACTGATTCAGCCTGCAACGGGGGAACCTTCTTGTCACCTTTTCAGCCACAGAGTTTCCCAGCACAGACTCTTTCTCTCTAGGTTTGTCTGTGTTTGTAAACACAGAATTAACCCAAAACTGTGTCTCGCCAATGTTAGGATTAGCAATTCCACTGAACCATATGAAGTTCAGTAAAAAGAGGTTTAATGAATAAATCATGAATAAACATGCAGTACAAGATTATACTCGAGAGTGCAGAAATCAAAATAACATAACCAATAACACATCCTCTCTGTACGTAGATTCTCCTGATTTAGGCTTACCCTAGTCCAGGTCCAAGGGTATTTCAGTTCATGTCACAGCCAGTGATGGAAAGCTTGGCCAGGTATCAGTCTTAGTTTCCAAAAGTCCTTACTTCATAGTTCCTTTGGTGCAGCCCTTCCCTGGCTGGTAAGATAGGATGATGCAGATGAAGCTCAACAAGCTGATCTCAGCCAACTGAGATAGATAGCAAGAGAGATCCTTTCTTTGTCTTGTCTCCCCTCTTAAGTACTTTTCCAGGGTCCTTTGTTTGATTTTCCCGCCAGGTGACTCTGTGCTTTCAGTCACATCCACAGGAAGAAATCCATTCGCAACTCAATGGTCTCTGGCTAGTGTCTGCAGAGGTGTTTAGGCTTTTTCTGAATACACATTCAGCATGACTTTGCATTTCTCCATTGCATGAAGTGAGTTTCCAGTTCTCAGCTTTCACATTACATACATGTTTAACCTTTACATATATATTTGTTAGTCCTGTAGTCTACATGTAGCCCAGTGTCTCCTTATGACAGCTCCCCTCCCCTCCAAAACATGTGAAGGATGCAGAAAACAACCTGTATCCGGGACATGTTGAAGTGAGTGGCGTGTTGTGTTGGTGGGAGTAAGGATATGCCACACACCCCCAGCTCATTTCCCTTTGTTCGATTCATGTTCAAGGTATACATGTGGTGCTTTAAACACTCTGTTAGCATTGTGGGGTCATCATGTTCACTTGTTTTCAACCGTTGCACAGTGGAGTGATCATCGGGATTCACTCTTTCTAGGTTCACTATCTTGTCTATGCCCCTCCACCCCTTGTTGCATGTGGGGTTCCCCTTGGACAAAACCTTCAAGGTACATCAATATGGATGATGGGGTTCTTAGGTCTTTGCACACGAGTGTGACAAAAGGGTGACAACGCCATGTCAGCCTCCTTTGTTCCCCTGTTACAAACATTGGCCATGTTCCCAAATTACAAGGTAGCCTAGGTAGGTTACCATAGTTTCTTATTGACCTTATGTCAGTTGTGCATGTCATCACTTCCTTCCCTGATCTACCTGGACTGGTCAGACCATAGATCGTACGTATCAGTAGAAAACCAAAGAGAGAGTATGCAGTAAGTATCAAACCTTTTGCATTGCTCAGTTCAGTGTCTATTTCTGCAACTTCACCAGTTGTTTCTCCCATAACATGGAAAAGTTTATCCCTTGTACAATGTCTTACAGAGGTAGCAGGAGAGAATGTCTCCTACCCCCATCACATCGTCTGTGCTATTCTGCATTTTCAATGGCTCATCACTGTTAGCATTTGTAAGCTTTTCGTCTGGAGAATTGCCATCATTCCCACTCAGGAGAGAATTGTTCTCTAGTCTTTGCCTTTCCCCTGTGTCTGTAATGCTATGGTTGAACATAGTTGCATTCAAATCAATCACCAACCCAAACGTTGCTTCTCTCAAGGGGCTATTGTCACCAGAAACTCTTGTGCCCTGCCCCCAAATTGTGTTTGTTCCCCCAGGATCCACTTGGTCTTTGCAACCGTGTATTTCTCCTTCCTTGGAGGCTGGCTTAGTGGACCGGGTGTGAAGACCCTCGAGTGTTATTTCAGACACCCCTCCAGGAAACTCTTGATTCAGTTTACTATGCGCAGTAATCCAATCTCTGGCAGCCTCTGTGTCTTGTAGGGAGTAAAGATTATGGGCACTCTTAACTGTTTCCTCCACTCCACTCTCTACAAGCCAGACCTGCCCTGCAGGACATGCCAGCTCTGTGTCTGAGCTGCGTTCCCCATGACAATTCTTATCTGGAAGCTGTTTTACCTTTTGTCTATCGGGAGCAGCACAATTCCCCTCAGGGTCTTGCACTGTCTCATGAACACTTTCAAATTTAGCATAAGCTGCAGTATTTCCCTGCTCCTTCTCTGCTAAAATAGAGACATAAAGTTCACCCTTAGAACCATGCTCTTACCCCTTTAGGACTACAGGCTGGGTTTCTGACCTTGTTTGCTTCATTTTTATCACTGGGAAAGAGACACCCGTCCCTCCTTCATTTATATTAAGCAAGGTTTCATTCTTAGCTAGTTCTGACCTGAAATCTGCTTGTTTTTCAGTCAGCACCTTCTCACCTTCTCTTAAGGTAGAATAACCAACCTCCTGGCCTGCCTGCAACCCCTGGGTTTAGTAGGGACTTCCCCAGCCTCTAACTTCCCCCCCGTGGTGGCTACCTGGTTTGATTCCACAGACATTGGGCCCTCCCATTCAAGGTCAAGGGCCAACATTTGGGCCTCAGAATCAGTTTGGCCATTTGACTTCACTCCATTTAGTTCCCCATGTGAGACAGGGGCATGCAGTTCCTTCCCAGAGTCTTGTTCTCCCATGCCTTCTGGCTGGGCCTGAGACTCCTCTTTGGAGTTTTCCTGCTCCTTAGTCGAGTTCATAGGTTAGGATGCAGCCTCTGTGTGGCTCCTAGAGTCTTGCTGCAACCCTTCCCCTCCACTAGGCTTGTTCTCTGTCTCCCCATGTCCCTGGGAAGGACCCTGGGCTACAACTACCTCTGTAGACCAGTCCCAGATATCATTTCCCACCAGCACTTCGTTCTCTGCATTTTGGGGGAGCACAGCCACCTCGATAGGCCCCGTTAAGCCCTTCCATTCTAACTCTACTATTGCTGTGGGTAGAGTGTCTTTAATTCCCATTGCCAGGGAGACCACAACCTTTCTGTAAGTGTTAATTTTATCTTTTGGGACTAGGTCCTCACGGACCATAACCATCTGTGCCTCATTGTCCAGCCTCCCCATACAGTTTACTCCATTCACCTTAGCAGGTTTTTGTAGCAACTGATCCCCTGTTGGCGGGTCAGGGATAGTAAAGCACACATAAACCCCTTCAGGGATGGGTTGGACTACAGATACAATATTTGCACTGACAGTTCTAATAATTCCCTCAAACTCCCCTTTTTGGGGGCAGTCACGTGCCATATGCCCTGGTTGACCACATTTAAAGCAAATCCTTGAATCATTATTAGAGGATTGGAAGGTGTGTGCCCTTTGGAGTCTGGGTGATCCCACCTTTCTGACTTCCATGTCCCCATTTGGCTGCCTTGGAACCAAGTGGCCTTATCTGATTGGGGGGTTTTGTAAACATTTTGTTTGTTATGGAACCCATTTTTTTTACTTTCCCCCATTTTGTTTGTGTTCCCCATAGGCTAAAATAGCATTGGCAACATATTCATCTGCCTTCTTGGCTGCTTCATTGGGATTAGTTATTTTTTGGTTAAGGATATATGCTTTTAAACCAGAACCGCAGAGGGTCAAAAACTGTTCCATAATCACTAAATCTATGATGGTATCATTGGTAACATTCCCTTCCCCCTTTAACCATTTAACACCAAACTGCTTAAGCATGTTGTAACAATCAGCATAAGACATACCCTCCCTCTTTTTAAAATTACACAACTTCTGTCGGTATGTCTCTGGGGTTACCTGGATGCTGTCCAGTACCCCCTTTCAAAATTCCTCATATTGCCATTCCCCCTCTGTCTTAGAATTGAATACATTACGTGCCTTGGCGGTGAGTTTCGGGAGCATCAGTCTAACCCACAGGTTCTGGTGAATTTGCTCCTGGCAAAGTATGTGCTCTGCCATGGTGAAAAAAATCATCAATGCATTCAGTTTCTTATTATAGAAGGGGCAGAAGAGCTGAATAATCTCTAATCTGTTGTCTTCTGTCCCTGTCTTGGTTGCTTTCAGAGGCTGCTGGAGACTGGAATCCTAATTCCTTCTGTGCCTTCAGGAGTTCAAGTTAAACTCTGGCTGACTCACCCGGCTGCCTCTCTGAATCCATGACTGCTCCAGGTGCTGCTGGGTCTCTCCCCGCTCGGCTCCTCCATGCGGGTGGGGGAAACGAGGGGGAGGCTTCATTTCAAACTAGAGCTAAAACAGAATGACACATGCACAAAATGGCTGCCAGGACCATTCTGCGCATGCACAGCCTTTTTCCAAAATGGCGCCGGCAGTTTCGCTGACGCTTTGGAAAAGGGCAGCCGCTCTGCTCATGTGTGAATGGCTGCTGCACACGCCCAGAATAGCTGCCCTTTTCCAAAGTGTTAGCGATGCTGCCGGTACCATTTTGGAAAAGGACTCTGCATGCGCAGAATGGTCCTGGCAGCCATTTGAAACACAAACAGTTTTTTGTTGTTTTGTTTTGAATGAGATATTGATGACCTGTGTCTAGGGACGGACAAGGGACGCCAGCTGTATCTGGTGCGGGGGCTGCGCCCATACATCTCCAGAGCTGACCTGACCACTTTGATCCATGCCTTCATCACCTCGAGGCTGGACTACTGTAACATGCTCTACGTGGGGCTACCCTTGATGCTGGCCCGGAGGTTGCAGCTAGTGCAGAATGCGGCGGCCCGTCTCTTAACAGGGACGGGTCGACGTGAGCACATGACACCTGTGCTCTGTGCGCTGCACTGGCTGCCTGTAACGTACCGAACCAGATTCAAGATGTTGACCTTGATCTATAAAGCCCTGTACGGTTTTGACCCCGGATATCTCAGGGACCATCTCACCTTCCGCGACTCAGGGCGACCCCTTCGGTCCACCGGGAGTGCTCTCTTGGAGGTCCCCTGAGTAAGGCGGAGGGCCACAATGGAGAGGACGTTCTCAGTGGCAGGGCTGTGGTTGTGGAACTCCCTCCCAGAGGAAGCCTGCCTGGCCCCAAGTCTGCTGGCCTTTCAGCGGGCCTGCAAGACGTGGCTGTTCTCCCAGGCCTTCAGGGGTGGGGAGGGAGGGGTGGGTTAAATTAGGGTAAAGGGTTTTTTAAAAATTTGTTATATTATTGTAATTTTAAAAGGTGATTTTAAAGTGTTTTTAGTGTATATTGGAAGCCACCCTGAGATGCCGTTGGCATGAGGGGGCGGTGTATAAATATAAATAAATAAATAAATAAATAAATTCTACCTTGTTGAACTTGTTAGACCTTTCTGCAACCTTTGATACAGTTGATCATGAGGTGTTGACAGGATTGCGGGATCCGGCAGGGGTGCATGGGACTGCTCTTGAGTGGTTTTGCTCTTTCCTATCGGGGAGGTCCCAGCGAGTGGTGATGGCCGATTGCTCGTTGTCATCCCCTCGGGATCTTCCCTGTGGTGTCCTGCACGATTATATTCTGTCTCCCCTCTTGTTCAGTGTTTATTTGAGGCCGCGGGGTGAGGTCATTTGGAGGTTTGGGGTGAAGTATCATCAATCTGATGATGACACTCAGCTCTACCTCCCTTTTTTATCCAACCCAGGTCCCGCAGTCTCAGTGCTTCCCCGATGCTTCCCCGATGCTTGGCTGCTGTTGGGGACCGGATGAGGGTGAGCCGATTGAAGCTGAATCCTGACAAGACTGAAGTGATGATGTTTGGCCGGTCCTATGACTTGGAGGGGACTGGGACACCTGTCATTGATGGGGTCCAGCCCCCTTTGGTCAATCAGGTTTTCAGCCTTTTTGGATCCTTTGCTGTGCCTGGATTGTCAGGTGGCGGCGGTGGCCAGGAGCACTTCTCACCAACTTCACCTGGTGAGGAGGCTGTGGTCTTTTCTCTCTAGTCAGATTTGGCCCTTATCATCCATCCTTTCATTACCTCGAGGCTCGACTACTGCAATGCGCTCTACATGGGGCTGCCCGTGGTGACTGTTAAGACGCTGCACCTGGTGCAGAATGCTGCGGGTCGGTGCATTTAGTAAGTTGTCCTTGTTATAAAGCAACTCTGCTCTGGGGCTGTGCCATCCAGCAAGCCACTCAGGAGAGGCTAAACCACGAGGACATCACCCCTTTTAAAAAATGCACCCAGGAAGATGCTGCCACCGCCCAGCCTGTGCCAGGACAAGCTGCCTCATAAGATAATAAAAGAGCAGAACGTTCTTTACAAGGGAGCACTCCCTGGTAAATGAAAGAGGAAGGAGTTCTGGGTAGGATTAATTAACAGGGAACATTTAATGAGGCAGAAATAACATCCTGGCTGGTAGCAGGTTAGACTAGAGGGACCTTCGCAATGAGCAACAAAAGAGTTTATACCAGCTACAGGGTGAACATTTCAGAGACATTGGAATCTCTAGGCTTTTTAGGGGGACAGCAAAAAAGCCCATTTTGCTTGATCCCAGTACAGTGAAAAGTGAGAGGAGATAGAAGCCCAGGGGATATTTCAGTTACTGACATGGAAAGAACTGACTGGGCACCTCAGCACCACCTCAAAAAGAAGAGGCAATTCAGAAGGAGCAGGCTGGCAAATGTCAAGTTACAGAAGTGCAGTTCCAAGAAAGAATGGAGGGAATAAAGGAGCCCCATCCAGGCAGGGAAATCAGTCATTCTTTTCCCTCAAAGTAGACCCAGCTCCTTTCTGCCTCAAGAAAGGGATCTGAAAGAGCAGGACAGATTGCAATCCCCACCAAAAGGAAAATCTAAGGGGGAGCAGTTTGGCTCATTAAAAAGTGGGATCCCATAGGGCTACCCAGAGAAATGACCAGTGCTGCACTCTACCCGGGCCCAAACCCCAGGAGTAGAGCTGAAACTACACCTGCCGAGATTGCAGGAGTCAATTCTCAGAAATTTGGGGCACTCGGTAACCAGAAAGTATCTGATCGGGTACCTGAGATTGTTTTTCTGGATTTCCAATTCCAAATTTTCCATTTTGTTTTGTTTTCCTGAATAAATCACTTACTCAGAGTGCCCAGCATTTTCAGGTATTCAGGTACCTGGTCGGTATTCAAGTGCCTGAAACAGTACCCAAACCTTTGGCTATTACCCGTGGGTAATAATAAGCTACCTGTTTCAGCTCTAAGATTCAGTAGCTACTGGGAGTGGAAAAGAGACGCACCTGCTGAGAGATGCATCTTATGATCCTGGCATTAGAGACCGGATTCTATCAGGGACGTTATTTGTTAAGCTCTAACGCAGGAGTGGGGAACCTTTTCCCTCCCATGGGCCACTTTGAAAATCAGTACAAGCTCCGGGAGTCTGATAGGAGCGGAGAGGGGCACTTAAGGGATTTGCTCAGCATGGAGAATGAACGGGGTCTGTCCAGATTATGGATCTGTGCCATGGATACAACCCCTATCCTTGAGTGCACATGCTTGTTCCTCTTCTTTGCCATAGCTCATTTTCTTTCAGTACTTGAGGCCTGGGGCCGGATCCATAGGCCAGATCCAGAAATTTGGAAAGGGGTCAAATAAAAAATGCTGCCCTCTGGATTTGACCCACAGGATGGAGGATCCTCCTGACCTCCAAACCTTGATTTGCCAGAATCTGATTTGCTACCCACCCTGACCAATGACCATCGCCTGTATTGCTGCTGCCCTGGATTCTGAAGAAGGGGAAAGCAATTTGCATGAAAGAGTTCATTCCCTTCCCCTCTCCCCTTGTCTGGTCCTGTTCGTGGGTGGCAGTCGTCTTGCTTGCTGCTTGTGTCATTTTCTCCCGGATGGAGGGAAGGGATGGTTCTGGACCAGGGGGCTGTGCAGCGCCACCCCTAAGTTCTGTGTACAAGCCTAGTTGCTTCTATATCCTTCTCCTGGTCCCTCCTTCTTGGAGGGGCAGAAAAGAGCCCCCGAAACCTGGTTGCCAATTCAAGACGCAGACACAACTCCCCGGTCCCCACCTTGAATTTTCCTGAAGTTAATGTCCTTGAATTTCCATCTCATGGGAATTAATCATGCCGCTCTATTCTGCACCAGTGAGACTTCGCCTGGAGCGAGGTGCCCAGTTTTGGGCACTCATTTCATGAAGAAATTGGGACAGGTTTGGAGGAGGGCAACAAAGGTGAGAAAGGGTCTGGACAGCAAGTCCTATGAGGAAGGTTTGAAGGAGCTGGTTGGTTATGTTTAGCCTAAAGAGGAAAAGATTAAGGGGAGACATGATAGCCATCTTCAAATACGTAAAGGGAGGATACAAAAAAAGGACAGCAAGGACTGATTGTTCTGTATGGTAGGACTAGAAATAAGGAACCCAAATTACACAAGGGTTGGTCTGGGTTAGATAGCAAGAAAGACTTCCTATCGTAAGAGCTGTTCAGCAATGGAACAAGTTGCCTTGGAAGGTCCTAGGCTCTCCATGGCTGGAGGTTTTCAGAAAGAGGTCGGACAGCCACCTGCCGGGGCTATTCTGGCTGTAGTCATCCTGCATCCAAGAAGGAGGTTGGATTAGATGGCCTGGTTCGAGGCCCATCCAACTCTATGATCCTATGACTTCAACCAAACTTTATCATCACCTACAGAAAATACTACAAGCACCAGAAAAAAAGTATTGTCTGCTTCCCAAGAAGCTGACTCTTGACTAGGACCACGATCCACAAATCACTTACCCTGGAGAAGACCCACTGAAGCCCTGAGAAACACCTAGGGCTGCTTTTAAACGAGGTGCTTAGAAGCGCCCCGTGAGCCCCACGTTCAGAGGAAAGCTGTGCGAGGAGTGTTTACACGCTCCTCGCGCTGCCGGAAGTGACGTGCTGCCTGCTGTCGGCAGCGGCTGGAAACGCGGGGCTTTGAAGAGGCGCACTCTGAAAGTCTCACTTTTAAGGCTTTCATAACGTGTCTCTTCAAAGCCCCTTATCTTCAGCCGCTGCTGCCGACAATGAGGAGCATGTCACTTCCGGCAGCACGGGGAGCATGTAAACACTCCCCGCGTGGCTTTCCTCTGAACACGGGGCTCAGGAGCTAAACACCTCGTTTAAAAGCAGCCCTAGAGTATGTGGAATATGAATTGCAGCCTAAGAATGAAGTCCTGTCCTGGTACAACACATTTTGTTCTGTTTTGTTCCAGCAGGGTTGCAGAATGACAGGGTAATCTTAGTTGAGAGAAAGGTTGTTAACAGATACCACAAGGGCCCAGTTCAGCCCACTTTGGCCCAACTGGGCCCAGCATAATGCCTGTACATTTGTTCTGGGTCCACCAGATGTGAGCCCAGAACAAACCCACCCAGGGTGGTGGCTGGGCCAGAAATGTGGGCCCAGAACAAAGCGAGTCTACCGTTGGTGCCTAGCTATGGCCCCGTTGAGCCAGAGCGGGTGAAACCGAGCACGAGCAGTAATGTTTGTTCCCGCCCCGGCTCCTCCCAGCAGGGGGGCGGGGGTTTGCTATGGGCAAAACTGCCTGTAATCGGCAGCCATGGCTGCCCATCATGGTGGGGGGAATGTGAGGTGATGCCGGGAGAGTGGGGGTGTGGCCGAGTGGTTGCACGTCACTTTCTGCCTCCTACCTCTGGCTGGAGCGCACCTGGCCAGGGGAAGTCCATTCCCTTCCACCCCGGGAGGGGGAACAGCTGGCCCATCACATTTGTAAGTATCCAGAGAGAGTGGTTTCCGTGTTGGTTCCGGAGAGATGGAGACAAAGTAATTCAAGCAATAGATTTTATTGGACTAATTTACACTGGGGAGAGGATGGAAGCTTTCAGGCCACACAGGACCCTTAGGCATCTAACAATTCAGAACTATCGACTTGCAGGACAGGTCTATAGGAGAGGGGCCAGTAACACGGGAGTGGGTGGATACAGGAAAAGAGATGTAGGTGGAAAAAAGACATAGGCAGATATTTAAAACAACGCCACAAACAAATATTGACATAAGAGACCAAGAAACAATAGGTAGTTGTAAATGCAGATAGAGGGCTAAGCTTTGGGCTGGAGGAGAGCAGCAGGGAACAGCTTTCCAGGTGAAGGGAACTTGAATATCAAAGGGACTGGGCAGGAACACAAAGTTGAGCACCCTCTTATCTTGTTACCATAGACATACAGGTTTGTACATTTTGGGAGGGGGGGATTTTAATAATTTCCCCCTTCCCTTCTCTTTTTTCCCCCCCTTAGACTGTTTAGTAACCTGGGTAGAAACTCTGTCAAAATATTCAGCTTGAAAATCTTATATTAACTTTAACTATTAAGGCTGCTTTCACGAATTACGCAGGGAGGCTGAGAAACATCCCTGAGTTCTCACGGGAATTAGCACACGTGGAAAAGAGCTCTTCTGCTTTTATCCCGCGAGAACAGCTGTCACTGTAAACGCTACATTGGGAGAGCAGGTCATGCACGAGTGTTCTCGCAGGATAAAGGCGGAATAGCATATTCCCACGTGCGCTAATAATTCCCATGAGAATAGAGCCACAAATCTGATTGCATGCACAGACGTTTCCCTAACGTGTGAAAGGGACCTACATTTAATAGCTTTAAAATGTTACAATTTTTGGCTTGCTGAAAACAGGGGGGGGGGGAGTGGGAATAAGTCTCCCCTGAACCTAACCACCTCCACCCTTAATGAAAATTGTGTTGCCACCACAGCTACCTCCCCACCCACCTGCAGAAGCACCAGCCTCCACCCATCTCTCCCATGATAGGGCTGAGGCTGCCGGAGATGGGCAGGAAAGGCGCTGCTGCTACGGCCACGCATCACCTGCCTGGTAGGGAGAGGTTTTTGGCCCCAAATAGCTGGGCAGCCCCAGCGCCAGACCCATCAAGCTTACGCCACCCCCAAGTAATGGCTAGGGTGGTTGGAGAGGTGCCCCTAGCAAGGGAGCGCCACAAGCCCCTCTGGAATATTCCTCATCCTTATGGGGTCACGGGGCGGGGGTGAGACTTTGACCTTGATCCCTGACACCATTTTAAAAATAATAAATTAAAAATGTTTAGACCTGATCTTAGACTTGGATCGTGAAAAGATCTGTGTGTTCGCATCGTTTTACACGCGGTTAGGAACCCCTTTGTTCTGCTCCAATAAGCCATAGTAGGGAGGTGGGCCAAATCTGGATGCATCCCTCTTTAAATCTCTGCCATGGTTCCTTCTTGGCTGCTTTAAATGTGGCCTCTGCCATGGGTGAGCTGGCCCCATTGGAGAGGTCTCGACGGCTTCTCGCCAGAGTGCATCCACCAGCCTTTCCTCAACCAGTCTGCATTGTGGGAACAGACTGTTATTTCCCTCTGAACTGCCAATTGCTGGAGAGCAGCAGAGTCATGTTCCCCTCCCCCCCACCATCCTTTTTTTGGGTGCAACCCACTAACCAATTCTAAACTGCCACCCCGCCCCCAACAAAACTGGTTCCTTCCTGTACCAAACTATAAGATCTAAATGCTGAAATTAGAGTAGCTTTTTCTTTGTTCACAGAAATGTTTGGCTAAGTTCATGCAGAATGGAGCTTACCTGGGTGTAATGAGCCTAAACCTTGGTGGTTAACCCAGGGGTAAGGCCTGTTTGTGTGGCTGCTCCAAAGGTTAAGTAACCTCTACTTCACATTATTGGATAGGACCAGCCATGCAAACGTTGGGTGAAAGCAGACATAACACTAATTCCACTTTAACACTTCTTATGCATGTTGCAGGACTGCATAGGGTACGGGCACCCAGACAGCCCTGCAACATGCATTAAAATGTTACTTAAAGTGAGGTTAAAGTGGAGTTAGTGTTATGTCTGTTTTCACCCTCAAGTGTGGCAACACATCCCCAGGGATAAAGTATCACATGTTACTCCAAGCCAAGTACATGCACTTGAGACCTCGCATCTTCATGAATGTTAGACCCCTTGTCTCTCCCTCTGTTCCCCTTCCTAAGTCTCTCCCCCAGCTCCTGTCTCTCAGATTGTAAGCCCTAGGGGCAGGGACCCTGTCTATTTTATTACTTTGTAAAGTGCCAGGTACACTGCTGG
>QEPC01002047.1:1098154-1146642 GCA_003113815.1 Sphenodon punctatus
GCAGGTGAGGGGGCCCCCGCTGCCCCCTCTCCCCACGCCCCCCTCTGCCCTGCGGGCGGTTGGATCGCGGCGGGGTGGGGGGTGCACGTCCCCGTTCTCCCTCCCCAGCCGAGCCCAAGGCCGGGCTGCCCGGATTGGCCGGGCCGGGCCCGAGCTCCGCCCGCTGGAGCCGCGCTGGCTGCCTGGGTGGGAGGGGAGGGAGCTGGGCTGCGCTTTGCTGCGCTGCCTAGTCTGGAGCGGAGCCTGGCAGCGGCGGCGGCGGCTGAGGAGGAGCCGGAGCCCGCTGGACTGAGTCAGCCCCGAGCCCTTCTCCTCCCCCCCCCCTCTCTCTTCGTGCGCAGCCTGGGCAGGGGGGCCCCCACCATGGGCGACAAGAAGAGCCCTACCAGGTAGCCGGGCTCCCGGGGGGGCGGCGGCGGCGCGGGGGGGCCGGAGAGCGAGCTCCTCGTAAGGGGGGGGGGGTTTGTGTCAGGCAGATCCCCCCCCCCCGGGCGGGGCGCGTGGGGCAGGAGCTGGGCTCCCCGGGGGGGGGAGGTCGGTCTCTAAGATGGAGGGAGGGTGCGAGGAGGAGGCGCCCCCCCCCCCCCGTCTCCAGGTACCCAAACTCCTGGTTCTCCATGGGGGGAGCTGGGCTGCTTGGGTGGCTGCGGGGGGTTGTGCTGAGCGGCTCCCAAAGATGGAGGGGATCTTGTGTAAGGGCAAGAGGAGGAGGAGGAGGAGGGCGAAGGGTTTCTCTCTCCTCTGCCTGTGTCGGTGCCAGGGCTAATCTGGTGTTCGAGCAGCTATGGCGGCTCCTCTCTCTCTCTCGCACACACACTCCCTGCTTCCAGACAAAGGGAGATTTAACAAGGTGGAGGAGACAGACAGACAGACACGGGGGGAACACGCCTACCCGCCTTTAAAGTAGAGCCACCCCCCCTTCCCAAAGAAGGGGTGGGGGTGGGGGGAGCCGGCCCCTTCATACCCGACACCCCCCCCCCCTCCTTTTCTCTGCCCAAGTCTCTCTCTCAGGTTCACTGGGCAACCGTTGTTGTTGTGCAAAAATCGATTGTCTGCATTTAAAGATTGAGGGGAACTGGGTTTTATCCCCCCCCCCCTTTTTGCCAGGATGTGTGGGGATTGGGGGGAAGGAAGGGGTGTACGGTGGGGGGCGTGAAGCAAAACGTGTCCCCCTTTCCATCCCAGATTTTTGATTACTTTTCAGGACAGGGGTAGGAAAAAAAGAGAGTGAAACGGGGATTAACAGGACTAGGTTGCTCTGCTTTATAATATGGTCTCTCTAATGTGTGTGTTTTCTTTCCCTTCTCTTTCCTCCTCCTCCCCGCACACACACTTCTCAAGGCCAAAAAGGCAAGCCAAACCTGCAGCAGATGAAGGCTTTTGGGATTGTAGCGTCTGCACCTTTAGGAACATTGCGGAAGCCTTCAAATGCAGCATCTGCGATGTCAGGAAAGGCACCTCCACAAGGTAGAGCAACACATTAAAATATGAAATATTCCTTTTGTTTTTCCCCACCCCCTTAATCTGGAACGAACCCGACTTGTTGATTTACCATGCGGTGGTGGGCTGACTGTTGTGTCTCTGGAGGCACTAATCCCCTTGCCACTCATTTAAAAACTGTATTTGTTTTAAATTGCATTTCAAGCTTTAGAGCCAAGTTTGAAAGCAAATGTTATGTGGGCATGTTGCTTGTCGTGTGGTCCGTGTGTTTGGTGCAAAAATGATTTGAGGATGCTGTTTCCCCCTTCCCACATCTTGCCTCTGCTGTTTTAGGGAAGGCTTTAATTTCTGTTGTGTATTGTTGTGCTTCCCAGAAGTGTGGGGCAGCGAAAGGAAAGGTGAAACTTGCTGCAACTTAAAAAAATAAATAAAAATTAAAAATAATAAAACCTTGTGGCGTCTCATCTCTGCCTGTTTTAATTTGGAATGAGATGATTTTATACAGAATTTAATGTGGAAATGAAAAGGATGGATTTCTGAAAGATTTAGCTGCCCCTACTTTCTGGTTAACTTATGCAAAGCAATGAGAGAGAAGTCTTTACGAGATGGTTAAACTGACATGGAGTATTGAAATGGTATATCAAAATCTCTCTTTCTCCCCAGTGGTTAGATTTACAAAGTTTCTCTTAACGTAAGCCATTGTGTAGGACTATGAATATGCTGCTGTATTTTGTGTGGTGTTTTTTTTTTTAATTTGGGTTCAAAATGGATTTTGACTCCTCTTAGTTTTTGTTTTTTTTATATATTGCATATAAATACATTCCTCTGTTGGTTTATATTTTATGTCTTTCTCCAGAAATACTGTTTTGCTATATATTTTTTTTTTGATGAGCAGACTGCTTTTAGGATTTGAGTTAATGAACTAGCCGAATAGCTTTGTCAATGTTTAAAGTCTTTCTTGAACAATGTAAAGTTTCATCAGTGCCACGGATTATTATTATTTTTTTAAAAATCGGGCACATGCTTTTGGGCCTTTGGGACTTTGACGTGCCATCTATACCTGTGTAGTATTGGACTACTCCACTAGGTAACTTTCAAGAAAAAGTACAATGTAATTAAAATATGCAAGTTTGTAGATGCTTTACAGGTGGATACGGTGTTGATCGTACCTGTCTTGTCTGACATGCATCATTGCTTTAAATATAAAGCTAGGACGACAGATTAAATCACATTAATGAAGACACTGTTTCTGTAGTTGAATCCCCTACTGGTGGACTCTTCTACTTGTGTAGAAACTTGTTGACTTTTTTTTGTAGGAACTCTATGTATTTGTGTAGATATCCACCTGCATGGATGAGGGCCTGTTGTCAGGAATAGGCTGATCAGGTTAACTTTCCATTTTAAGAATATATGATTTCCTATTAGAGGAATATTCCCGCCCTTTTCAAGAAAAGATAGTCCATATTAAACATGGGAAATATGTATAATTTCATATTGTAAGTATGACTAATTTCATGTTTAGCTAGAATGATGTCTGGTTTTTTTTGTTAATTGGGAAAGTAATTGAAAACTTGAGGTTAAGAAATCTACCTTTGCTTGTGAAAATGACCCATTGGGTCTAGAACATCACATAGTATCTTGCAGGCATTGTATCTTATAATTTTAAAGTATTGGGCTCCAAATCCTACAGTATTTATGCAAGTACAGTTCCATTGAAGTCAATGGGGCTGAGCATAAGTGCTTATACAATGAGGGTGTGAGCATGTATGCATTTTTGTTGCTGCTTCTAATTTGTTCAAGTACTTGAAAGTACAGTGTCTTCATAGAACTACTTAAAGTTGTTCAGTCGTGGCACTTCTAAATAAATTACCGAAAGCAGTAGTAGCTGAATGCTGTGTGTGAACTTCTGATTGGAGTTCTTGATTGTGGTTTTGCTTTGAGTATTACTGTATGTGACATGTCAGTGACTGGGAAGCTCTTTCCCCCCCTTCCTTGTAACTTGCTAATGTAAGAAAATTCAATGGTTTATGGTTGACGATTTATTACCCGGAATGCTTGTGTCTGACACAATCTGGCAGAGACTTCTTAAATAGACAAAATCTATCTGGATAATACTGTGGTTAACCTAGGAGACGTTAGTTCAGCAACTAAGTTAGTTTGTCAAGTTGACAGCACTTAAAACCATGGACAGCACAATCCTCCGCCATTAAAGTCAATGGGAACTTTGCTTTTTTTTTTCAGTGATGGAGGAGTGCTCCCTGAGTCTCAATGTGTGTGTTCAGACAAGCACTGTGATTGGGGAGGGGGGCGCGGCTGTGGAGTGGCACCGTCCCCCTACCACGGACGAGGGGAAGCACGCTGGGCTGGCCTTTGCAAGCGATATGCCCCATGCATGAGTACTGGCAAACCAGGCTCTTCAGTGTGCCCAGCTAGTTCTTGTGACTTGCAAAGGCCGCTCCCCTCGTCCATAGTGCCTATGCATGTGGAATTGTCTGTGGCATGGTTGGCTGCCACCTCATATGGGCTACCCAGTGGCTACCCACTACCATGGATCTATTTGGCTTGTCCCGCATGGAACACTCCGCATTTCTCAGCAGTGTTCTGTGAGTGGCCATGAATGGGTGCTCCAAGACTCACAGGACTGTGCGTCCGGCAGCTCCACCTTCAGACGGGCGATCCGATCCAAGGCTCGCGGGTGGCCATGCAGGGTAGAATCTCATCTGAAAACACCCGTTGACAATTGAAGTACTTTGCTTACCCTTATAATATTTTGGACAAACTTATAGTTCCTTTCAGGTTAATCAGAATGGCATAGTTGGCATGGAGAAAGTAAAATGTCAGACAGAAATACTGTATGCAATTAAAAACACATCATTTCAACAGATTGAAGTGGAAAGAAAATGACCTTTTTGATCTAATCTTATAGAATAAGTGGTTTTCAGAAGAGTGTTTTTGGGGCGCGGGGGCAGATTAATTTCTTCTTCTTGTTGACCTAGTTTGGACTTCAGCTGATTCTGTGTGTGTGTGTGTGTGTGTGTGTGTGAGACCATCTGGGTAGTGTAAAGAGTGGAGATGGGTTACAGTGGGAAATTTCATTTGTGCTCTCTGATTCAAGCACTGCCCATTCCTCAGGATTATAAATGAGGAGCTTTATATAGAGTGACTTCCAATTTTGATATGAAAAAGAAATAAACCATGCCAGATGCTCAGTTTACTAAACTGCACCTGAGTAGAAAGTTGTTTGGGGCACTTGGTAAATTTTAAGTTTATATAAAAAAAAACAACCAACCCCACTTCTTCATACATGGCCCCAAACAATTCATTATCGTCACTCTTGAGTTGGGCCATAGTCTTTCTAGTCAATCCTCAGATTTGTGTTAACACATTCTTTTTAGCTTGTCCTTTGGTTTTTAAGCAAACGTGTTTAATATTTAGTCATTTAAGGCTCTACTACCAAGTAGCAACATCTCCAATGTATGAACTACCTGTAACATGCACACTATTCTAAGTCTAAACTTAAAAACCAACTCAGAACTGGGCAGTAACTAACACAACACTAAGCTGAATTAGGCTTTGTCTATGTTGAGGTGTTTCCTGCCTGTAGTGTTTCCTACCTTTGGTCAAGATCTACAGCAAGGGTGAGAAACTTCAGGCCCTGGGACCAAATGCAGCCCATAGCTAGTTTTTTATGTGGCCCCCTTTCCAACTCCTGGATCGGACCGCTGGATCTATTTTCTACCTCCAAACACAGAAAAACTGAGCTCGGGGTAAGGGAGCAGAGACGAAGGTAGGCACACAAAGATAAGGGACAGATCCATGGCACAGATTCAAGATCCAGGTCCTCCTTTTCTTGAGCACACCCCTATCCCCAGCTTTTGTGCGGCCCTGGAGCTTGTACTGATTTTCAAAATGGCCCCTGGAAGGGAAAAGGTTCCCCACCTCAGATTTACAGCGTGGAAAAGGTCTTAAATTAAAATTTCCTGTCTTGGAGGGAGGGCTACTCTACCTAGTTTTCAATTACTGGTCTGCATGGTGTGCTTACTCCCCTCCTCCTCTGTTTACATTTTGGTTTGTACCTTGAGTTATGTCCATGCCCTCCCTTCCTTGCCATTTCTTTCCCATCTGAGCAGTCATGTTTGTGAAGCCTAGTGCTCCTTTGACAGCATTAGTGTGAACATGAAGAAGATTCCTATGTACATAATTAGCTTCACATGAAATGTGGTGTTTAGAGATTGTATTGATAACTCTGGGATTTTCCTGCCTGGGTGACTGGGGAAAATGTATGAGGGTAATGTAGAAAACACAGACTTTCTGAGAACTTGCCTAGCATTAAACTTTTTGGATGGCTCATACTTTAGCAGGAGGGTTTCCAAAGGTGCTCTGTTTCCATCACATTGCCTAGGGTAGAAAGCAAGTGGATTTTTTG
Source organism: Sphenodon punctatus (assembly GCA_003113815.1). NCBI lineage: Eukaryota > Metazoa > Chordata > Lepidosauria > Sphenodontia > Sphenodontidae > Sphenodon > Sphenodon punctatus. The sequence continues at coordinate 1,104,021 of QEPC01002047.1, forward strand.
GTAATACTTTCCACATGTGTAATTTGGAAGTGGTTTCTGAACGTAGTGGCAAATTGCTGCACTAAAGAGGGAGCTCTGGGCTTCACTAATGGACATTTCTATTCTGCTTATCACAGTAATATTTGTTGATACAGGACATGCACTTACTCTTTGGAGAACCTCTAGGATATACGTGTGGTACATGGGTGAAGGTGCAGCTTGAGACGCGCACAATTCTAGACTTAAAGTTTTCTCACTTTTTGTACACTGTATTTGTCATGTGGACCACTCCTCAAATATCAACTTGATTAAGAAAAACGTTAATCTGTAGTTTGGGGGAAAAATCTAAATCGTAAACCGTATGTTCCTCTTGAACATGTCTTCTGGGGAGAAGGGATGGGACTAGAGTGAGCTCAGGGTTCTGAACTTGTTCTGGTGGACTGTCTCTTTCTGACTTGTCTGCTTTAGGCATAATTTCAGCTAGAACATTCTTCTAATAAAGTGATTACGGGGTGTGTGTGTGTGTGTGTGTGTGTGTGTGTGTCTTCTACTTTTCAATGTACATGTTTCTCTGTACTGCCTTGTGAGTGTGCTTCCATTCTAGTACAACTTTCCATTCCAGCACATTTATGTTTCCTAGCATAAATGCCACTTCTACAGGGGTTTGAGAGGGACATGTCTTTCTTGACGTTTTCTGGCACCCTTTATTTATTTATTTATTTATTTATTTAATAGATTTATACCCCGCCCCTCCTGCTAAAGCAGCCTCTTCAAAATTTGTCATTAGTTCTAAAGCATGGACGGGGTCCCAGTGACATTTAGACATGATTGTCCTGGGTAAAGTTATTTCTTTGCTTGTTTGTACAGCCATGGATGCTTTTACTAAGACTGTCAGGTGGTCGTTGCGATGGCTGTTCACATGGAACTAGAGTGAAAACAACTTGCTTTGTGTTGGTCATCACCAAGCATAGTTGTGATGGTTCTGTAATAGGCTGGATTTGGGTCTTGCAACTGGATGCTGTTTGCTTTGCAGAGTAGTGCTTTGTGTATATGAAGATGTAATGGAGGCTTCGGAGTATATAATTATTTAGGTTCTTGTACCCCCAGAGCTTCTGTAGGTTTATGCGAGATATCTGCTCTTGGCTTTGTAAGCTATTGCAAATTGTTGATGTTTTCTTTTATTCCCATTCTCTCCTGTCCCTATGATAGTACTGAACAGGAGACACTTCATGCCAGTCACTTCGAGGCTGGACTACTGCAATGCGCTCTACGTGGGGCTGCCCTTGTTCCTGGTTCGGAGGCTGCAGCTAGTGCAGAATGCAGCAGCCCGGCTCCTGTTGGGGACGGGCCTTTGGGAGTACATAACACCTGTGCTCCGGACTCTGCACTGGTTGCCAATAGCGAGCAGAGCCAGGTTCAAGGTGCTGGTATTGATCTATAAGGCCCTTCACGGTCTGGGCCCCTCGCTAAGGCTGCCTTCCGCCAGTTGTATCTGGTGCATAGACTGCGTCCGTTCGTCTCCGGCCCGGACCTGGCCTCCCTCATCCATGCTTTCGTCACCTCGAGGCTGGACTACTGTAATGCGCTCTATGTGGGGCTTCCCTTGTTCCTGATTCGGAGGCTGCAGCTAGTGCAGAATGCGGCGGCTCGTCTCCTTACAGGGACGGGCTGTCGGGAGCATGTTACACCCGTGCTCAGAGCTCTGCACTGGTTGCCGATAGCGTACCGAGCCAGGTTCAAGGTTTTGGTGTTGATCTATAAGGCCCTTCACGGTGTGGGCCCCTCATACCTCGGGGACCACCTCGCCCTCCGTGCCCCAGAACGGCTCCTTCAGTCCGCCGGGGGTGCCTTCTTGGAGGTCCCCTGTGTTAAGCGGGGGGCCACAATGGAGAGGGCATTCTCGGTGGCTGGGCTGCGCCTTTGGAATTCCCTTCTGGAGGAAGCTCGCCTGGCCCCAAGCCTTTTAACATTCCGGCGAGTTTGTCAAAGCTGGCTGTTTGCCCAGGCCTTTGGGGAAGGGGGGAGGGGGGTGTTATCTCTGTGCTACCCTTATTTATTTTATTTTGACCTAGCCCTGTTTTAATTGTTTATATTATTATGATTGTTTTAAATTTTATATTATTGTATTTTTTATGCTTTTAAAATTGTTAGCCGCCCCGAGCTGTTCTCAGGAGGGGCGGGATATAAATTGATAAAATAAAATAAATAAAGAAATAAATAATTGGTGGAAATGAGAGCCATTGTAGTGGATCAGAAGTTAGACTTGACCTGGGAGGCTGGCTTCAAATACCACCTGAGCCATGGGTGGCCTCACTAGATGGCCCTTGCGCAGGTCACTATGGCCACTTTCACACGTTACCTGAGAGGCGGGAAAACGTCCATGATAGTAATTGCAGCTGCATTCTCACCGGAATTAGCACACGTGCACTATTCCACTTTTATCCCATGAGAGCATTGACACATGATTGGGTCCCCAGTGTAACGTTTGCAATGACGGGTAAGCGGAATAGTGCATTCCCACGTGTGCTAATTCCCATGAGACTAGAGCTGTGATTACCATCATGGACGTTTTCCTGCCTCCCTGATAACGTGTGAAAGTGGCCTATCTTTCAGCCTCGATTCCCCTGCCTGGTGAAGAAGCTGTGGCCTGTCACGGTCCTCCATGCTTTCATCCACTCGAGGCTAAGTTACTGCAACGCTCTTTAAGTGGGGCTGCCCTTGATGACTGTTCGGAAGCTGCAGCTGGTGCGGAATATGGCAGTGGCTCGGCTCCTTTCAGGGACAAGTTGCCAGGAGCACGTTACACCGGTGCGTGGAAGTCTGCACCGGCTTCTTATAGCTTTCCAGGCACAACTCAAGGTCTGGTCTGGGTCCCATATATCTGAAAGCCCACCTGTCCTACCATTGGCTGCGGGTGCTCTCCTGTGTGTTGTGTTCTGTGGGGCGGGGGGTACATGGGAGAGCATTCTCGGTTGCTGCCCCCATGCTTTGGAATTCACTTCCCCAGAGGTTTGCTTGAGCCCGAGGCTGGCGATCTTCTAGAGGTGGTGCAAAACCTTGTTTGGAAAAGCATTTGGCAGGCAGGGACAGGTGGGGTTGTGGGGGAGGATGGGGGTCTGGGGAAGGTGTTTTTATTGTATGAATTTTAACTTTTTAAACTCTCTTGAGGATTGTGAGCTGCTCTGAGCCTTATCGGAAGGGTGGCATAAAAATTCAATAAATAAACAAATAAAATGGGAATGATAATAATCTACCTCGCAGGGTGGTTGGTGAGGGTGAACTAGGGATTGTAAAGCACTTTGAACACCAAACGTGCTATAGACATGAATAATAATGATGATAAATGAAGATTTTTATTCTACTGCATCGTACAGTAGTCAAGAAGGAAAAGCTTCTGCAGTTCTGACTCTCGACAGAAAACCCTGAGCAGGCACAAGCGCCACCCAGTCGTTTCAGAGTCTCCCTAGAACGGAAGACCTAGCACCTGCGAGAAATAGCTCATGAGTGTGAAGAATCCCAGGTTGTGAAAATAAGGCTGCTGTGCAGTGTCCATGCGGTAGCACCCCACGCACCCTCTCTCCCAGTGGATGCCATAAACCTCTGGCGTGCTACATGGGATGAATACAGCAGGTAACATGCTGATGGGAAAAGAGATGCATTTTCCTCTGTTCTCCACTGTCTCTGCCTGATCCAGCCAATCTCTATCAAACTGAATAAGCAGAGTTTTCAGCCACTTGGGCTTTCCTCTGGGATCCAGACCAAAACAAACAAAATTACCGTTTCCCTTATCTTGTTAAGTGCCCTTGCCTCAACTGGCTATCGGCACTCTCTCTGCCTCCTAGCAGGCTTGTGGTAAGACAGATTAAAGTAAAAGCCCACTGTTCCCTACATCCTTTCCTTAAGATGACCCAGTGGTTTCCCCCATTTTTATGGACTGATCAGGACGCTCTGGAAGACACACCTATGCAGCCCTCTTTCCCGGACTGCACTCTTACACAAACCCTTTAAGTGCCTGGGACCTGCTTTGAAAGAGGACAGAGATTTATGCTAGCCTCGGAAACCTTCAAGCCACCGTTGGGACGATCTCTGTAAATGTTCTCACTTGCTCTTCGGCGTCCCCTGTGTGACTCGCATTCATCTTTAGACATCGGGATTGTGTGTTCTTTTCACAGTAAAACACTTGAAAAAGAAGTGAAAACCGATGACCTACTTTGTGGGCTTTCTAATCATTCTGTAGGTCAGTGGGTTTCTGCTCCACAATGTAGGTCACTTGGAAGGTGTGCAGCGCTTCCATAACGAGTAGCTTTTGACCTAGAATAGTATTTGCCCAGGTTATATATGCAGTTGCTATTTATAGCAGCGGTGGATCAATTACAGTTATCTCTTTTAAGGCAAAGTAATGCGTATCTTCAATGGAAGCATTTAAAAAAAAATAAAAAATTGGGGTAATTTTTCCCCCCTCTTTCAGGGATCATATTTTCTAGATGGACATGGACAACCTATTCTTCTTGCTTTCTATCTTCAGTTTAAAACTTGGCAAAATACTGAGGCTTCCATTGCGTGAACTTTATGTAATAGACTAAGCAAATTTCCAATATTCCAGAAGAGGGAGAGAATCATGTGAGACTTTTGGCTTATCTCATTTACATAAGTGCACTTGGTGATTATGGATGCTTATTCCGTGTGCCAGCCTCTTTGTGCAAACAAAGTATTTCTGTACCTGGTGTTCGGTGCTTACCGCCAGAGCTCTCCTTGGGCAAGCTTACAGAAGCAGCCAGGCTGTCCAAGTCTTTCAGTTGGGTCCCTGAAACAGCTGCAGACTAGAAGCACATTCGGGGCATTGATATGCTAATAAACTCACCAATTACCTCACTTTGCATCAGAATTCCTATGCTCCCCTTGCTTTTCTGACTGGTTCAAATAAGGCCAGAGAAAACAGGGTGCAATCACATGAGTAGTTGTCTTCCCCCCCCCCATTGGTCCCCCCTTGCCCCAGATTCACCTGCCTGTCGGAATGGTGGCTGCCAGATGTTTGCCCTGGGGCACGGCATCATTCCTGGGAAGGGAAAGCACACTGTGCGGGTTAATCCGGCCCAGACTGAGGCAGCAGGCAACCATGGGGCCAGATCTTGTTTGTTAGGCTCCCCCACGGTCCCGGGTCCACCAGCACCAAAGAACCATGGCTGCACTGCCCTCGGCTGAGAGCCGGGCAGGAGAGGGGAGTGCAGAAGTTCCCAGAGGCTCTCGGTGTGATCTGTGCGCCCCTCTTCCAGCCGGCTGTTAGTTGAGAGGGACACACTAGCACGCTGGCTCTGATAGAAAGGGGTGGGGGTGTCACGGCCAGGAAAGGCTTCTTCCCTGGCTGTGACCCCCCCCTTTCCACGCCCTCTGCTTTCCTGGCAGGGATCAAAACCAGCCAGCATGCGGCCCCTCTGGAGGAGATCCCCCTCCGTTCCTTTCTTGAATGGAGAGGGGATCGCAGGATCTGTGTGGCTCCTCCAGAGTGGCCACATTCTGGCTTTGATCCCTGCTCCTCTCCTTTCTGACCCAGTATGGCACTGCTTCTGAAAGGAGGGAGCGGCCATGGAAAGGGGGGGGGGGGAGAGAAGTCTCTGGCTGTGACCCCTCTTTCCATCGAGCCAGCACTAGCGTGCCTCTCTCAGCTCCCTCAGGTTAGGGAGAGAGTGGGAGAGGAGTGGCAGCGATCATGCTGTCCCTCGGCTGCTCAGGGACAGCGAGATTGCTGGACCGGCTGCCCAGTTGGCAGGAGGAGCGGGGGGAGTGGCTGCTGGCGAAAGCTCATGAATGGGCAGGGGATTGCCCATTTGAAGGGCCCCCAACACTCCTCATGGGGGTGGCAGCAGTGTGGGGACTTCACAGGTCAAGCCTGGGTTCTGGCTGCCTCCCTTCCCATGTGTTAAACACCCAGACAGGGACATTTTCCTGGTTTGTTTCATTGTTGTCACTTTGAACTTGGTGATGGGCTTATTTAGAAAGCCGGGTGAATTTTGATCTAATCAAGTGCAGAAAACTAACCGAAACACGAGGAGAGAATGTGTCAAATGCTTTTGTGCCTCTCCCGTTATAACTCTGGGCTTTTCCTCTTTGTCTTGGGTCTGTGTGCTGGTTCCTACGTGTCTAGACTAAGCTTCTTTCATAAGCTGGAAATACTTGAGATGAAGGGTTAACCTGGGACTGAAGCCGAGAACCTGTAATCAAGTACCTGACTCTATCACAGACTCCTAGTGTAACCAATGGTGAATCATTTCCACTACACAGTGGAGATAATTATTGACATCAGGAGAGGATTGTGAGGCTTTGGGATTGCAAGGCACTTTGAGAGCTTTATTTGGAAGTTGAAGACACTGATTTTCAGTTCCTGTATGATATCAAACTAAGAGCTGATATCATACCAGCTCTTAGTTTCCTGGCAATTTCAGTGCAATATTTTATTTTGTTTTTAATACCTTTACTCCCATCTTTAATTTTAAAGTGATTTAACCCTGAAAAATGTCACTTCTTTTACAACTTTCGTTGAGAAGTGTGCCGAAGGTTCAGTTGCTTTCAGCCCAGTGGGATCTAATTATCTTTTTTTAAGTATTGTTCCATTTCTTATAGAAATACAATTAAATGCCACAAAATTTGTTTAAATTCATTTTTAATTTTTTTGTTGTTTTCCTTGTATCTTGCTGAAGGACAAATGTCACATTAATGCTTTGACTTGGTGTCTTTTTTTCTAAGCGTGACTGACTCTATCTTTAGTCTTAAATATATCTCGAGTCTTAAATACTGAAGAACAGGGGCAAATAAATGCTGAATGAGATTAATTTTACCTTGTCGAAGATAACATTTTCTTTCTCCAATTTTACAGTGGGCAAATATGCCACTGGCTAAAATTTGAAATCCTCTTTATTTTCTGGACAAAACTGAGGGCCTTGTTTTTGCAGGAGTTTCACAGTTCTGTGAAATGTGGACACAGAATTCATTGGCTTTACAACAGCTCTGTAGGTTTTAAAATGGAACTTTCATTTACTGGGTGGTAAACAGGATGAGTAGCCTAATCTGTTCCCACTGTGGTCCAGGAGGAAATTTGCATTGATCTCACTGAATGTAGGATCAGGCTGTAAACAAAAAAAGATGCTAACTCTTCTATATTTGTAGTTTCCTCTCTGTCTACACTAGGAAGCTTGCAATTTGCAGTCAGCACCAGAAGCCTGTCTGAGAAAAGGGGCCGGACTTAAAAAATGCCAGGGGATCAACTAGCTGTTTCTTAATTATTCCCAAATTGCTACCCTCTGATTAGTTGAGCTATAATGTGAAAGGTGAATACAACACTGTATAGATTAGGTAATTTATGTTGCCTATACAGCATTTTGCTGCCTATTCCTATAAAATCCTGATGCACAAGGACATATGGCTTTGTTTGTCCTTTGCCCATGTTCATACATGACTATGTTTAGAGACTGTTCGAATATGTAGACCTTGTTATTTGAGCTGCTGTATCTGGTACTCTTATTCTGAAAGTGTCCGCACCATTTTCGTGAAGCTGTACTGAGTGTGTCGTCTTCCTGAGATTTCAGTAGGAATACGCTGATGGGCGATGGCCCTGTGATGGAGTCAATCAGCCTGTGCAGTCATTTGTCTCCTGGGGATACTTGGATGGAGCACATCATTAGCTGTAGAAGGAGAGGCTTTCTTCTGTGATGTTAATATAGTGTATGGACTCTGTTACCCTGTGCTGCTGTTACTGAATTAGTGCCAGTACCTTTTGGGGGAAAGTGGAGGAAATAAAACTGTCTCCAGTGTGCATCGTTCATTTCGCTAGGGTGTATCATTCAAAGTGTTTAATAGGCCTTGAGAATTGTTCTTGTATCTTAAATACTTGTATGTAGTAGCTAGAGGCTATTTTGTGAAGGAAAACATATGGTCTAAAGTTGCAAATCTTACCCAGATTTTCTTCTGGAGATGGGTCTGTTAAGACTGATCTGATGGAAATTTTGGGGAACCAGAACATCATCATCATCATTGTTGTTATTATTTATTATATAGTGCTAGCAACATACCTGGCAGTGTACAATCGTTGATTAGAGATGGTTCCCTGCCCGGAGGGGCTTACAATCAAGGGGGAGAGAGGGATACATTCATGAAATTGAGCAGTCACAGGTGCATGTGCTTAGCTTAGTTACAGGGAAGGGGGAGACCCTGAATGATAGGACAGTAGAAGGACCATCAACGACCAATCTGTGGGGTGAGGAGCTAGGGAAAGCCTGATGGAAGAGGAAGGTTTTTAGCAGGGAATTGAAGGTTGGGAGGTCAGATTGTGCAGTAGGAAGAGGTTGCTTGTCAAATGATTTTAATATATTGTTTCCAAAAGTAATGTCAAAACATTGATTTATTTTATTTATTTATTTACATTTGTACCCTACTCTTCCTATAAGGCTCAGGGCGGCCTGCACCATAAAACATTAAAAATCCCTTAGGAAACCCCACCCCAACCTCTTTCCCTGCCTGCCAAATGCTTTGCCAAAAAGCAAAGTCTTGCACTTCCTCCAGAATAGGCTCGGGCTCTGGCAGACCTCGTGGGGAAGGGGATTCCACGAGACTGGGGCAGTAGCCAATAATGCCTCTCCATGGGCCCTTGTCATATAAACCAGACGGGCAGGTGGTACCTGTAAGAGAGCACTCCTGGGGTTCCAGTGGAGCGTGGTAAGAGAGACGGTTTTTCAGATCTGCGAAACCCAGACTGTTTAGGGCTTTAAAGGTCAAAACCAGCACCTTCAGTTGTGCCCAGAAAGCCATAGGAAGTCAGTGCAGACTGTAAAGCACAGTTGTAATATACTCGTGATGACCCCCCACCCCGAAAGGAGCCAGGTCTCCACATTCTGCACCAGCTCCAGCTTCTGAACAGTCATCCATGGCAGCTCCATGTTTGTTTGTTTGTTTGTTTGTTTGTTTGTTTGTTTATTTATTTAAACTTATATGTGGCCCCTCCCATAATGTCTTAGGGCAGCTTGTAATGGATAAAACCCCTTAAAACCTATAAAAAAAAACCCAATTCCCTTCGCAGGAACCCTACCCCTAAAAACCGTCCTCCGAAAACTTCTCAAACCCACAGCCTCCAAACTAACGCCGACCCCTATCCCCGCCTGCCAAATGTCTCCCCAAATAGAAAAGAAGATGCCCAGATTTGGCTCAAGCAAACATAGAGCGCGTTGTAGTCATTTATCCATGTGGTAATTAAGACATGGATGATGATGACCAGATCTGAATCAGAAAGAAAGAGCCGCAGCCGCCTCATCGGATGGAGTTGGTGAAAAGTGCTCCTGAGCACCACCGCAACCGCATGTTCCAGCCGCGGCATTGATTAAGGCCACAAAGGCAGTCTCCGTGGTATGCACCCCAGATGAAAACCCGACTGAAATGGGTCCCGGAATCTGATAGCATTGAGATGAACCTGAAGCTGCTGGACAACCACCCATTCAAAAACCTTTCCTAAAAAAGGAAGGTTAGAGGAAGGGCGATAGCTGGCCAGGGAGTCAAGAGTCCAAAGATGGTTTCTAAAGCAGGGGCTGGACAACCGCAGTTTTAGGGAAATCTAACAACCTACCCTCCCGAAAGGAGGTGTTGACCACCCCTGCCAGTAATGTCCCCAACATCTCCCGGCTGGCTTTCACCGGCCAGAACGGGCAAGTATCTAATTCACAGCTAGTTGCCTGCATCGCTCCAAGCACTAGGGGGATGCACTAGGCCCTCATGTCATTTTCGTTGTTCAAAAATGTCATTTTCGTTCAAAAACGTCGTTATCGATATTGGTGTCATACTGTTTCAAATGAAGATTTTATTTTTGGTATCAGTATTGTAATAACGGAAACTATATGCGCACCTCCTACCAAGCACATTCTCTCCATTGATGGGCGACACTAATTGAAACGGATCCAAGCAAACCAGACAAAGCTGAGCCTCCACAGCATCAAACTCAGACTGCAGTCAAAATAGAAGTACCCAAGTTGTGAATACGAGCGATTTTGTCTACAAAGTAATTAATACAAATGTCAGTGTGCAATAGATGACTACACATCTGAGATGGACCAGACTGCTGTAAATCTGACCTTGTTGTTGTAAACTCGGAAATTGAAAATCATCTCAGACTGAGAGACCCATCAGGCTGGGGTGACTAAGGTCTGCCAGTTTCTGCGGCCTGCTTTACACAAAGGAGCAATGTGACCTGAATGGCAGCCTGTAGTTTCCGCAGCCTAGTGGATCAGGTGCTCGTTTACATCTTGGTGCAGTAGAGATGGCATCGAGTGTTAGACCAAGCAGCACTTGAACCCACACGTTTCAGGGGTGGAGTAGAGTGCCTCAACTACTCATTTATCCCGTTAAAATTAAAATATATGCCTTCTTATACGAGAATTGTGTTATCAATAAGAGTTGTGGTTTTATAGTTCAATGAAATCACATTCATTCTGTATACATAGTGAAGTTGTATAAAATGGTAAGGATCCATAGTAAGAAACAGCTGTCTCCACAAAGCTTTATTGTGTCACTGAGCAATTGTTGACTGCATAGCCCTGGTAATCTAGTCCAGTAAGGAATAATAATAATGAATTTATATCGCGCCAGCAGTGTACCTGGTGCTTTACAAAGTAAAGTAGGAGCATGCTAAAGCTAGTGAAAGTTGAAATGGGGAAAAGAGAGACTGCCTTGGTAAATGTGTAGAGAAAGTGGGGTTTGCTGTGTCGGTCCCAAATAGAGACAAAGTAGTAAAGTGATATATTTTATTGGACCAACTACAGTTGATGGACGTATGCGAGCTTTCAGACCTCACAGGGTCCTTCGTCAGACAGATCTGGGTTACTTGCCTGAAAACCTCCCTCCCTTTTCATTCTTTCTTCCCACCTCCCGTGTACCCCCTCCCCCATGCACATTATGCAATTGTTTTTATAACATTTTAGAGTGCTGTTCAATTTCCTTCATTATAAACTCAGGCTAGTTTGTAAGAGACACATTCCAATCAAGAGATCATTGCAGGCAAACTACTTGTAATTAGCATAACATAGGGGTATGGAATTTGGGGTGGGTGGAGTGCAATTTAAATGCCTTTTCTCCTCTCTGGGTGACATGATGAAATCTGTTTCCTGGATTAGATGGGTGCACAGATTATTTTTTATAGATGATTTAAATATAAGCATATTAGAAAGCTGCTTGTTACCATCTTGTGGTATGGCCAAATACCTAACAGTTGATCTGGATAGCTGTTGCCTGGTTCATCTGACACACCTGTGGAGGTCATTGATGGAATCGGCATTTACCCTGGATCGTATTTATGATTTCCCTAAAGAACATAGGAAATTTACATGCGGAAAGGAGGGTGGTGGAGGATGTTATCCATCCATTATATATTGGAGTGCCTTTATGTCATTGATATTAGGAAGAATCACCTTCTGCCCATACTAAGGGAGGTACCTTTTTTTACTAAGCAAGAAAAATTGATCTGACTGTATCAACAGAAGAAACCACATGTAATTGTTAATTTCGCAGCTTACATGAAAAAAGCTGCTGCTATAAGGAAGTGTCATTCCATAGTTGCTTTAAACTATGCAGGTTGAAGGAATATGTTATTTGGGCAGACCATTCAGTTGTTTTATATTTTTTTGTCATTGTTTCGTATGTATGTTAGATGTTTGTTTGTTACTCATTTATTTCTAGTTGGTGCAGCAGATGACTAATGTCTACGTATATAATTTGGTGCAACAGATTTTCATGTATGTATGTAAATTGTAAACTTCATTCATGTTATGGTATTTTATGTTGGCTATGGTGAGAGCTATGCCATAAATAAATAAATAAACTGGAGAAAGCTGCTTGTGTATTAAAAATAATTTCATGAGCTAATTTTGTATGTCTTTTCTACATGTTTAAGTTTGGGGCTTGAAAAGCATATCAAAAATCTACCCATTAGAGGCAGGAATTTTCTCTCTCCCTTTATAAGTAAAGATATTGCAGTCAGAGCACCCTCCCACTTCTATTGTTCTGCTCATGCCTTTCCCAAATATTGAGTGAAACAGGAATGTCTGGTCCACTTCTGAAGAGATCTGATAAAGACCTGATACTTGTTAGTTGCGCTTTACAAGGAAAAAGCTTCCAGTTTTCCAGTAACCGGAGTATTTTTCAAGAGACTGAAAAGTACAGGAATGCATTCTATTAAGACATAGGAGCCAAGAAGGAATTATTTCTGGTTCTGCCACTAATTTGTTGTGACCCCTGGGTCAACGCTGCTTGCCTTCTTCTGTGTTTCTTTTTACCCATTTGTAAAGCAGGCATAATACCGTGCCACCTTCTGGGTGTGGTGAGCTTTATTTAATACTTTAAGTGCTTTGAGATCCTCAAATAAGTTCACTTGAGAGACTTTTTGGACTTTTCCTTCATGGCATGTAGACAACCATTTGAAATAACTCCGTTGTTATCTTGGAGGGCTACCTTATCTGATTTGTGGTGTGGGAGGGTTGCTAACCTAAGCTGGGTTTTCCCACTAGCACTCTGCTTTAGAGATGACAACAGTGACACCCCCCTCCCCCCATGTGTCTTGGGAGCTTAAATTCAGACTGGTATGAATTGTAAAATATATATTTTAAATGCACAGGTATTTTTATGGTTAAGGATTACGTGCCTACTAAGCTGCTACTCTCCTGCAAATGCTGGATTTGAGAATGCGGTGTGTTGTGCTGGGAGAAATTTAAAATGTCTAGTTACAAGGGTGGGTTTTTGTTGTTGTTGATTTGAGTTAACAGTATTAGTATTTGGCAATGAATGGGGAAGCCCTAGTTACTCATTTACTAGGGGTGGCTAGTAAATAGATGGTCATTGTGTAACCTGTTTCATGCAAGCAGACGATTGCACCTATGTCAGTTTAAGAGAGCCTACCTGGAGGCATCAAGGCCCTCCTGGCTGGATTAGATTGCAAAACCAAAACCTTCACTAGAGCTTTAATTATGAACTTTGGCTTCACGGTTCTGTGACAGGCACAGTGGCAGTAAGCAATACTATTTCAGGGGTGGGTCGCTGTGCTTCAGAGTCTGCACTGGCTACCAGTTGCTTTCCGGGTACAATTCAAGATGCTGGTATTTTACCTTTAAAATCTTTATCAGCCTGGGTCTGCATATTTGAAAGAACCACCTCTTCCACTCTGCCCCACCTCGATCCCTGCACTCAGCCGGGAGCGCTCTCTTAGAGGCATCTGGCAGCCAGACTCCTGTGGCGAGGGCACACATAGACGTGTTCTCGGTTGCTGCTCTCATGTTGTGGGACTCCCTTCTTCTGGAGGTTTGTCGGAGCCTGAGTGTTTTCTGGAGGCCATGTAAGATCTTTGTCAAGCAATTGGCAGGTGGGGATAGGGGTTGGATGGGGGTGCTTCTAGAGCAGGGGTGGCCAGACTTATGGTGCACATGATGCACTTGAACCAGGCATCAACCTCAAGTGATCTACCAGGACCCCTCCTGTTGGGTCTGCCTCTCCACCCATCCTCCCATGGCTCTCGGCTCGAAGGCACCGCAGCACCGGGGGAGTATTGTCTGATCACCACTTGTCTTATCGCCAGGGGTGGGGGGTGTCCATGAATGATGCAATTCCACGGGAGTGGAGAGGAACACTTCCCTTTAGACCGAACAAACCTTCCCCGCCCCACCGGAGGATCTCTTCTAGCCTGACTCGTGGTCTGGCGTGCAGGTCTCACTTTCCTCCCCAGAAGTGATCTCTGAGAGGTTGATTCCCCTCCCTGCACTGTGATCTACTGGAGACTAGCTTGTGATCTACCAGTAGATCGAGCTAACTCTTGGCCACCCCTGTTTTAGGGGGTTATGGCTGGGTTTTTAGTGGTTTTAAAATATATTTCAATCTAATATGGTTCTGATTTTCTAAGCTGCCCTGAGCTTTAGGGGAAGGAAGGGATAAGTTTAAATAAATAATCAATACATCAGATCAACAAGATTAGTCTAAAGTAAAATTCAGGGTATAGATACTCAGTGGCACAAACTGTCTTCATGCCCCCTTCAAATTAGGAAGCATGGCAGGTACACTTCAGAGGGTGTTTTCAGACAAGCACCTCCCAACCCAGTACCCACCATGCTTGACCAGTGAATACTCTGGGTGGGTAATGTGCTTGTCTGAAAACACCTATACATTTTTTTGAAAATATCTTTGTTGTTGGCAGATAAGGATTCTGTTGAAGGACTAGAATACCTATCACTGCTTCCGAAAGTTTCCTGTATTGTTATATTATATGGCCAAAACCTTTGGAGTGGGGCCTTTGAAGTTAAGTGCCCGTTTCTGTTGTTTGTCTGTCTTTTTATTACCTCAAGGCTGGACTACAGTAACACACTCTACGTGGGGCTACCCTTGGTGCTGGTTCGGAGACTGCAACTGGTGCAGAATGCGGCGGCTCATTTCCTAATGGTCCTCTGGGTATCCCGGATGTCGACCTTGAGGAGGGCGTTTTTCTGTGGCTGTGCCGTGGCTGTGCCGTGGCTGTGGAACTCCCTCCTGTTGGAGGTCCGCTTGACCACTGACTTCCCCTCTTTCCGTAGACAATGTAAGAGCTGGCTGTTCTGCCGTGCCTTTGCCGAGGGAGATGGGGTGGGTGGGTTGGGTTAGGGAGGGTTGGGGTTTGAATTGTTTTTTAATTGGGGGATTTTAGCTTGTTTGTAATTGTATTTTGATGTCATTTATTTTAATTTGTATTTTTAAATGTTAGCTGCCCTGAGATGCTTTTAGCAGGAGGGGGTGGCATACAAATTTTATTAATACAATTTTTTTGATCTCACAGCTACAGTATCCCAAGTACTCAGTCCCCCCCCCCAAAAAAAAAAAACCACACCATAAACAGCAATGATAATTTTCTGTCAGTTAAATTGTATAAATTGTTTCTCCATAATTGAAAATTGCATACACATATAAACCCTCATTTTATTTAAAAATAAAAGCTGCTGTTGTGTCCTACCTTGAATGGCTGCTGAATAACAGTGGTGCTCTCTAAGCAGGTGAAACTGCTTTGTCCATATGCTGTGTGTATATCGGCAGTCTCCAGTGTAATAAGTGTATGGGAGATCATAGCCTGTAATGTTGATGTGCATACCTATTTCCCAAGGTATCGGATTGTAGGCAACTCCCATCTGTGCATGAACAGCACAGTCCCGCCAACTGCCGGTTACTCTGAACAAGTTATAGAAAATGGACCAAAGCGAGGTGTCTTTGGTAATTCTATACCAATGATTAAGATCCTATGACTTAGTTTTTGCAAGCAGCATAAAAACCTCTTTACCTTTTTGCTCATTGTAAATATGAGGACAACGGCTTACTTGTGTCTTGTAGGAAAACTCACCACGTTTCCAAGGGTAATGGTAACTTTAATCGTAGAGTTGGAAGGTACGTCAGAGGCCATCTAGTCCAGCCTCCTGCTCAGTACAGGAAATTCACAGCTACAGCATCCTTAAGGGGTGGCTGTCCAGACTCTCTTTTGAAAACCTTCAGTGAAGGAGAGCCCACCACCTCCCTAGGCAATTTGTTCCATTGTCTTCCAAATGTTTAACTGAAATCTGCTTTCTTGTAACTTTAGCCCATTATTTCTAGTCTTACCTTCGGGGGCAACAGGAACAAGTCTTTGCCATCTTCTGTGTGACAGCAGTTTAGGTATTTGAAAACCCTATCCTCTTCGTCTTCTCCAGTTCCTTTAATTTTTCCTCGTAGGACTTGGTTTCCAGACCCGACCATCTTTGTTGCCCTCCTCTGAACCTGTTCCAATTTGTCGATGTCCTTGTTAATTTGTGGTGCCCACAACCGGACACGGTACTCCAGAAGAGTGGAACTATTACTACTTGTTTGTGACTTGGAAACTATAGGTGGAAACCAACGTGACTGCTGTGTGGCGGCAGCCTAATCCGGTTGGGAAGCTGCAGTGGACGTGGACCGGGTTGGGCTGCACAACAAACGTGCCTGCTGCCAGGGAGATGCAAAAAAAGTGCAGGTGGCTGCCCCCACCCATGCCACACCCAGCACCGCCCCCCCCCCCGCCCTCGCCATCACAGACAGCTGTGATGACCAGCCACAGGCAGGGACCGTGTCTATTTCTATGTGCTGTACAGCACCAGGTCACACTACTGGCGCTATAAAAGTGTTTATAATAATAATAATAATAATAATAAAAATGGTGGCACCCAGTCTGGGCCGTGTCTGCTGGGCCACAAGCAGAAGTCCTAGCCTGCTGTGGTTCACTTTGGCTTGTTTGGGTGGACCTTAGTCTGGCTTGTGACCTGGAGGTATCCTGGGAATAAGAGCCTTGGTTAGTCCCTGACAGGACCTGGGGCAGGTGTGCTGGTGTGGGCTGGTGCGAAGTGGGCCACAGTGGTTCGCTGTCCTGTCAGTTTTTACCCTGTGTTTCTGTTAATGCAGCCGAAAATTGCATTAGCCTTTTTTTGTAGCTACATCACACTGCTGACTCATGTTCAGTTTGGGATCAACTACCATCTCTAGATCCTTTTCACATGGACTGCTGCCAAGCCAGGTATCCCCCATCCTATACTTGGGTATTTGATTTTTCTTCCCTAAATGCAGAACTGTACATTTATCTCCTGTTGAATTTCATTTTGTTAGGTTGGAAAACTGGGCCCAAACTATCAAGATCTTTTTGAATTTTATTTCCGTCTTCTAAGGTGTTGACTATCCATCATGGTTTCATGTCATCTGCAAATTTGCATCCCTCCACTTCATCCAAGTCATTTATTCGAGACTAGAGCTAAACACCTTTGAAATGTCATAGCACTAGACTGTGTTAAGGAAAAAGCTGTTTGACTCAGGGTAGCTTACTTGTTAGTGTAGATGAGTGAAATTAATTTAAAGCTAGATTAGCTTGTCAATATTAACGCTATAAAACCCCCTGTGGTTGCTCTTGATGAGCTAAATGATAATCAGGTGGTAGTGTCGAGAGACTCTGTCTACACTAGGCTTTTAACTTCACCTTTCACACTGTGCCGGCAAGGCCATGGCAGTTGGATGGGTTTGCCACATATGTTAATTGGCTTTTAGTTTTGCTTTTGTGTCACTTTGTGTAACCTCTTCTGAGCTTGATCCAAGGTTCCTTGCAATCAGCAACAGTCCTTCTTTTGGCTTCAGTAGCTGCTGGGCCAGCGATTAGGAGGAAAGTAATACTGGCTTTAAATTTAGATTTAATCTTCTTTTGGCTTAATGGTTTCCTCTTATTACTTCTATGGTTGCTCTTTTTGCTAAACCTTTTATCCCACAGCAAGGATTTTGTTTTCAATTGGGCAAAAATAGCATAGAAACTGAGTACTGTGGCAGGACTGTGAGAAGATCTGGACTTTATGGGGAACCTAGCATTTTTCCTCTTTGGGTGTAAACAGACAGGAGCTCCGCTTTTGGATGTAATAATGTTATATACGGCAGCTGCACTTTTCAGCCGCCAAAAGTGCAAAAGGGAGCAGGTGGCGGCCGCTCCAGGGCAGCCCCTAAGGTGATGGTCTGGAAGATCCTGGCGCACACCTTGCCGAGGGAGCTAGCCAACCCCACGGCAACAGGCAAACACGTAACCTGTGCCCATCTAAATGGGCCTGAGTGCCCCGGCCAGTCATGGTCCCACACGGATCATAGATGTTGGCAGACCAAATGGCCAGGGTGGCGGCTGCTGCTTTGCCCCATTGCCATGGTTATTGAAGGAAGCAGTGGTGCTGGAGCATGGGGTTGACTCACCTGTCTGTGCGTTTCCGAACCGTGGCTTTCCTGGGGCTGGGTGGCCTGCTGCCTGTGTGCTCGGTTCACCCGTGCGCTGGCCTGGCCTGTCTGGCTAAAGGCAGGCAAACCCGTAGGTGTATGCAGCTCTGGTTTGGTCACTCATGTGCCTGCTCTGGGGCTCTGGCCCGATCCCTGTCTGTCCGAAAACGCCCATTGTCTTAGCAATTACACCTTTATGTCCCTACCCCTGGAACGCTCCAGGTGCTGTATATAGATAGCATTATTTCATCAGCAGCCTTTCAGACGATGAAATTGTATCACAGAAAAATTCTGCAGTTTCTTGCAGTTCTGCATGAACATCACTCTCTGGCTTTCTTTGAACTTCATCTCTTCTGTCAAACTTTTATCAGTTTGTGTGTGTGTGTAATACTGGGTGTTTTCATTGCATTTAGAGGCAGGTATTGTGTGTGTGTGTGGGGTGGTGGTTTCTTCCGATAAGCAACTTGAAAAAAATTGGTACAAGCTTTGTGGGCTGCATAGGAGCTCTGAGCTCACTGTTTCAGTGCTTGAGGTTAGAAACTGGATCCATGGGCCAGATGCAGGAGTTGGAAAGGGCCCAAATAAAAACAGCCAGGAGTTGGATTTGACCTCCAGGCCACAGGTTGGTCACCACTGAGAAAGAAAGTCTTAGGCCTTCTGGAGAGATTCTGTGGCCTCATGAACCATAAAGACCTTGTAACCTGGTAATTCTTTGTGATGGAATCACAGCTGTGCCCTTGCTGATCATCCATGGGAATTCTTAAGGGTAGGACAGACGACGGCAGAAGTTGGCCATTTCTGTGCTGGCAGATCTCGTAGGAGATACTTTGTGGAGAAGCAGCAAGATCCCATTTGTGCGAGGGAGTGTCTAAGTGATGTGGTGCTGTGTACAGAATGGGTGGGGGGTCCTGGATCTTCTTGTGTGTTTTCTTGTGGCTTTGCAGTTTTTGTTGCTCTCTCCTGTTAGAGGTTTTGAGGACTGTGGTGAAGCGCGGGGCTAATTAGCAGCAGGAGCAGGCCCGTAGTTGTAGCGTGCTTTGCTACTTGCTGACCTTGGGCTGGTTAGGAAAGAGTTAACCCAACGCCCAGGGAGCGGAGAGGTCATGTGACCTAGGTGGATGTGTCATGTGACCTGGCTGGGGCAGAGCAAGCCCAGCCAACAAGAGTGTAATCTTGGGATCAGCAGGGTGAGGACCTCCAATGCTGGCTGGAGCTGCCCTGACTGGGGAGGTAGGAGGGAACCCTGACCCCACTCTAGGTAGGCAGGGCCATAGGCCATTGGGGCTTAGTAATCCCAGGGGCTATAGAGTGGGAGTAAGCTACATGGGGAAGCCACTAGCAGAAAGAAGGTGGGGCTGATGAGAGTAAACCAGAGGCTGAACAGCTGGTGGCCTGCCTGATGTGAGGGGGCAGCCCAGCCAAAGTGGGGCTTGGTCCAATACCAGCAAGGCTCAAGGTAGGACCTGAGGCAGTCGGATGCTGAGGCTGGTGAGTTCCACATGGATGCTCTGAGGGTTCGATTGAAGGCAGGGCCCAGAGTGGGGAGAGCACAAGCAATCACAGAAGGGGACGGTAACCAGCCAAGTTCCCAGAGATGGGGGTGACAAGACCAGGACTATCAAGGGAGCCAAGTGTAGGATTAGGGTGTAGAAGGATACCCACCTCAGAGCCCTAAAAAGTGTGATGGGGCCAGCTGCTAGGGAGGAGGGGAGGAAGGGGAACCCTGGGGTTACTCCAGACTAGGTATTCTCAGGACATCAGGGTCTTAGTAAGTACAGCTGCTCACCTATAGAGGCTAGCACTCTAGAGAGAGAGGCACTTAGCGGATGGAAGCATTGAGTACGAGGCAAGAACTGGAGACGTCTGGAGCTGTAGATGTCTCAGCGGCTCAGGGCTGTGAGGTCCAGACGCAGCCTGAGACGCTCCCCTGGAAGGGGGACGACGATTATCTGTGCAGGAAGCACACCATGGGCAGAGACGCAGGGTTGGGACTAGGCATGGCCACACATTGGCATGACTGGGAGCGAATTCCCTAAAGATAGAACATCTCTGCCAGCGATTGGGACATCCCCCAGAGATCAGAACCGTGTGTAGTGGAGAACAGTGAGTGCCACCTTGAAAGAGACCGATCTTCCCACCACCACCATAGGAAAAGAAAACATCTGACCGAAGGAGCAGAGAACCTGTGAGTGGTGCTAGTCCTGCAGGGACTTCGGTCAGGCTGGGCATCACAGGATCAGACAGTTTTTTTTTCTGTTGCGTTTGCTTGCTATTATCTCTGTGTAATAGCATGCCCTTGAGTGGTTTCAGGGTTACGCCCAAGCTATGGGTTAGAATAATTCATGGTCATGGGGGGTGGATCACTAATATTTTAAAACACTTATGGAGAAGAGCCTGTGTGATCAGAATACTTTGATTAGAATGCACCCTGTGGATAGGAGGAAAAAAGGTAATGAAAAAATATTTTTGTCTCTTTCCTTTTATAACTTCTAAAAATGTGGGCACTCTGGACTGCAGTGTCCATCATACTTTGTTTTTGAGGAAACTGATTTTGCTTATGAAGATAAAATAGTTCAGGTGATACCATCTTTCATTGGACCAAAAGATCAACGTCTCTTGGTGAAGGTATGCAAGCTTCTGGACCACCCAAGGCCCTTCTTTCAGCATGTAAGAAGTCAGAACTGTAAGCTGAACAATTTGCAAAACTTGTAGGGGTGTGTGTTGAATATGAAATCCAGAGAGAGTGTGTAGTTGCTGTGCTGGTCCCAGGTGACAGAGAAGGGGAGACAGTGGTTTGAATGATATCTTTTATTGGACCAACTGCTGTTTGTGAAAATGAGCAAGGTTTTGGGCCCTTCCTCAGGCATGTAGTGTAGCCAGTCAGAAATATATAAACTGAGCAAATGTAGGGCAGGTATATATACAAGGAGGCATGGAATGTGCTGGCTTTTCAAATGCATGTGGTTGGGGGACAAACTAAATAAATGTAACTGCAGCATGCGATCCGTGCAGAATTGCCAACATTAGGGAGTGGGCTGTGGACAAGAGTTAAGGTAAGGTGGTCATTAGCATTTCAGTGCAAAGTAGGGAACAAGACAATTAAGTTTGAAAAGTAAGAGCAATCACTCTTGGGAGGGTAGAGAGAGGAAAAAGAATAGGTTAGGCATATGCTTATTTTAATAAACTGAACATTTGTTTTAATAACTTTTACTGTTGCTAAACAAAACATGCATTTGTACCTTGCTTTCAGTTTTCCTTGCTAGTCAGAATAAAAAAGAATATAATGATCTCACAGTGAATAGTATAATTCAGTGTAGAGAATAATCAAGAATTCAACTCTTATCCTAGGCAATGTGCTAAAAAGTTAAAATGCAAGAAAGTTGCCTTGTTCATTTAAAAAAAATCTTTTCTCTTTCATATTAGTGATGCTTTCTTTCAAGTTTCATCTGAGATACCTTGCTCATAAACACGGCTTCTTTAATTATATAGCTTCTTTTTTTAAACATGCTGAAAACCTACAGCAAAATAAATGTTAAGAAAATCAAATAGCATAAGAGAACTGCACTCAACAGGAAGCTTCACTCCAGTATTTACCTATCCCCACTGTCGGACTTGCAAATGCATGTGAAATTGTGTTGGAACTAGCAAGGGAACAGGCTTTCTGGCAGGATGGATGAAAGGGAAGTAAAGACAGAAGCTTGGAGATGGGGAGAAGACGGGACAGAACAAAACAGACCCACCAGATTCTAGCTGCCTGCTTCCTAGCTAGTTCTGGTGTTGAGAAGTTCTAGTGCTTCTGCTGAATGAGCCCCACAAGAGTCCAGAATCCATTTATATCAGAGAAGCCTGTCTTGAGCGGATGTCTTGCCACCTCTTTGTTAGTGGCACTGCATTGTTGTTCTATTCTCCTAGTGCTGACTTTGCTGCTTTATTTATGGCCAGCTGTGTATTCTTTTTAAAATAAAACTCATTGGAGGCATTGCATTCAGTTTCCTTTATAGTTTTAATTTTGTTCAGGAGCTCCTCAGTTCTCTCTTCATGTTCCTCATTGGAGGTGGGTGGAGGAGATTACACTGTATTATCTCTGGAGCCAGGAGCTATTGTGACAGACATGCTGATCAGACAACGCTGAAACATAGAACACATTCCCACATTCAGCAGACCAGCGCTTTTTTCTTTTCCCCGCATATTACCTTGATGTGTGAAAGACTCAATGCGCTGCTTTAACCGTGCTTGCGTTCGTCTTTTAAGTGCATTGGCAAGCGGCCAAAACCTACCTTTACAAGAGCGGGTTTGAAATGGCCCGGATAAATCCTCTTGTCGGAATGTCGGGGCTAGTCAGTATCATGTCCGTTACACAGCGTCCCGCTGCCCGACTCCCGGAGAGCCGGGGCGCTGTATAAC
The DNA here is from genome assembly GCA_003113815.1 of Sphenodon punctatus. Taxonomy (NCBI): domain Eukaryota; kingdom Metazoa; phylum Chordata; class Lepidosauria; order Sphenodontia; family Sphenodontidae; genus Sphenodon; species Sphenodon punctatus. The sequence goes on from QEPC01002047.1 coordinate 1,126,182, forward strand.
TGACAGGATACTGACTAACCTAGCCAGCATTGTGCCAGTTATACAGCCTCCCACTTCCCTGGCTCTCGGCTCTGCTGCCGCTCCTCCTCCTCTCCCCCCACCCCCACCTGAGTACATTCAAATGCTGCTTTTCCTAAATGCAGTCGATTTCAAAATGCACTTAAATAAAACCCTGCGTGAATAGTGCATGGGTTTATTTAAGCACATTTTGAAATGGACTGCATTTAGGAAAAGCAGCATTTTAATGTGTGTGAATGCGCTCTTAGACAAGTGCTATTCCCTCAACCTTCTCACTTCAGGAATTTGGTTTTGGGGTTGAATGAAGGTGCACAGTGGCACGTGAGTTATACTTGAAGGAAGGCACCAATAAGGGCCAGTAATTGGAGGTGTCCTGGCATCAGTGGAGTGGAGAGCAGGCAACAATGGGAATCATTACCAGCTCTGCCGCCTTTCCCTCAACATCTGGTTTCATGAGAGACCAAAGAGATCCTTAAGGCAGAAGCCCGTTTGCCTTTTCTTTGCAGGTTCCCTGCAGCCACTATATGCGATTGTGAAGGTTAGCTGCCTTGGCGTTATGTTCCACTTTGGTTCCAGGAGTCCAACTACCCTTCCTTATGATGATTTATTGGTATAGTACTAGCTGTGTGCATGGCACTGAACAATAACTCATTAGAGACAGATGGCCCAGGATAGAGTCGGGAAAGGAGATGAGGGAGAGGGCAACATAGGGAGAGACTGGGATACATTCATGAAAATACAAGTGCGTGTGCTTAGCTTATTTACAAGGGAGAAGGGAATTCTCAATGAAAGGACAGTAGAAGAAGCATTAGAGGCGAGCAACCTGCGGGGTTGATGAGCTGGGGAAGCCTGACGAATGAGAGAGGTTTTCAGGAGGGATTTGAAGGTGGTTCACAGAGGGAGTTCAGGCATAGAGAGTAGCATGAAAGAAGGGTCGCAAATGGTTTAGAGGGCAGGAGTCTCTGGGGCAAGTGAGGGTAGTGGCTGAGGAGGAGCGGAGCTCACAGGTGGGAATGTAGCGGAAAAGGAAGGAAGAAAGATGTGAAGGAACGAGGCCATGAAGAGCCTTGAAGGTGAAGACAAGGTGTTTGTGCTAAGAGAACAAAGGGAGAGATGGAGCAGAGAAGGAGTTGAACGTGATCAAAGGGCCGGGCAACGTGGATGACCTTGGCAGCGGAATGTTGAACAGAAATGAGAGGGTGGAGGTGAGAGTGGGAAAGGCTAGTAAGGAGGAGGTTGCTGGTGAGAGAGGACAAGAGGCGTGGACTAGAATTTTGGCAACGGGAGCAGTAAGAAAGGGCCGTAAGAAAGGGCCGTGCGTTTTAGCAGTGTTTATTTGGAGAGACGCGCCCAACCTTAACAGACAGAATCTGAGGTGTGAAGGAGTGGGAGGAGTTGCAGATGAATTCCAGGCTGCATGCTTGGGGGATAGGCTGCCTGATGATGCTATCTATGGAAATAGAGCCGGAAGGAAGCTTTGGGGAGGGGGAGAGATGAGTTGGATGTACTAAGCTTGAGTAGACAGCGAGACATCCAAGCGGAGGTGTCAGAAAACCATTTGGTGATATGAAACTGCATGGAGGTGGAGTGAGGGTGGGTCGCAGTCCCTCAACCGCTGCCTAGTTCACTTGGACTGCGTACCCTGCAAAATAGTCCTTCAGTTGGATTCCTCTCGGCTGTGCTAGCTGAGTGTGTAGGGTGAGTGGAGAAGGTGAAAGAGGCCCTCAGTATCAGTAGTAGGATCCCAGAGCCCTTGGCTACAACCAGTAATTCACTTGGTGCCAATATTAAACGGTACTTTTGAACTGTGTTTGGATGGCTAAATGACTGCTGCTCTTTGGCAGCAATTTTAAAATTCTTAACCATTATATTTTGCTGTTAGGTGGGAGTTGTTCTTGGCCTGTCTACTTATAAAGATGGGGAAAGGAACAGCCCATGCTTTCTGAATTAGTAAATGACTGGCAGAAGTTCAGTTATAAACCCATCGCAGTGTCACTTATTTTGAACAGCCGTGGGGACTAACTAATAATGTGGGAGATACCAAACTCCGAACATGGCCTGACCAGCAAGCAGGGGAAAATAGAAGGCAGCATGAAAGGCAGCACACTGCTTAAGGGAAGATGCAGCCCGTAATGTGCTTCAAGGCTTGTTTATGCATGTGAAGGCTCACACATTGAGAGTGCTCTTTCCTGAGCTGTTATGGTTTAAGATCAGGATGTGGTCCCACCAACATGATCTTTACTCTTTGCTAACTCCAGGAAAAGGTATGTGAGCATGGCCAACTACTATACTTGCCTTTTTATTGCACTAGCAAAGGCCGCTGGTATTGTTTATAGAGGCATTGTGATAAGTCTTCAGGAAATTCAGCCACCTGGACATGTTTGCTGCCATCAACTGTTCTATTTGACCAGGATGCATCTGGAAGAATGCTATGACTGTGTACTTAATACCCTTCAGTTCTGAAAAGGTGTTAAACCAAGCGTGTGTATACTCAAACCTTGCTTGTTTTAAATGGGGGATGAAATGAGTTTTTGACCTGGTCAAAAAACTTATCGCGATTAGGCCTCTCAACAAGATTTTCCAAATTGACAGTAATTGGCATTCTTGCTGCCATTCGCGCAAGATTCTCGAGAGCCACAAAAATGTCCCCCCCCCCCCCCCTCCCCAACCTCTGTGCATGCACAAATAGCCACCGGGGGTGGGGTGGGGGGTATGCACAGAACGGTGCGGCAGCCATTTGCGCATGCATAGAATGGTTTGGGAGTTTTTCAAGAGTCTCAAAAACCTTGATGAGAACACGTGAGCTCTTGCTGGGGGTTGTGAGAATATAGCAAATTTTCATGAGAACGCTTGTTTCAGCCCCGTTTAAATGTGCATTTTGCTGGTACGATTGGTGGAATCACTAACTACTGCATATGTATGTGCGATTCCATGCACTGTTTGGTGAAGGTAATCTTGTTAAGTTATTCATGAGGCATATTTCCCACCCCCTCCTGCTATTGCTTGTTACCTGTTTTGATCATGACTTGCAAAGAGATTGTACAGTACCTTCTTTAGATATGACAGTCTGAAATTTGATTTGTTGATGCTATTAAAGATGCTAAAATTGGTATAAAAATTAACAAAGCAGTTGTTATCTAGTGACACATTAAAACTTCTTTAGAAAGACAAGGAGATTTATGAGAACACCAAAGTTATATGCAGGAACCCGAGTTGACTGCGTTGCTGCAGTTTGCAGTGATTTTTGCAGAATCAGCCAATCCTCGCAGTAATAGGCTGAAATTACAGTGAAACTGCAGTGGGAGATGTCGTCGGCAGGATCTTGAAGTCCTGGCTCAGGCATAAACCTGTCGCCTCCCCTCAAACTAAAACTGCTGTTGCAGCTGCCGTCTGGGAGGTGTGACCACAACCCCCAAGGGTGAATAGGCCCCTGGGAAATGAATTGTGGGTGGGGGAATCTTAGAACCCTATATTTTGATGAGGGAGGTCTGGGGCTTTAATGTGAAGTGGGAGTTCTGGGGTGCTGAAATTGCAGAGGATTAGAGTGGTGTTTGATTAAGAAAGTTGTGATTCTATGTCAGACCTGTTGAAAAAGCATGCTGGTAAGCAAATTTGCATGCATAAATTGTTACATAATTATGCAAATCAAGTTAATTATGCAAATGTTAATTCTCGCAGTGAATTTGCAGAATTTGACTTCACTGGTTGCAGAATTTAAGGTTTTTTGGTGCAGTGAACTTGTGTCCCTTGCTAGGTTGGGTAGCTGCGTCGTCTATAGGTCAGAGATCTAAACTTCTAATAGGCTTCCAATTTGCAGGTCTGATGCAGTCCATATGAATTCTTCAGGATTCTTGGTGTCAAATGGTATGAATGTTGTGTTTTCAAGATTGTGATTAGTCAAAGTGTTATCTATGCTGCTGCTGCTCTGGAGGGAGGCAGAATTAACTGCACTGGGGTGGACAAGGACTTCAGTGAAGAGTGTGTTTTTTAAAGGAAAAATTGACATAAACATAAATTTGGTCTTGAGGGCACAACATCTCTCACATGTAGATGTTCATATATTACCATTACAGCTGACACATCGTAAATCATGGTATATAAGCAAGTCAAATGCAGTTCTGTAATTTGGAGGGGAATTGCCATATTTAGAAAATCCAGGCTTTTAAAGCGTTATTCTGAAAAACTAAGTTGTTGGGACTCTAGACAAGTGGGCATCCTTCCCTTATCCCACAGGAACTGACTGCTGTCAAGAATAGAGGAATTGTTCATTCATGTATATCCACAGCTGCTGTAATTAATACTACCAAATATTAGGAAGGGATAGTAAGGTAAGTAGGATAGTTTAAAAAAAAAAAAAAAGTTGGGGAAAAAAAAACATTTAGTTTTTCAGTGACTTCCTATGCTATCTGGGGTCAGATCAATCCTTTCTGGGGCCATAGCATCCAATTTCTTCCTCTGTTGGATCGCTTCTGAAGCATCAAGTGCTGGGACCTGTTGAAGATGGAATTCTAGACTAGATAGGTCTGATCCATCATGAAAGTTATTATATTGTGTTACTTTGGTGTTCTGCTTAGTGGAACATTGATTTTAAGAAATCTTCAATTTTCTGAAAGCACTCCAATGATAAAATAAGTTTAGTCTTGCAAGAATTCCTGCTTGCTTCTCCGCTATCATAGTGTCTGCAAAGTCTTGTTCTGTGGAGCTGTTCTGGGTGTTGAGGGGCCGGGTTAATCTGGTCTGCCTCTGCCCGGAAATGAGTATCTAATGCCCGCTGTGACATTTTTAATATGTTGCAGACAAAATCGTTCGTATTCACCATGACTTTGTTGTGGCCATTTTATCTGCAGAAACAAAGTTTGAGTTTATGGAAGCTCAGTCTTATCCTGTTTGTTTGGATCAGTTTCAATCGGTATCACCCAACGATGAAAGGAAGGTGCTTGGGACAATGAGGGCAACCAGTTGTGAATTAGATCCTTGCCTGTCCTCGCTGGTGAAAGCCAACTGGGAGACATTGGGGCCGTTGTTGGCTGGGATTGTCAACGCCTATTTTCAGGAGAGTATAGTGTCTGGTGCCCTAAAGCTGCAGTTGTCCGGCCCCTGCTTAAGAAGCCATCTTTGGATGGCTATCAGCCTGTCTCTAACCTTCTCTTTTTAGGAAAGGTTATTAATGGGTGGTTGCCCATGAGCTCCAGGCTCATCTTGATGTCATCGGATTCCTGGACCAGTTTCAATCAGACTTTCCTCCTGAGTATGGCATGGAGAACGTACTTGAGACCTTGGCCGATGACCTGTGCCTTGAGATTGGCAAGGGGAACTGTACCCTGTTGATCTTGTTGGATCTTTCAGCGGCCTTTGGTACAGTTGATCACGAGGTGGTGTTGACACAACTGAGGAAACTGACGGGGGTGCGCGTATCCACTCTTGATTGGCTCTGCTCCTTCCTGTCAGGGTGGTCCCAGAGAGTGGTGATGGGTGATTGCTTGCCGTCTCTCTTGGGACCTTCTCTGTGGTGGGCGACCAATTGCCCATCTGTCTCCCCACTTGTTCTGTGTGTGTGAGGGTGCTGAGCGCGGTCATTAGGAGGTTTGGAATAAAATGTCATCAGCAGACTGATGATACCCACCTCTACCTCCTTTTTTCATCTGATCCAGACCCTGAAGTCTCGGTGCTCAGTTGATGCCTGGCTGCTGTTGGGGACTTGTTGAGGATGAGCCAATTGAAGGTCAATCCAAACAAGAATGAGGTGGTGATGGTTGGCCAGCCATGTGACCTGGAGGGGATTGGGACTCCTGTTGTTGATGGAGTCTGGCTTCCTCTAGTCAGTCAGGTTTGCAGCCCTGGAGTGCTTCTGGATTGTCAGGTTGTGGCGATGACGAGGAGTGCTTACCACCACCTCCATCTGGTGAGGAGGCTACAGCCTTTTCTTTCTGATTCAGATTTGGCCACCATGCTTTCATCACCTTGAGGCTAGATTATTGCAATGACCTTGGGGCTGCCCTTGATGAATGTTAGGAAGTGCAGAACGTGGTGGCTTGCTTCCTTTACCAGGTACAGCAATGTACCTGGCCCTTTACAGAGAATAAAATAGACACGGTCCCTGCCCGAGGGCTCACAATCTAAAGACGGGGAGGGGAGACAGGGAAGGGGGAACAGGGAGAGACAAGGGATGCAATGTTCACGAGGATGCGAGAACTCAGGTACACGTTCTTGGCTTGGTGACAGTAAATAGGAGTGTGCAGATAACAAGTAGGGGATAATCCTGGGTGGGGATGATTAGCAGGAGTTAGGAAGGGCAGAACGGAAGAGGTGGGTTTTGAGGAGGGACTTGAAGGTGTGGAGGGTGGGGGCAAGGTGGATGAGGGCAACGAGGGAGTTCCAAGCATGCAGGGCAGCGAGGGAGAAGAGACGAAGGCGGTTGGGGGAGCAGGGGAGGTGTGGGAGGGGATGGAAGAGGAGCGGAGTGCTCGAACAGGGGTTCGTTCGGAGGGAGATCAGGGCAGAGAGGTAGGGGGGAGTGAGGTTGTGAAGGGCTTTGTAGGTGAAGACGAGGGGATGGAAGAGGAGCGGAGTGCTCGAACAGGGGTTCGTTCGGAGGGAGATTAGGGCAGAGAGGTAGGGAGGAGCGAGGTTGTGAAGGGCTTTGTAGGTGAAGACGAGGAGCTTGTGCAGAATACGCTCAGGAAGGGGAAGCCAGTGGAGAGAGGAGAGGAGAGGCTGCACATGGTCAAAGCGACGGGCTAGGTGGATGATCCTGGCAGCAGAGTTTTGAACAGAGATGAGGGAAGAAAGGTGAGAGCGGGGAAGGCCAGCGAGGAGGAGGTTACAATAGTCGAGGCGTGAGATGACTAGGGCATGGATGAGAGTTTTGGCAGAGGAGACAGACAGAAAAGGGTGGATCTTAGCAATGTTGTGGAGGGAGAAGCGACAGGATTTGGCCATGGAGTCAATGTAGGGTTTGAAGATGAGGTGCGAGTCGAAGATGAAGCCCAAGCTACGGGCTTGGTGTACAGGGAGGATGGAGACCCATTCAGTGGCAATTGAGAGGGAAGAGGGAGAGGAAGGAGTGGGAGGGAAGATTAGGAGTTCAGTTTTAGCCATGTTCAGTTTAAGTTGGCATTTAGACATCCAGGCGGATATATCGGAAAGAGAGTTGGTGAGACGAACTTGGACGGGGGGAGAGGGAAGGAGTGGAGAGAGAGAGTTGAGTGTCGTCAGTGTAGAGGTGGTATTGGAAACCATGGGAAGCAATGAGTTGGTCGCTGCCCCATTGTTTTGAAATTCCCTCTCGCTGGAGGTTTGTTTGAGCCAGGTCCTGGGCATCTTCTGGAGACAGTGTAAGACTTTTTTGTTTGAAAAGGTATTTGGTGGGTGGGGATAGAGGATTGGGGTGGTTTGGGGGTTTGAATGTGGGGGGGGGTTGGGTATGCACAATGAAGAGGTGGTATTGGGGGTGTTGCAGGAGGGTCGTTTTGGGTTTTTTGAGGATTTTTTATGACTTGTGAGCCATGCTGAGCCTCCTGGAAAGGGTAACATATACATAAATGAAATAAATAATACAAAATGTTCATCTTCAACGCACAAGTTACTCTGGTAAAGTTGGTACAAGTTTTCTTCCTGAGTCCACACATTTGAAAGATGGTTGCAGGGTGCTGTGAGAGAATAGTTGCCCGCTGAATTAGGCTCGTTTCCGCCTCTGGGACTGTGCCATGCCTGCACAACACTGAACAGATGTTGGCACATTTAAATCTGCCTCTCATTCCAAGACAGCTTGACAGAGCTGGCTGATCAAGGGCAGAGAGCATCCAATTCCTGTTGTGTTGTCAGCACTCTACGCTAAAAGCACCATGGAAAATAAGAGAGGAGATTGACAAAAGCTGATTGGTAAAACGTACCCGGGAACTGAAGAACTTGCCACTTGAGAAGTTTGTTCTCAAAAATGGAGAGGAGAGCAATAGAAACGTGCTCTCCTGTTTGCCATGTTTCCCATTTGTTTTCTCCTGGTTAAGAGCTTTGACTCTGGCTGGCTTGAAGAGAATGAAGCTGTTTCATGAGAGAAACCTGTTGTAGTCTCATATGAAGCCTCTGAGAATGGGGACGTTAGAGATTTGAGTTGAAAGTTCATTTCAGATTACTGATTGTCATGAGGGCAGGAGTGCTAGCATTTGGGATCCACATGTGGGCATTTGGGGCAGTCTGAAATACTAAAACAATTCAGAAGCTCAATGAAATTTGATGGGAAATGTCTGTCTGTCTGTCCGCCCCTGATTTTAACCTTGCTTTCCCTTTCTCCTCTCCTTTGCTTCAATCCCAGGTATTCTGCCTCCCTATAACACTTAGTTTTTAAGAAGTAAGTAAAGAAAGGTTTATACCGAAGGGGGAAAGGCACAGGAATCATTGGCTGCCACCATTCTGATCACAGGTGTTTACCATGTGTTCTGTTTCCCGGATGTATTCCTGTCTCCTCCTCCCCTGTAACTTGGACTATTTTCGCATGTTACTGGGGAGGCAGGGAAACTTGTGTGGTGGCAATCGCGGCTCTATTTTCATGGGAATTTAGTGCATGTGGGAATGCGCTATTTCGCTTTCATCCCACAACGCGGCATTGTAAAAGCTATATCGGGGGGTCCAAGTGTTCTCATGGGATAAAAGTGGAATTTCCATCGCGAAAGTTTCCCTGCTTCCCCAGTCGCGTGTGAAGTGTCCTAAGCTAAGCATGTACATTTGCAACTTTACAACTTCTTGGATGGATTCCTTTCTCTCTCCTCTGTTCCCCTCCCCTTAATTTTCTCTTGCTTGTCTCTTAGATTGTTTAAGCCCACTGGGGCAGGGACCTGTCTATAATTGTTGATTGTAAAGCACCAGGTATATTGCTGGTGTTATACAAATACTTAGTAATAAATAATAATAATAATAATGCGCTCTTTGTCTAGCCTTCCTGGTTCTTAAGTCTCCTAACCAGGGGCTCTCTTTTTACACATTTGTACAGCATTTACCATACTGGGTTATACTCCTACTTGTGTCCGTAGTGTGATGCTGCAATGTAACTCAAAGTAGGTGATATTTTAGACCACTTGCCCACGTTACCGGGGCTGGTGATTCTCCCAGCAGGGAATTTCCTGGCTGGGAAATTTACGCCAATCTCCACGCGTGGGTCATCAGATTCAGCTGCATCCAGCAGCTTTTTTCCCTCCAAATGTCAGGGCTTGATTTCAAGTCCTCCTGACGTTCAGAGGAACAAAAGCTGCTGGGCATGGCTGATGCCGCTTTCAGCCATGCGGCCCCATGCGGAGTTCGGTGTACGTTTCCCGGCTGGGAGAATCACTGTCCCCGGTAATGGGGGCAAGTGGCCTGTATCTCTGGACACACAAATAAGGCCATGGGATGTTGACCCTTTGACTCAAACTTCAGAATTCTGTCCTTAAAAATATAAGGTTTTTTTGTGTGCTTTATATGGTTTTTTTATGGAGCTAGGAAGCCAGTTACTTGAAATGTTGCATAATTTTGTGACTTACTGTATATTCTAAAATGTGTTCATGTTTTTATTTATTTATTTATTTTAAATTTGCTATGAAAATATTCAACAGACTTTGTCAGGCAGTCCATTTTACAAAGTAAGTGTCTTGCCGCTGCAGTGAAAAATGACCTCTGACAAGGAAGAAAGCTCCATGAAGGGGTATTAATGAAGGACCAGGATTGGGGTATCCCCTCTTGATGATGATGATGATGATGATGATAATGATGTATATAGCAGTACCAATGCACCCAGTGCTGTACAATCAGTAATTAGAGACAGGTCCCTACCCAAGAGGTTTACAGTCTCTTACAGTTGAGTTTACATCACTGCTCTCAACTGCTTGCGACACTTCATCCTTGTCTCTAAAATAAATAAAGAAATGTATTTATTTAATTTTTATAAATGAGAGACTGCACAGGCAGCACGATCCTCAAGCTGTTTAGTGTTGGTAATAGCACTTAGTGCTAGTGTGAGTCTCATTTGGGCCTCTCAGACTTGCACTTGTGCCAGGTTCTTGCACTGGTACTAAATCGCTTAAGGAGTGCAGTTAGTTTGGAATTCCAATTTGAATGTGCACACTATAGATCTTTCTCATTTAATGTTTCTCTTTGTATATCTATGCCTGAATCTATATTTTACGTTGGTGAAAGAATTACCTTATACCTTAACTTTAGCTGATGCTGAGATGCTCTATCTTTGAATTTGTGTCGGAATGCGGGTGGGGGGGGAGGGGGGATGAGGCACAGTCTCTCACTTTCTCAAATGATCAAGGCCAGGGAAAATCGCATCCCTTTAGTAACTATTTCAAGGAGCAGTTAAAGGACTGTTAGAGCCACTTGTTCGCTTAACACCTCATTGCGAGTATTTCCTAGCAAGATCTTGACCGTGCTTAGATTTCTTCTGCGTGGGATTTGTTCTGGCTGTTGAACTCACAAGTATCTTGCTGGCTGAGTTCTGCAAGTTGAGAAGGCAGCTGCTGATCAACTTTGCTCTGCCACTGGAGTCAATGGTCTTGAGAGCTTCTCAGGGAGAAGACGATAGGTAATCCAGAGCAGTGCCTGAGGCCCTAACTCAGACTAAAATCAATCAGACATGTTTACAAATTTAAACTGAAATGTGGGTCCGCATCTAAAATGCTATATGGATGTTAGTCTATGGCTGCATGCTACATTTAACAGTAAAGATGGTTTTCCAGAAGAGAAAAATGGGGGGACATGCACCTCCTTTATTTTCACCTCGGTGAAGAAGGAAAATGGTTGCAGGACTGGGCCTGTCCACTGAACACAATGGACAATTGCAAACTGGCAAGGAGACCCTTGTTTTCTTCCAGTCCTTGCCATGCCATTGCTCAGGGCTGGGGGGAATGGGGCTGAGCAGGGCTGAACTTGTGCTTGATTGTGCACTGGCATATGAACCCCATCCTCGAAGCTCATTTCATCTCCCAATTTATTAACAACTGCTAGAGTGTTTGGTGGTTCCTTGGCTGGTTCCTCCATCTAGGACTGAGATGAGAGCAAACATTCTGTTCTGATGGGAAATACCAACCTTTCGAGAGTGCTTGTGAGTGTCTGTCGGTACTTCCGCAGTTTCAGGTGATTCCACACTTCTGCCATTTTTTCGTCACCTTCGTCACTTTTCCAGGACTTTTACTGCAGGTTTACAGCACTTTTGGAAGTTTCCAGCACTTCCACGGTGCTTAGCCAGCAAGTTTTCATCTTAGCCAGCAAGTTTTCATCTGTATAGCACTTGGGGATGTGTGCAGTGCACACACAGGGCTTGGGACTTGCAGCCACGTTCAATGTGCAGAAAATATCGGAAAATGGTGAAAACAGCAGGAAAGCAGGTAAGTTTTCCGTGTTGCGTGAATCTTGGCAAATATCCTGTTTCCAACAGAATAGGGTGGCAATAGGTCCAGATTTGTCCCGGACTGCCTGGTGTTTTTGACAGCGTGTGCTGTCCGGGATGGGAGAGGAACCGGCCCATAGAGCTGTCTGGAATTTCCCTTCCATTCCTCCTCCCGTCGCTGACTGGCTGCAGCTGCGCTCTCTGCACTTCCGCCCCTGGACCTCGTGGGTGGAAGTGCAGAGAGCGCAGCTGCAGCCAGCCAGCCGACTCTCTTGGTGCACGGCAGAGTCAGGGCAGCAGTGTGTGACTGGAGGAGCTGAAGGGGAGTCAGTGAGACAAGCGGAGATGGAGTCAGGTCAGAGGAGGTGGAACTGAGATCTGCAGCTTGAGTGAGTGGCAGCGCAGGGCTGAGGGGCCCCGGGTCAGGGGATGGGGGAGGAGAGAAGGTGCGGGTGTTGGAGAGCGGCAGAGCAACCTGGACCCAGCGGATGGTTGTGTGTGACAGCAGCAGCTGGCTGTGGTGGGACAGGCTCGATACTAGAGACTGACAAAACCTGGGGACTGGGCGCTGCTGTGCAGTGGGGCAGCCAGCCTGCTAGTAGTGCCTTTGCCCTGCCTGGAGAAGCAGGCAAGGTGAGTGCCAGTTTTCCCTGGGGCTGGGGGTGGCGGTGGGCTATGGGGACAGGGAGGCATTAGATCTGGGGGTCAGCTGCTTGCAACAAGGAAGGTGCTGCCCCGCAAGTGAGGAGGGCATTGCTGTGCTTCCCGTTTCCTGCCGAGTCTGACACACCACTTGCTGCTTGAGGGAGAGAGCTCAGGGGTGCTTAGAGTTTCCCTTGCATTTCTGCAGAGAGAGAGCAGCCTCCTCCCCGCCCCTTCCCTCCGGCAGCACAGCACACTGAATATGCAGAGCGGTATCCCCAGTGCCCCCAGCCTGACACCAGCACTTGTCTCAAGGAGGCAGCAGCACTGGGAGGTCGGGGCAGGAGGGGCTGCTCAGTGCAGCAGCAGCTGCTCTGTGTGTGTGTGTGTGTGTGTGTGTGTGTGTGTGTGTGCGCGCGTGCGCATCCCTCACACTGATCTAGCCAGACAAGCTGCTGCAATCCTGGCCGCTCTCTCTCACACCCCAGCAACGTGTGCTGCAAGTTTGCACTGAAAAGGAGGAGGGAGATTATTTCCTGAGTCTGCTGCTTTATCCCAGTGGCAGCCAGAGGAACCCCAAGCGTTCCCTTTCTTTTCCCTGCAAGCCATGCAAAGGGAGAAGCCATTGAGAAGAGCACAGTCTGCAGCTGTGGGGGGCATGGGGGTGAAGAGTAACCAGCAATTGGGTGCTGAGGGGTTGCATCCAGTAATGGGAGAGTCCAGAATGGGTCCATTCCCCCATCTCTGAGCTGCACGCCCTCCTCTTTGCTCCATTCCATTGAGCTCATTCTGTCAGTGCTCGGGAGGCAGGACTGGATTCCAGCTGACAGAGAGACTGAATTTGGTCACCGATTTTTTTGAGCTTCTTGTCAAAGCTCAAATTCATTCCAGCCTCTTAGGGAGTTGAGTGGAAGCAGAACTAGCTTGTGGGATAGGGGTGGGGAACTTCTGACCGTGGGAGCAAATGCGGGTTGGGGCAAGTTCTTAGGGGGCCACTTTCCAGTTCTTGGAGCTGGTCCCTGAATCTCATTCGTACCAAAGCCCTGAAAGACTGACCTCAGGGGAAAGAAGTAGAACTGGGGACATGCACGCAAGGGTAAGGCAGAATCCATGATCTGGGCCTTCCTTTTCTTGAATGCACCCACACCCCAACTTCTACGCAATCTCTGGAGCTTGTGCTAATTTCCAAATTGGCCCCTCGGAGGGAAAAGGTTCCTCACCACTGTTGTAGGATATGAGTGGTCCTGAGTGGATTGAGAACCAGCTCCCCTTCCTCAGGAGTTCATTAAAGAGTCCCTCAGGAATGGTCGTGATGGAGGGGGTGGGCCAGATCCCCAAATGGTGTGGAGCCCAAAGGCAGTTATTTGGGGTAATAACTGGGGTTCTAGTCTGGAGCTGAGGGTGGGGGGTACTGTGGGACTCTAGCGCTGTGGATTGCCTGTGTCGCACGGTCCTGTTTGCTGAAAACTGCATCCCTTGGTCTCTAACCCTGATAAAGGGAGAGGCGTGTTCAGCAGGGATGGACCGGTCTATAACCAGTGATTTGTACAATGTATATATATATATGAATGGCAGGGCAGGACTCTATACATCAGCAAGGAATTCACAGGGTTAACTAATGTACTCTCCCTCCAATGTTAACTGGGAACTCCTTGCTGCTGGGTTAAGCCACAACACTGGCTTAACCATTGGGTTGGCTCTGCCTACTGTTGGCTCTGCCTACCGTTGGGTTGGCCCCACCCACTTCTGGCCCTGCCCTCTGCACAGCAAATTTGTATAAATTAGTATAAAATAGCATATGTAAATTTCATGCAAATGTTTGTCCTCTTTTCTGGTCGTGTCAGCGGCCGCCCTACAACAGAAGCAGCACTCGCCAAGTTTTTTCATTTCAGGTCTATGGTCCCATTCCCCCCCCCCCCCCCCCCCCCCCCGCACCTCCCCCGGCACTGATGCTGCATGCTATACCAGCCAAGCTCTGCCACGTGCGGAGAGGCTGCTGCTCTCTTTGATTTCTCTACTTCAAGTATGTTCCCATCCTACTGGTTCCCCATGACCTCCCCACCCCCTTCCCCCAGCACTTCCCATTGTCGGACTCTGCCTCCTGCCCCTATGACAGGGAGAAGCAAAATGTACTTGAATGGTTGAATTGTTACTTTAAATAACTGGTGTATTTCAGTAGTGGCCAGGCAGTTCCAATCTTTACAGGTTCTTCCAACCCTCCATTTCTTACCTTCAGGTACTTCATATGAAACAGGGATGGGGAACCTTTTCCTTTCCCTACCAGGGGCTGCTTGAAAATTAGTACCGGTTCTGAGGGCCGCATAGAAGCTGGGGGTGTGGATGCATAGGTAGCGTGCTTAGGAAGAGGAGGGCACAGATCGCAGATATCTGTCATGGTTCCTTGTGTGCATGCCTTCCTCTCTGCTTTCTTATCCAGAGCTCTGTTGTTGTTTTTCTGTGCTTGGGGGTAGGAACTGAATCCAGAGGCCAAGATTCAGGAATTGGAAAGGGGGCAAATAAAAACTAGCCAGGAGCCTCATTCCTCCCCCCCCCCCCCCCCNATCTGGTGAGGAGGCTACAGCCTTTTCTTTCTGATTCAGATTTGGCCACCATGCTTTCATCACCTTGAGGCTAGATTATTGCAATGACCTTGGGGCTGCCCTTGATGAATGTTAGGAAGTGCAGAACGTGGTGGCTTGCTTCCTTTACCAGGTACAGCAATGTACCTGGCCCTTTACAGAGAATAAAATAGACACGGTCCCTGCCCGAGGGCTCACAATCTAAAGACGGGGAGGGGAGACAGGGAAGGGGGAACAGGGAGAGACAAGGGATGCAATGTTCACGAGGATGCGAGAACTCAGGTACACGTTCTTGGCTTGGTGACAGTAAATAGGAGTGTGCAGATAACAAGTAGGGGATAATCCTGGGTGGGGATGATTAGCAGGAGTTAGGAAGGGCAGAACGGAAGAGGTGGGTTTTGAGGAGGGACTTGAAGGTGTGGAGGGTGGGGGCAAGGTGGATGAGGGCAACGAGGGAGTTCCAAGCATGCAGGGCAGCGAGGGAGAAGAGACGAAGGCGGTTGGGGGAGCAGGGGAGGTGTGGGAGGGGATGGAAGAGGAGCGGAGTGCTCGAACAGGGGTTCGTTCGGAGGGAGATCAGGGCAGAGAGGTAGGGGGGAGTGAGGTTGTGAAGGGCTTTGTAGGTGAAGACGAGGAGCTTGTGCAGAATACGCTCAGGAAGGGGAAGCCAGTGGAGAGAGGAGAGGAGAGGCTGCACATGGTTAAAGCGACGGGCTAGGTGGATGATCCTGGAGTGTTGAACAGAGATGAGGGAAGCGAGGTGAGAATGGGAAAGGCCAGCGAGGAGGAGGATACAATAGTCAAGGCGTGAGATGACTAGGGCGTGGATGAGAGTTTTGGCAGAGGAGACAAACAGAAAAGGGTGGATCTTAGCAATGTTGTGGAGGGAGAAGCGACAGGATTTGGCCATGGAGTCAATGTAGGGTTTGAAGATGAGGTGCGAGTCGAAGATGAAGCCCAAGCTACGGGCTTGGTGTACAGGGAGGATGGAGACCCATTCAGTGGCAATTGAGAGGGAAGAGGGAGAGGAAGGAGTGGGAGGGAAGATTAGGAGTTCAGTTTTAGCCATGTTCAGTTTAAGTTGGCATTTAGACATCCAGGCGGATATATCGGAAAGAGAGTTGGTGAGACGAACTTGGACGGGGGGAGAGGGAAGGAGTGGAGAGAGAGAGTTGAGTGTCGTCAGTGTAGAGGTGGTATTGGAAACCATGGGAAGCAATGAGTTGGTCGCTGCCCCATTGTTTTGAAATTCCCTCTCGCTGGAGGTTTGTTTGAGCCAGGTCCTGGGCATCTTCTGGAGACAGTGTAAGACTTTTTTGTTTGAAAAGGTATTTGGTGGGTGGGGATAGAGGATTGGGGTGGTTTGGGGGTTTGAATGTGGGGGGGGGTTGGGTATGCACAATGAAGAGGTGGTATTGGGGGTGTTGCAGGAGGGTCGTTTTGGGTTTTTTGAGGATTTTTTATGACTTGTGAGCCATGCTGAGCCTCCTGGAAAGGGTAACATATACATAAATGAAATAAATAATACAAAATGTTCATCTTCAACGCACAAGTTACTCTGGTAAAGTTGGTACAAGTTTTCTTCCTGAGTCCACACATTTGAAAGATGGTTGCAGGGTGCTGTGAGAGAATAGTTGCCCGCTGAATTAGGCTCGTTTCCGCCTCTGGGACTGTGCCATGCCTGCACAACACTGAACAGATGTTGGCACATTTAAATCTGCCTCTCATTCCAAGACAGCTTGACAGAGCTGGCTGATCAAGGGCAGAGAGCATCCAATTCCTGTTGTGTTGTCAGCACTCTACGCTAAAAGCACCATGGAAAATAAGAGAGGAGATTGACAAAAGCTGATTGGTAAAACGTACCCGGGAACTGAAGAACTTGCCACTTGAGAAGTTTGTTCTCAAAAATGGAGAGGAGAGCAATAGAAACGTGCTCTCCTGTTTGCCATGTTTCCCATTTGTTTTCTCCTGGTTAAGAGCTTTGACTCTGGCTGGCTTGAAGAGAATGAAGCTGTTTCATGAGAGAAACCTGTTGTAGTCTCATATGAAGCCTCTGAGAATGGGGACGTTAGAGATTTGAGTTGAAAGTTCATTTCAGATTACTGATTGTCATGAGGGCAGGAGTGCTAGCATTTGGGATCCACATGTGGGCATTTGGGGCAGTCTGAAATACTAAAACAATTCAGAAGCTCAATGAAATTTGATGGGAAATGTCTGTCTGTCTGTCCGCCCCTGATTTTAACCTTGCTTTCCCTTTCTCCTCTCCTTTGCTTCAATCCCAGGTATTCTGCCTCCCTATAACACTTAGTTTTTAAGAAGTAAGTAAAGAAAGGTTTATACCGAAGGGGGAAAGGCACAGGAATCATTGGCTGCCACCATTCTGATCACAGGTGTTTACCATGTGTTCTGTTTCCCGGATGTATTCCTGTCTCCTCCTCCCCTGTAACTTGGACTATTTTCGCATGTTACTGGGGAGGCAGGGAAACTTGTGTGGTGGCAATCGCGGCTCTATTTTCATGGGAATTTAGTGCATGTGGGAATGCGCTATTTCGCTTTCATCCCACAACGCGGCATTGTAAAAGCTATATCGGGGGGTCCAAGTGTTCTCATGGGATAAAAGTGGAATTTCCATCGCGAAAGTTTCCCTGCTTCCCCAGTCGCGTGTGAAGTGTCCTAAGCTAAGCATGTACATTTGCAACTTTACAACTTCTTGGATGGATTCCTTTCTCTCTCCTCTGTTCCCCTCCCCTTAATTTTCTCTTGCTTGTCTCTTAGATTGTTTAAGCCCACTGGGGCAGGGACCTGTCTATAATTGTTGATTGTAAAGCACCAGGTATATTGCTGGTGTTATACAAATACTTAGTAATAAATAATAATAATAATAATAATATAATAAAAGCACTGCCAGAGGGTCAGGCCACTGGTTCATCTAGCCCAGTATTCTGTCTCCAATAATAAATGCTTCATAGAAAGCATATAAGAAATAATCTGTTCTTCCAGCTGATCCAGGTACTACCTGAACTAAATAAAGGAAACCTCCTTTTTTCTTTCCATTTCCTTCATTTAAAACGTTCACAAGCTCATTTTTACAGGGTTTTATTTTTAATGAATGCCCCGAACTACAATTATGTCTTGGTCTCCAGCCCTGTACAGTCAAAAACGGGAAGCCTTGGATCTCATTCAACTCTCATTGACGTTAGTGGAAGGACTTAATAGGAGCTCTATCAAGCAGCATTCCTTACATCTCGAAAGCCAAGTTTAAAATTGGGACTGAAAACTCTGTCGTCAGCAAAACGCAAGAGTTTAAAAAGGAAAAAAAAAATTCCAAGCCTGGAATTTTGAGGATGGATGTTGTATAAGAGATATTTTGAAGAGTTTTAGGACTAACTTGTGTGTGTGACAGTGTTCTAGCTAGCAAGAGATCTTGTCAATATGTATGGTGCAAAATGTTTTGAATTGCAGTTTAGTAACAAAAACTGCTGCAGTAAAGTCGTTGTTGTCTTCATTGTCTAAGCTGGTTTTAAATAAATAAAATTGGTCTTCGTGTGTCATTTAAAGCATGTTGCTGCACTGGTGCGAACCTCATTCAGTTCACTGGGGTTAGCACCAGCATAGTACTTGAGGATGTTAGTTACAATACTTGTAACTTGCAAATGCTTCACAAACTGCTTACAAGCAATCTTTTCCCAGAGCTGTTAGCAGTTACTTAGCCTTTTTGGTGGGTAGGGAATCCTCTAGTTGCATCAAGTCCCGCTAAAGGGACACTATCTGCTTACGTTACACTGCTCTCTAAAAAAGGCTTTACCTATCATTATAAGCAAGATGCTTGACACTCTACGGTGCATCTTATAGTCAGCAACACCCTGTTCTTGCTTCTGGGAAAGACCAGCATAAATCAGAGTGAGAGGAGCATCAAAAGATAGGAATGGGTGATTTGTATTACCATGCAAACAGGCAGCCAGCTAGGATAGGCATAATAAGGGGGAGGGGGTCTACAGTAAATATTGGGGGGGGTGGGATTGGATTATTCTTTTAAATTAATTTTATCCTGTAATTTTTTAAAATTGTTTTATCTGTTGTAAGCCGCCCCGGGATGCCATGTGCATGAGGGAGCGGCCAGTAAATGTGAATAAATAAATAAATAAATAAATAAATAAAATAATAGAAAGTATTGCAGTGGAATTTGCTTAACTCAAATGTAGTGGGCGGTCTAAAACAGTTCAGCTTATCAGAACTTAAACTTAAGCAGAGCTGGATCTGCTTTGGTATATTGTTCAAACAAGCAAACAATGTCAAAATTAACAAAATGATGATGATAATCTCTATTAAAGTTATAAACTGTAAACATAAATAGAAATTAATGTGGTGATTTTTCAGTTACAAGAGGCTATATTTGACTGGGATCTTGCTGTGGAGGAGGGGGCAGAGCTTCCCTGCAGATCAGCTGAAAACAGGACCCCCCCCCTCCCCTTCCCAACTTCCACTTAGGAAATGCTACACACTTGGCGTGTTTGTTTTTCATCCTGCGTACCACAGTTTAATGGTTCAAATCCAGACTTCACTGCTAGGTGAGAAAGACACTGGGTCTGGTGTGGGGTAGAATCCTGCTAAATCCCAGGCCACTTTTCGTTTAGAACTGGTGGCTAGATTTTAGCTGAAGCCAGGGTTGGAGAACCTCTGGCCCAATATGGCCCATGGCAAATTTTGATGTGGCCTGTGGATCCAGTTCCTACCCCTAAGCACTGAAAGACTGAGCTGAAGATAAAGGAGCAGAGATAAGGGCATGCGCACAAGGGACAGATTGATTTATTTATTAACATTTCTACCCTGCTCTTCCCCTAAGAGTTAGGGCAGCTTGCAACGTTAAAAGCAAAGAATACATTAAACGCTCTACATTAAAACCCCAATGGAACAGATCCACGATCTGTGGCCTCCTTTTCTTGAGTGCTCCCTCCTCCCAACTTCTGTGCAGCTCTTGGAGCTTGTGCTAATTTTTAAAGTGGTCCCTGGGAGGGACAAGGTTCCCCATCCCTGCTTTAAGCGCTGGTGTGCAGGATAAAAGCATATGTGCTAACAAGCCCCTTCACAAACACTAAATACCTCATATGACTTTCTAGGAAGCAGCTTGTTAGAAAATGGGAGAAGGAAGAACATGTTATCCCATGAAAAACTTGAGCATGTTAAGTTGACGTAGAGCAGAGGGAAAGAGCAGTTTGACTTAAAGGGAAGTTTTGGATAATCATGTTTAATGTATGTGAATTCGAGTGTGTGTGTGTGTGTGTGTGTGTGTGTGTGTGTGTGTGTGTGTGTGTGAAATCAGCATTTTTAATTTATTGTACCTCTCATGCAGTTACCTTGCTATCTTTTTCATTTCTTTTTAAGTTCCTTTGTTCGATGTGGCTTTGGCCATAAACACAGAATGTGAGATTAGTCTGCAACTTCTTAAGAGTGTGACTTAAGAAGACTTCTTTGCAGTAACGATCTCTCGCTCTCTCTACACACACACCCGCGCGCACCCGCATGACTCCAGGGTTGGAGAAGTTATGCATGTGGGCAGGGGTGCTGAGGTTAGCCAAGTTACATGTAGAAATATTTGTAAAAATGGTCTCAGTTCTAATCAGCTGTTCTTGGTTTAAGCCTGGGTCCAGCAAACTCTCACATGCTTATCTCTAAGGCCCGGAGCACTTCCATTCAAGTGAACCGCACTTGTTCCATATGAGTGTACTTTTCACAAGCTGAGGGAATATAATCTATATTCATTATTTTTGAGTTTAAGGAGCTATTTTTAGACTCTCTGGCCTCCCCCGCTCTCACCTGTCTCTCCCCCCCCCCCCCCCCCCCCCCCCCCCCCCCGCACCCCCCC
>QEPC01002047.1:1146657-1178799 GCA_003113815.1 Sphenodon punctatus
TATCTCCATCCAAAACTCCGCTGCTAGAGTCATCCACTCAGCCTGTCGCTTTGATCACGTTCAACCTCTCCTCTCCTTGCTTCACTGGCTCCCCCTTCCACAACGCATTCTTCACAAACTCCTGGTGTTCACATACAAATCCCTTCATAACCTGGCTCCCTCTTACCTCTCAGCCCTAGTCTCCTTACACACTCTTGCACGCACTCTCCGCTCGTCCTCTGCCCCTCCCTCGCTCTCCCTCGTCTCCCCTGCTCCCCTAACCGCCTTCGTCCCTTCTCCCTCGCTGCCCCCCATGCCTGGAACTCCTTCCCTCCCTACATCCACCTTGCCACCTCCCTCCACACCTTCAAATCCCTCCTCAAAACCCACCTCTCTTTTGCCGCCTTTCCCGAAGCCTGTTAGAACTTTCCTCTCAATATTTACTGTCTACCCTCCCCGCAGACTCCTGCCTTACTGCAACCAAGCCAAGCACGTGCACCTGAGACTTCGCATCCGCTGAATGTTACTTAGCCCATGTCTCTCCCTATGTCCCCTCTCCTTGTGTCCCCCCTCCGTGTCTATTAGATTGTAAGCCGTAGGCAGGGACCGCATCATTCTTCTTGTTCTGTAAAGCACCAGGTACACAGCTGGCGCTATACAAATGCTTATAATAATAATGCAGAAGTTGCTATGCCTAGAAACGTCCTCCATCAGGTCTTTAGCTGTTGGTTCAGTTAGAGTAATACTTTCCTAACTGGTATTTTAAAGTCCGTATTCTGCAGGTGTAGGGCTAAGTCATTTAGAGTGCTCAACACTAAAGAATGAGAGATTAGAATATTTTTTTTAACATATTTAAGAGAAGGAATGTTCCTTTTTCACGCTTCTGTACAAGCACACTTTAATTCAAATAACTTGGGCCACTTTCTACCCCATGCTTTAATCAAACCTCTCTCTGTTTGAGAAGAGGAAGCTGCTGCTGCCTTTCATAGAGACTGGAGTCGGCATCAATTCATTGCATTGCTTTCAAACTAATCCATAGAAAGCAGTACTTGTTGTTTTTGGATGGAGAAATCTGTCCTGTGCTTCAGCCAGAAATAAGAAGCTATGATTTTTGGCTACTACTGGAGGAGAAGGAGAAAATACCATGAGTGAATAAAATGAGAAATAAATAGGAACAAACCAAAATCTAGCTGCTCTGTAAATAATTTGTCTTGATCATAAATAAGGAAATAAAAACAACAGCAACTTAAAATTAGATTGTTTCCAAGGTTTTCATTAAATCTTTATTGAATCAGTGCCATAATATTTTTTGAAAAATTTGCTTCCATTGTTAACTGTATCTTGCAGTCTACTTTGAGGAAATTTATAATCTTAAAAAATGAGTTGTTGTTGGACCCAAATGTTCTTGTAACCTGGAGAAGAATGACTAAGTTGATGCTGAAGTGGATCTGGCAAAATAAAATCTCATTTCTGTCTGAAACGTTTGTACCTGATATTACAAGTGACCCAGGAAATTACTACCTTGGAAAAATTTAGTGAGAAAACATTTTTCCGGCTCTTTTCCAGGTTGTTTACTTTATCTATCTTGGCAGCAATTTGTGTGTTGTCAGTTTCACTATTTTTCTTTTCTTTTTTTTTAATCAGCAAAGAGGAAACTGACTTCTACCCCAAAGATGCTTAAAGTATGAACAAGCAAAAGAAGCCTTCTCCTGGAAAGAGGCGCATGGATTTGTTATGTGCAGTGACAGATTTCTTTTTCTTTAAGAAGTGTCTAGGCTTAAGAATTTTGTAAAAATGGATTAATTTTTTGCAATGGGGAGTGTTCATTTAAATATATTGTTGAAAAAATGAAAGCTTAAATATCTAGGCATATTTTATGTTTGTTTCTGCTGGTGAAAGCTATCTTTTCTTTTTAACCCTATGGTTTGGGGATTATTTTTTCCAGCCTTTAAATTCGATTATAGTTTATCAAACTGCCAGTAGATGATTTGAGTTGGAGAAAGCTGGTAATGTTCACCCCATTGGAAATAATTTTCTAGTAATAACTGTGGAAAAGTTGGTATTGTCTACCAACATTTGTTACTTTTAGCGATGAACTTCCATACATTTCCCTCTGTTTTATTCAGATAGCCATCATAAAAGAGATTTTTGCTGTTTCATGGAGCTATCAAATTATTTGGGCATTTTATATCAATAACTGCTGCCCTGAGCAGTCTTTTCAGGAGGGGCAGGGTATAAAATTGTAGAAATAAACTGCCTATACAAAAACTCAACTGCTTTCTAAGCAACCTAGTCGTAGGGCATGAAAACTCCCTCCGAATGCGTGCAAGGATGCTATTTTTGTCATAAGTAAAAAGGGTTGCTTTGCTAACAATTAATTACCTTTATAAACTATTACATTACTCTTACTGGTAGAAGCAATTAGAACTAAACTATGATTGTCAAAGTACATTTTGAAAAACAGTTTCCCAGTTTTTAATTGTATTCTTGTTTTAGTGCTAATTCACGAAACTCACTAACTCAAAATAACTTGTTTACCAGTCAGGGCAAACAAAAAGATTCTTTGTGTGCGATAGACTATATACATCTGCAACTAACGAAGACTTTTTGGAGGGAGTATTGCATGCATGCCGTGTATATGAATTTTATAACGTACGTTCATTTGCATAGAAAGCCAGATGCTGAAAAGAATAGAAAGAACACTTGATTCACATACAATGCTTCCATATTTCATTCACGTAAAAGTTGTTTGTTTTTTTAAATCAGCTATTGCATAATCTAGATCAGGATAAGGAATCTTTTTCCTCCCAGGGGCCACTTAACAAGCTCTGAAGGCCGCACTGAAGTTGGGGGTGCAGAAAGGGGTGCACCCAGGAAGTGGATGGGCCAGATCATGGATCTGTCCGCTATCTCTGTTTGCTTAACCTGAGCTCAGTCTTGGGGGTAGGAATTGGATCCAAGGGCCAGATCCAGGAACTGGAAAGGGGCCAAATAAAGACTAACCCTGAGCAGCATGAGGTTCTCTGCCCCGGATCAATACTTCTTAATTTAGTGTAGTCATTGACATGTTCCTATATGATGGTCCCTTTTAAATGTATGTTTTTCTCCTACTACTTTAAGCAGTTTGTCCTATTGGGCTGTAATCACATTGGGTGTTTTCACACGGACATGGGGGTGCTTACCCCCAGAGCAGGTCCGGGGGGACACCGCCACATCTGCCCGTTTGCAGCCCCACCCAGGCTCATAACACCATAGAGCTGCAGGCAGATCGCACAATGCTCTAGGCTGCCACCTGCAACTCTCAGTGCAACCCATGGTCGAGAGCAGAGCTGCAGCAACTGTCTGCCGGGCAGATGGACAGCAGCTCTGCCTCTCCCGGTCGGTGCTCCTGGTTCCAGAGCGCTGCCAGCAGAGATGCCCCGGAACAGGGACAGTCTGCCTTGCCTTTGCTCTGCCTGCACAACTGGCGGGCCCGCCTTGAGCTGAACTGGCCCCTGGGGGGCGGGGGAGGCAAAGCAGAGGCCTGGGGGCCGTCTGCGTGAAAACACACATTGGAGGAATGGTTTCCTTTGTGTTTTTTTTAAATAAAATTAACAGTAAAATGCCCAGCAAACTTTGGGTGGTACCATAATGTAAATTACTGATGAGTGTCCTGAGATTTGTGCCTGATTTCCCACTGCCCTGGAGTTTAGGTCAAACCTATAATTAAAAAAAAGTTTGTCCAGTATCTTTAGTGACACGCCGACACCACTTCAGTCCTGCTTTTATTCCTAAGATTTACCCATCCAACCTCTAATGCGAAGACGTTAGAGGACAAGCTGCATTCAAGTCAATTTCAAAACCGAAGTCTGCTCCCTTTTGAGTCTCTTCCACCGTTGGGAAGGATTCAGATGAAGGCTGAATGCGGTGCACTTGCCAGGCTTTAAGTCACAGCTCTAAAAGGCTGAATGTTATCAACTTGTTCACCTGTCACATAAAACGGAGGGGGAAGAAAACAAGCAAGCACCCATCTATCTATCTATCTATCTTTTTTTTTTTTTTTTTTGGCTAGTGTTTGAAACTTTAAAAGCTGGAATTTTTGGAAGCCTGAAGCCGTTGCTAAGCAGGCATGGTTTGGTTCTCCTTCAATCCGAGACTCTCCAGATGACACATTGTATTAGACTGACAATTCCACACGTGTTGTGGGTCAGGCTCGCTGCCAAGTGCTCAGCCAGCAGGGGAAAAAAAAGCATTAGGAATCCCAATAATCCACACATCAGTCTCTGTACACTCTTTGGTCAGCAGAGACTGAACGAATGAGCAGTGGAGAGATTGTGGGTATTAAGTGGGATGGGTAATGAAAGGCTATTCTGGCATTGATGTGAAACTCCTTAAATGGAAAATGACTTTAAATGATGGTGCCAGGACGGTTGGAGTGATTTACAGTTGGCAGAGGCTCATCATTTTAACTGGTAGTTTTCGGCAAGAGCATCCCACTTCTTCAGAATACAGCGCTATGGTTGCTTTTAGAATTACCCCCACCCCAAACCCAAAAAACAACATCCACCCTAAGCTTCCTGGTTTCCTCGCTTCCCTGGTTCATGCATTGGAATGAAGTAGATTTAAGGGTGCCCTACACACGTCACATAAATACGTTTAAATGTCTGTTGCGTTGTGAAGGCTAGCCATGTGGTAGCCAGGGAGTAGCCATGAAGAAATGTGTAAATAATAATATCCTAAATCTACCGGGTCTGTCTGGAGTTTTCTTTTACAGAGTGTGTGGTGGCTGGGTTGGTCCCCAGTGTAAGAGATGGAGACAAAATAGTTCAAATGATCTCTTTTATTGCACCAAGTTCTATAGATGAGAATGTGCCACACAGGGTCCTTCCTCCGGCATGGAGCATAGTCAGAAATACATACACAGCGTAAATGTCGGGCAGGTCTGTATGAGGGGGCATGGAATGATATGGGTGGGAGTGGATAAGACACGGTTTTAACCATGTAAGAACTATGCCTAAAAAAGACATTTTTGCATCTTATGTAAATAGCTAAAATAGCTCCCGTAGTACTGCATCAACTTATGAATTCCAAGAGGGTTAAGCAAAACCCTCTTGTTTGTTTCTGTTTTCTGTTGCATTAGGCCTGTGGTTTTATTTAGAAAAGTAATTGTTTTTCTTTCCATTCTGCAGTGTGTTTGCTGCATATGGATAATTAGTATTAGAACTATATGTACAGGAAGAATTGATTGCTTACTAAGTCAGTTTCTCCTGAGACTCCTCACTGGTGTAAGGACAGGAAGAGGGGGAAGGGAAGCTTTGTGTGTTAAGAGCACAGCGACATTCTCAGCCCTGCAAGGTCTAGTAAACACTAGACCAAATCCTCAGCCGGTAGGAACTGGCGTAACTTCAGTATCCTCTACGTGGATGTATGCTGATGGTACCTACCAAGGATGTCCCCCATAAGCATGAAATCGGCAAGCAGATGCTGTGTCCTCTTGGCCACAGCCATACCATTAGCGTATAGCCAACTGATCTTTGAAATGTAAATTTTCCTCCCTAAAAATAAGCTTTGACACAGCAACTCTATTGGCGGTTCTATACCCCTTGTGATATGTCGCAGAAGTATAGCGTAAATTACATTTGTGCTATCTAGGGGGGAAATTTTGTTTATAAACCCACTTTACTGCTCATTGAGGGGCTGCTGAAGCTTTGCTTTTATGCTGCATGAGTCCTATCGTTGATTATTGCCTTTTATAAATTTCAGGTTGCTTTAGAAAGTCGAAACGTCTTTTTTGACTATAAACTGCAGTACCTGAAATAGCTGATGAGAGGTCTTATTTCTTGGTTTTCTAATGGAATCCCAAGAGATTTAGGGCTTGTAATAGCAACGTATATTTGGTGTTGCTGTTTTTGAACAGGTAGACTTCCCAGTTTTGCCTCTCTGTAATGAATTTAGCACTTGACAATGAACGATAGGCTCAAAGAAGCACTCCTTTGCTTATCTGTATGTGTACTGTGTCCCTGTATTTTGTGAGCGTAATAAAACTTTACTGTGATCTGCCAGCCGTGTCCCAGCTTGCCGTGTAGCATTACAGCACAAATCAATCTCCACGCTCATTTCTCAGTCATTTTAAGCAAAGTCCACCTGTGAATTCACGCTGGTGTAGTGACTTGGTATCTACAGTGAAAGCAGAAGTTGTAAATAGGTGCAATATCCACACTTCTTCTCTCAGGGTAAGCATTACACACTTTCAGCTGTGGGTAGCTCATAAAGGACTAACCTGGTTGGAGCATCTTTTCAATGGTCCTTCTAGGGACCACTAGTGACCGATTCTAACGTTCTCTCATTCCCACTGAACTGCAGTGACTGGAGATGGGTATCTAAAGAGGTGGATATAGAAGGTGCAGGCACACAAGATGTCTTAGGCAGGCTATCATACCTTGTGCAGCCGTAACCCAGTGACCACGTCATGCAGTGCATCGTGTGGCTGGCTGCCACCAGACATTCCCCCTGTTGTGGGGCAAGATGAGTGACTGCCTCATACATGCTGTGTCCTCAGAAAAAGTCTGAAGATGCGTTGCGTAGCAGCCTTATCCAAATGGGGTAAGTCTTTGTAAGGAGTGGCAGCCCATGTGCTGGGAGCCGTTCTGTCCTGCTGTGCGGCGAGCTCCGCAGTGGGGCTTTGAGCAGTGGGCACTGTTGCCTGGTGGGCACTGTCACACCTGGGGGTTGGATTTTGGTTAGGCTAGAGGAGCGACGTGGGGCTGTGCGCCTGCTCGTGTAGCCAGTGCGTTGGCCCACCCATGGCATGACAGGAGCTTTGACAGTGGCCCAGCTACCTTGCTGGCGGGGAGGGGTTGAATGTTTGCCTAGATCTCCACTCTGGTCCTGCAGCGTGGCGGTTATGCTTGCCTACTATGGGGCCATATGGCGATTGGGCTGCAGCTCGTATGGCAGCACCCAGAGAGAGTAAGAGCTGTTCCCTTGAAGTCAAGACTGCTGAGTCACATTCTCAGAATATACAGGAAGGACTGTGTTATGTACTTGATCAATAGGATTTCAGTTTCCACTGCTGTGTATGTACCATTTAAAGCAAGGGTGGGGAACCTTTTTCCTCCCAGGGGCCTTTGAAAATAAGTCCAAGCTCTGAGGACCACAGAGGGCATGTTTGAGTGCGTTCAGGAAGAGGAGGATCCAGATCCTAGATCGGTGGTACCATGAATCACTCCCCTATTCTTGTGTGCATGCCCTCATCTCTGCTCCCTTCTCCTTTCAGTGCTTTGCGGGTAGGACCTGGCCCCAGGGACCAGATCCAGAAACTAGAAAGGGCCCAAATGAAAACTAGCCATGGGCCACATTGGCCCCCGGATGTGACGGTTTCCAACCCTGATTTAAAGCTACATTCAAAGTTTTAGTAATTAAATAACTTTTTTCATCGTGTTTTTGAGGAGAATCCACTGTCTTGCATTTGAGGGAGGAAGGTTTCTGTTCCTAAAACTCCCTTCACAGTTATTAGCGTATCTCCTGCTTCTGGTTCTGCCTTTCTTGTTCTTTTTCTGCTGCCAGCGCCATCCTACAGATTCATGCTGTTCGTAGTAGTAGTTTGTTATGCCTGTGGCTCCATGGGCTGGGCTGCATGCGTTTGAGTGACGGAGACAAGCGCTGTGGGACCAGAGGAGAGATGCTTGGCAGACTGCTGTCAGAGCCTAGGGTGTGCACATGCCGTTCTCCAGTGGCTGAAAATCGGAGCAGCTGTGAGTGCAGAGAGGGAAGCCAGGCAGCTTTGAAGCTGTCACACTTTACCCATAGCCATGGGGGCACTTTGGCAGAGTCAGAATAGAGGGGCCCGCTGTTTTTCCTCCACTGGCGCACGCCCCTCTCCCCAAACTACAGGGCATGAAATTTCAGATCAAACTCTGGGAGCCAAAATAAATAAATAAATAAAAATCAGTTGCCAGACTTTATCCTGATATTAAGCCGTTCTTGCCACGCTACACCCCTGAATTGAACCAGTCGCCTGCAAATTTTGTGCCCTGCCAAACTAGTCTGGTCCCCTGCAGCTTTCAAAGCAAAATCAGCAAGGCTGAGGAGATCCCAAGTCACTAGTATTTGGATTAAGAAGGAACTTAAATTCTTGTAACAAAACATCATAAGGGACATCTTGAGATTAATAAAGGTACAGTAGCCTTGGAATGCCTCACTTTGAGAATTCAAACTCTGAAACGGAAATCGGTATTACAAAACCGTTCTAAAGTGTCTGTGTAATGTTAGGGTTTGCTTCTTCCCAGGTGTTTTCCAGGTACTTTTAGGGTCCACTTCTGGTTCCCCTAAATGTGTGTATTCCTTCCCTGTTACTTTCCCCTTTTAAAATAGTTTTTACATGATTTTTATTTTATCTGGATTGTATATTTTGTTGTATGTTTGTTGTAAAGAGCTCCAAGCACCATTTGATGGGGGGGAAGTGGAGGATGTGATAAAATTAAAATTTATTTCTAATAATAATAAGTTTAAGATGCATCTAGTGATTTAGCCAATCACACCTGCCCTTTTCAGTTTTAAATTAAAGAGTAGCACGCTTGGCTAGCCCTAAACTATAGCCCAGCAGAACTCTGTAAGAGCTTTCATAGTGGACATAGCTTGAGTGCAGAGAGGGAAGCCAGGCAGCTTTTCCTCCCTTCCCTTCCTCTCCCCTGTCCATCCTTATTGATGGGGTCACCATCCACCCCATTCCCCAAGCTCGTAGCTTGGGCTTCATCTTCGACACTCACCTTTCCTTTAAACCCTACATCGAATCTGTTGCCAAGTCTTGTCGCTTCGCCCTCCACAACATTCCTCGAATTCGCCCCTTTCTTTCTCTCTCCTCAGCCAAAACCCTTGTTCACGCCATGGTCGTCTCTCGCCTTGACTACTGCAACCTCCTCCTTACTGGCCTCCCCTGCTCTCACCTGCCCTCCCTCCCTTATCTCCATCCAAATCTCCGCTGCTAGGGTCATCCACTCAACCCGTCGCTTCGACCACGTGCAGCCTCTCCTCTCCTCGCTTCACTGGCTCCCCCTTCCCCAACGCATCCCTCACAAACTCCTGGTGTTCACTTACAAATCCCTTCACAACCTGGCTCCCCCTTATCTCTAAGTCCTAATCTCCTTACACACTCCTGCACGCACTCTCCGCTCCTCCTCTGCCCCCTCCCTCGTCTCCCGTGCTCCCCTAACCACCTTCGTCCCTTCTCCCTTGCTGCCCCCCATGCCTGGAACTCCCTCCCTCCCTACATCGGCCTTGCCCCTCCCTCCGCACCTTCAAATCCCTCCTCAAAACCCACCTCTTCCTCGCCGCCTTTCCCGACGCCTGCTAGAACTTTCCTCTCAATATTTGCTGTCTGCCCTCCCCGTTGTCTCCTGCCTAACTGTAACCAAGCCAAGCACGTGCACCTGAGACTTCGCATCCGCTTGAATGTAATTTATCCCTTGTCTCTCCCCATGTTCCCTCTCCTTGTCTCCCCCCTCCGTGTCTATTAGATTGTAAGCCATAGGCAGGGGTCGCATCATTCTTATTGTTCTGCAAAACGCCAGGTACACAGCTGGCGCTACACAAATGCTTATAATAATAATAATATAATATAATACACTTGTACTCCCAATTGCAGAATGAATGTTTCTCTGATTTGTTTGTTCTCTAGTTCCTGGTAACACTTGAGCTTTGTTAAAGCAGTCATAAACTTGAGAAGCTACTTAAATTGTTATGCATTTTTGTTGTAAATCTGAACATTTGATTACACTAAGCCTCTTCACTGCTAGTTTTACATTCTGTGGTCACTTTGCGAAGTTCCGTGTGTATGCGAAGGACAAGTGAAAGTGTAGCTGATTTCTGCTTGATGATGATCAGTATGGCAATGCCATAGCAAATAGAAATTGCACCCAGACTTAGTAAACTTTATTGGTTAGCTTGCAAAAGGATCACAAATTAGGAGCTGTCTTTAATGTACTATGTTTCTTTAAAACATAATTCTCCCCAGTTATTTCCTCCTTATCACAGAATAACCGTGTGTCACATTGCAGAAAGGCTTACAAACAAGTAAAAATATCACAAGCAGCAGCATGCTAGATTTACTCCTGTCTTAATGTCCAGCCTTGCAAATTACTAAAATTACTGATTTGGAACTTCAGGCGAGAGGTTTACAACAGCTGATTGTTGATGATGTAATTGTTATGAAAAGGACAGCAGCAGAAAGATCAACTCCCAATTTTTTCTAGCACGCAGGTTATTGCTGTAACTTCTTCTGTTTGTAATTGTTGCAAATTTCAAAGTGTTAAGGTTAGCGGAGTATGATGAGTGTGCAGGTGGCATGTCAGTTAGCCCTCTGGGAATGCTAAATGATTCCCGATGATTGAAGGGATTGGGGTATGGCTTAACGTTCGCTAATCCACTCATGTAAAACATATTTACACAAGAGGCAAATAATTCCTGCTCTTCTAGCCTTAAACATTCTTGTGGAATGTTATTGTCAGGTTGTACAGCTCTGAGCCAGTGCGGAGATCGCGGTGCTTTTTCTTGCATTTTCAAAAACTGCAGAGAATATTTTCTGCAGTGAAATCAGCCATTTATAAGCCATGCTTTAGATGCGACATAAAAGGTCTTACAAAGTTTGATGCTACTGAGATTATCTGGTGAGCTAATGCATTCAGTATTTTTCATTCTGATGATCTCCTAGGGGGTACCATGTTCTTCACAGGCGAAAGCTAAATTTTCTAAGGCAGCTTGTTTATAGTTATGAAAATATGCAGGTGGACCCTTTCCCCATAGAATGTAAAGATATCGCATCCCATTCTGGGAGGAGGGGGTGGGGACTAAATTAACTCTGCCCCCTTTCCAACATGGCCATGCACCCGTTGTATGGTGCTGACATCACAGAGCTCTCTAAGGGACAGGGCTAAGATGTTCTCGACTCTTTTCTAATGTGGCCTTGCTCCTCATGGAGCACCATGACATCACAGCACTCGATAGAGAGCGTGACCCCCCCAACCTGCTCAGGCAGGGAGCCCAGCCTGACTCAAGCCCTGGGGGAATGTGCCTGCCCCAGTCTGAGCCTGATGGAACCAGTTGTGTACCACAAGGCTTGAGTTGGGTTGCAAGCCACTAGACGGCAGCTTTTCTGTGGCCTCACCTACACATTGCAGATGGCACACCCTTGAGAATGGTACCAAAGCAGCTGGCCTTTTGTAGCAGCGGCCAACCCATGAAGAGCACGTTCTGGGCTGTTATGTCCATCTCAGGTACATGGTGGTCTGTGAAACAGCATGAAGAGTCAACAGCATTCAGAAACACTGCCTTAAATTGCGGGATGGAAGGGCTGTTGTGGAAAGCAGCTTTTCTGCCCACGTTAGAAACGTATGCGTATGCACTGTGCAGTCTGAGTTAACTTAGTTAGCTCCTTTGAGTGCTCAGGACTGACAGTCTGGCACATTGCTAATAATTAGAACCAATAAAAAACAACACCACCTGTTAGATTAAAAAGAAAAGCAAAACGACTAAGGTTTGTTCTCCTGCCAAGGCAGAAATTTCCTAAATTGAAACGACCCCCTTGGTGTTTTGGGAGACGTTGCAAAATGAATGCTAGTTACCATATGTGACGGGTGGGTTTCTTTCTTCCTTTTCCTTGCTATTAACTAGTTAGAATCTTAATTCCTTTTTTGCCCTGTTAGGATTGAGGAATTTCTCCTAAATTGGGAAAGAAGATGGACAAGGAAATTAGTAAAATTTTTGTAAACTTGCTATAACGATGAACTATGTGCCAATATGTAACTCCAGCATTCTGTATGATGCGCTGCCCATTAGTGCAATGGTTCCCAACTGCTGGTCCGCAGAGACTTCAGGCAGCTTAGGCATGTACCTCTTGAGGAGTTTGTTCGTGAGGCTGCAGGAAAGCAGAATTGCTGTTACTGTATTTCCAGGATTTGGGGTTAATGGTGGGGCTACTAAGTGTGTCTGACTAGGAGGATGTGAGTTATCTAGATTGTGAACTCCTTGGAGCAGGGACTATCTTCTATGTTGTATGTATCTGTACAGCGCTGTGTACAACTAGTAGCGAAATGCTTAGTAGTAGTACTAGGGTGTGACACTGCTTCGCCATCTCCCTTATGCTACATCAGCTAGTTGAAACATGTCAGTCTGCTGTATATGACTGTGCCAATCCCAGCACCTTACAACGGGATGATTGGTAAGTGGATTCTTAAGTGGAAAAGGTTGGGAACCCATTGCATTACTATGTTCCCAAGAAGCCCCATGCGTGCAGAGTGAATTTTTAATAATCTGAAGACTGTTTTATGGGAATAGCGATGACCGTTTCTGATACTAAGGGACCTCGCTTTGACTTGAGCTATTGTAAGACTTGTGCTTTCATCCCATTTCATTTGAGAGAGAATGGGTTCATTTGTGGGGATTTTTTTTTGTTTTTTTCCCCAGCTGCTCCAAAATAATTTTTTCCCAAAAAAGTCGCACTATTTTCAGGATTTTTTCAGTATATTTGTACAGTGTTTCCAGTTTCTTATTATTACTTGCATTTATGCTTTAGTATGCTTGCAGACTGTAAGAGAGTTTGGAATACAATGAAGCCTTTAATTTTACTTATTTAATTTTATTTTTATCAGTTTATACCCCGCCACTCTTGTAAAAACAGCTCTGGGCGGCTAACAATTTTAAAAGAGTAAAAAATTAAATAATATAAATATAAAACTATCATAATGATATAAAACATGGCGGAGGTTACAAAAAGAACATACAAAAACCCTAACCCACAACCCACCACCCTTCACCTATCTCCGTCACCAAAAGCCTGGTGGAACAGCCAGGTCTTGCATTATCGACGAAAGGAGGAAAGGTCTGGGCCACCTGGGCCTTGTCGGGAGGGAGTTCCACAGCCTAGGTGCAGCCACTGAGAATGCCCTCTCCATAATTGCCCCCCGAGATACTCGGGGAACTTTGAGACAGGTGCTCGCGGCTGACTGTAGAGGTCGATCCAGAGACCAGGGGGTGAGGCGGTCCTGCAGGTAGGTAGGGAACCAACACCTTGAATCGGGCCTGGAAGACTGTAGGCAGCTAGTGCAGAGAACGGAGTACCAGTGTAATGTGCTCATGGTGGTCCATCACTGTAAGGAAGCGGGCTGCCGCATTCTGCACCAGCTGCAGTCTCCGAATAGTCCCACGTAGAGTGCGTTACAATAGTCTAGTCTGAAGGTGTTGAAAGCATGGGTGATGGTGACCAGGTCAGAGTGTGAGACATATGGTTAAAACCGCCGCACCAGATGTAGCTGGTGGAAAGCGCTCCTCATCACAGCATTCACCTGGACATCCAGGCGGAGCTGGGAAGCGAGCACTTCCAGACTCTGAACCTGAGGAACCAGCGGGGGGCAAACCCCATCAACGATGGGGGACGCCACTCCCACCACCCTACCCACCAACATCATCTCCGTCTTGTCGGGATTCAGCTTCAGTCGGCTCGCCCTCATCCAGTTCCCCACAGCCGCCAAATGCTGAGCAAGCACTGAAACTGCCGGGTCTGGGTTGGATGAAAAGGAGAGGTAGAGTTCGATGACGCTGAACATCAACCCTTCTCACGACCTCGCCCACCGGCTGCATATACCTGTTGAACAGGAGAGGGGACAGAATAGAACCTTGTGAGACTCCACATGAGAGGTCCCGGGGAGATGACGAACAATCCCCGAGCACCACCTGCTGAGTTCTCCCGGCCGGGAAAGAGCGAAACCATTCAAGAACAATTCCGCCCACTCTGGCTCGGTCCCGCAAGTGACTCTCCAACATCTCATGGTCAACGGTATCAAAAGCAGCCGACAGATCTGACAGAATCAGTAGGGTCGATTGACCCTGATCTAATTCATGGTGGAGGTTGTCGACCAAAGCCACAAGCGCAGTCTCAGTGCCATAATCCGGATGAAAGCCAGACTGCGAGGGATCCAGAAAACTGACATTGTCCAGATGCTCCTGAAGCTGCTGAGCCACTACCCATTCAGTAACCTTCCTTAAAAAGGGAAGATTAGAGACCGGCCGATAACTGGCAAGGGAATCCATGTCAAGTAATGACTTTTTGAGCAGGGGTCGCACCACCGCCTCTTTGAGGCAGCTCGGCACCCTGCCCTCCCCAGGGAGGTATTGACCACCCCAACCAGCAGCGGCCGCAGCATCTCCTGGATGGCCTTGACCAGCCAGGACGAGCACAGGTCTAATTCACAAAAAGTGGCTTTGACCGCCCCAAGAACATCCCCCGCGTTACTGGGCAACACCCACTGAAACCAATCCCACGAAATTGGACAAGGCGGGGCTTCCATAACCTCTGGTTCTCCTATCGTAATTCTATATCTTTAGTTTGAAATGTAATAGAAAATGCTAATTTCTAACACCTTTTACCACTATACGACATACTATTTAAACATAATCTTATACCGTAGACACCAAGGTACAAACTGTTCAATACTGATCTTTTACACTGTACATGTAGATTCTCATTTGGAAAAGTTACAAAGAGATTTCTAAATTATAGATGCAGGAATCATGATCTCATTCAGTGCCAGCTGTCTCCAAGGCAGGCATGTTGCAAACTACACACTACCCCAAAAGTTCAAGTCAGGAAGTTGGAACCATTGTAACCAATTGAGGCAGCAGGTGGAATTTTTACCTGTTATGGGATTTAGTTAAATTACAGTTGAATTGCTCAAGCTGGAACTCAGCCAGCATACTAGTCACAGCAGAGAACACAGATGCTTCTCCCCAGCGTTGTTGGAGAGCCTCCTGAACTTCATCCAGCAGCTTCGTTAGCTGACAATGATTTAAATGTTCATCGATGGAGTCACCATCCATTCTGTTCTCCAAGCCCGTAGCTTGGGCTTCATCTTTGACACGCACCTCTCTTTTAAACCTTACATTGACTCTGTTGCCAAATCCTGACGATTCGCCCTCCATAACATTGCTCGGATCCGTCCCTTTCTCTCTACCTCCTCGACCAAAACCCTTGTTCGACCAAAACCCTCCTCGGCCTCCCTTGCTCTCACCTGTCCCCCCTTATCGCAGTCCAAAACTCCGCTGCCAAGGTCATTCACTCTGCCCGTCGGTTCGACCATGTGCAGCCTCTCCTCTTCTCCCTTCACTGGCTCCCCCTTCCTGAACGTATCCTGTTTAAACTCCTGGTATTCACGTTCAAAACACTCCACGACCAAGCTCCCCCTTACCTCTCGGACCTAATCTCCCTACGCACTCCTGCACGCGCTCTCCGCTCTTCCTCTGTCCCCTCCCTCACTCTCCCTCGTTTCTCCTGCTCACCTAACCGCCTTCGACCCTTCTCCCTCGCTGCCCCCCATGCCTGGAACTCCCTCCCTACCCACATCCGCCTTGCCCCCTCCCTCCGCTCCTTCAAATCCCTCCTCAAGACCCACTTTTTCCTCGCCGCCTTTCCCAATGCCTGCTAGTCGTTCCCCATATACTTACTGTCTGCCCTCCTCTGCAGACTGCTGCAACCAACCTGATTGTAACCAAGCCAAGCACACGCACCTGAGACTTCGCATCCGCCTGAATGTTTGTTTGTCTTCTCCCCTGTCTCTCCCACTGTCCCCTCTCCCTGTCTCCCCCTCCTTGTCTTTTAGATTGTAAGCCACAGGCAGGGACCGCGTCTATTTCTATGTTCTGTACAGCACCAGGCACATGGCTGGCGCAATATGTTTATAATAATAATAATTAATTAATAAGCAGCATTACGCTCTGTATATTGCCAGCTTTGTGTAGCTTCTCCCATAACTGTAGAATCCTACCATGTATGCCAGTGATCGGCAAACTATGGCTCGTGAGCCTTGTGTGATTCTTGGGCAGTTCATATGCAGCTCTTAGCCCCGTGCTGCCTTAATGGCCCTGGATCTTATTTCATTGCAGCCAAGTGTGCTCCACTGCAGAGCCACCAGCCACCAATCTCAAAGCAGGAGCATTTTGTGTGCACGTGTGTATCCGTTGTAGTTTTCATTTGTGTGTAGATTTTGGTATCTCTCTTATTGTTGGGAATTGTACCCACCCCCTGGTATGTGCTGCCATAGGACCGTGTTGCAGAATTAATTCTTGCATGTAGCTAAAAAGTTTGTGCTGAATGGGAATTTCAGTGAGTATTTGAATTTAGTCCTATAATTTCCAGGAGGATATTCAGCCAATTCCAGCTGGTGCAGCTCCTCCTGCCCCCCTCCCGCCCTTGCTGTTGCTTCTGCAGTGGGAGTAGGAGAAGGCAGGTGTGTGCCTGTAGCTGGTCTCAGGACACCTCCATTTCGGCTCTGGTTGGAGCCGTGGGATCACCTGCTGTGCTGCAGGCAAGCATCCAGCTGCTGGAGTTGCTGTACAGATGTTGCTGCCAGTAATTTGTGAACGCAGAACGAGGTGTGCAGTTCTAGTTGCTAGTCATGTTGAGGTTTTATGTGGACTTCTGAGGGCAAGACTGTTTTGCTGCACCTTGTTTTTAATAATGTTCTGCAAAAGGCTTGTTGATAATGGTTGCTTTGGTCTTATTCTAGGAGAGTAACTGAAACTGCCATTCTAGCACAGCCAAGACTGAGCGAACAGTGTTGTGAGCTCTGTCTGTTCTGTAATGAGTGGGCAGCCAGTAAACATCTGGTGAAAGCTTTACTGAAACAATACACGAATTATCAGTATATGGAGGGGTTTTGTACTATGAAACTTTTGACTCAGGACTGTTAGATTAAGCCACGTTGTCAAAACATTTTAAAGAAATACCATACGATTTCTGTTAAAACCAGGGGGAAATGGGCTATGTCATAGCAGATTACTTGGAAGTTAGCAGTTCTGGGTTTTGAATGTCTTATTTTAATTTGAGCATCTGTAACACCTCCTATCTCGAATAGCCTGCTTGATTGGTCAGAAGCACCTACCTGTAAGTGGGTTTATGTTTCACTTCCCTAATGTAGGATTTGTATCTGGAATGCATGTACCATCCCCATATTAGAATGGTCGATGGTTCACTTATATATCCTTGGGGACATGCTCGGTCCATCGTTGGTTCTAGATTCCATAGTCCAAGGACTCCTAGTTCGTTCGCTGTGTTTTCCCCATTGCTGCCAATCTTGAGAGTGCTTTATGCTCTGTCACGAGAGCAGGTACAACGTTCTGTGAGTCTCTTGCTGTTTTGTTCTAGAGATGAACTTTCTAGGACTGGGAATGTTGACTTTCTCAATAGAAGGCCTCCCATTTGGAGTTCCTTCTCATTGGTAACCCGAGTTCAGCAGCTTACAAAGCCCAGTGTAAGACATTCTTTATTTGATTGGGCATTCGGTTAATTGTCCACTGCTGCTTAATACAATTAGGCTAATGGAAGCGCCAGTACTCCCAGTTATGGGTAGCTGTGTAGCTAGCTTGGATTTTTGTATGACTGTAGGATGCTGGTGGCTTGTCATGGCATAGTATGTAGGGACATGAATATTATGATGGCAAAAATGCTTGAAATC
Organism: Sphenodon punctatus; assembly: GCA_003113815.1. Lineage (NCBI taxonomy): Eukaryota > Metazoa > Chordata > Lepidosauria > Sphenodontia > Sphenodontidae > Sphenodon > Sphenodon punctatus. Next base: position 1,164,117 of record QEPC01002047.1, read on the forward strand.
CTAATTTTAGCTTTAAGGAAGGAGAAAAATCGAGCACGCAGTAATCTAATATGCTCACTTGTGCTTCTCCTCCTCCTGCTCCTCATTTCTCTAGTGCTGCTAGTCACATGCAGTGCTTTCCTTTCTCCTCTTCGAACTAAGCTGAGCCCAGTTTCTTAAAGGTATTTCAACTGCCCTGTTCCCTTTTTCCTTGTCCGTCTTAGATTGTAAGCCTGTCGGGGCAGGGATCACTATTTAGCATCAGCAGTGTACCTGGAGCTGTACAATCAACAGTAATAGACATGTCCTTACCATCCAGGGGGCTTACAATCTAGGAGACAAGGGAGTCGTGTGAACATCAGAAGAGACCAGTGTACGTTCATGAGGTTACGAAGTTGCAGATGCATGTGCTTAACTTAGTTACATGGAACTAGCAGCGCACAAAATTTGCAGGCACCTGGGATCCATTGGCACCCAGAAAACTGAGGCTGCTGACTGGTTCAGGGGTGTAGTAACTTGCTTAACGGTATTGATTATTTTTATTGTAATTTTTATTATTGGGGTAATATGAGGTATTGTGTGGTGTATGCATTCTTTGGGGTAATATGAGATATTGTATTGTGTGCGTACAAGGACAGTCAGCTGAATTTCCTAATTGTGGATCAGTAGCTGGGTTCCTAGTAATCAGAGAGGATTTTGCTTATCAGTACTGGATTTTTGTGAATAACATTTCTTTGAACATTGAATCGCATGAACAACCAAAGCAGTTCCCTCTATGTGCTTTCCACTAAGTGAAGAAATGATAGTTTTCATTATACTCTTGGTTACCTAGACCCATGAGGTCCAATTACATGTCGTCGAATAGTAGATGTCCTTAATGTGAGATTTTGTTTTACTTTTGGTTCATGAAATATTAAACAGCATTTGAGACAAATATAGAATTTCCTTAAGAAGCATATTACAGTGGGTTTTAGTTAATCATTTGATACTTGTAGTTTAGTATATGTTCACTACGCTGTAGTTATCCAGTTGTCTCTGGTCCTTTGACTGTGTTGCTAGCCTGTGCTGTCAGGACAGAATTCTCACCTCACAAGTGTCAGTGGAAATCTGAAAGGCAAATCTGTCTAGTAGTGGGCACACTTATCTTTATTTCTGCAAATGGCAAATGGTATTTCTACAAATGGCTCAAACATTGCAGGTGCCTGGGAGCCACTGGCACCCAGAAAATTGAGACTGGCAACTGGTTCAGGGGTGTAGTGGTGCAAGAACAGTTTTATATCAGGATAAAATAAAATAATAAAGTCTGGCGACTGAGTATTTTATTTTTTTTTGCTCCCAGAGTTCGATCTGAAATTTCATGGCCTGATGTGACCATGACTGAGATTCAGGATAAGCATAAAAGAATGGTTGGTTGTATTAAGCAAGGTACCTTAATCTCTCTTACAACATTTGGTTCATTTTTTGTTTTGGAAAACAAGGACTCTGAGAATACAAAATGTACTCCTTTTAAAATTAATATTTCAGAAGATTACTTCTTCCTCTCCTCCTACAGAGCATCTGTAACACCATAAGGTGTGTTCTTCTGTTACAGGTTGTATTGATTATTTTATAAATAATGTGCACATTCTGGTCTTTCCTATTTGATTCAATCTATGGTTGGCTTCATTAAGTTTATTAAAATAATGGTGCACTTTGGGTAGCGCAGTCATACACACTTCTTTCTTCGAAGAAGTGTTGAGACCAATGAGACATCTGTATGTGTTACACAGCTTGCCTCAAAAACTAGAACTCCATGAAATTATCCCAATCCTCATGCAGTGAAGCTTTTGACTCCGTGAAATCCCGCTGGATGCTACTTTCGCTCCTGTGACAGCATAGTTGTTGTAAAGGTAAGAGCAATTATAATTAGCTCCAGCCTCCTGGGAATCCGATTGAGCCCCTGAAGATTTTCTCTGCTTCCACAGGTATTGACCAGCTGTTAATTCCACCAGGGGAAGAATTTGAGCTGCTGTGTTGTTTTGAGGAGGGTGGCTAAAGCTTTTTCCCATTTTTATAATGAAATCCAGCCACTCCAGATCAGATACAGAATTTTTAGGTGCAAAGGTAATTTATTTTTTTCAGATTTATATGCTGCCCTTCCCACAGGCTCAGGGCAGCTCACAAACAATAAAAATATTAAAATGTATACAAAAATAACCTTAAAAAAACCCCAACCCTCCCCCCATATGGACCATGAGGATAAAGTGATGTGCCTACATCCTTGTTTGACTGTAGTCCCAATAAACTGCTCGTAGCAGGAGTACTCTGCTGGCTGCTATTCCCTTGAGTGTGGTGGTGATGAAAGCAGCACAATTTATAGATTCAGTGTTCCCTATACCTAATCCCGAAGAATGAGGTTTTGGCAGGGAAAGCATTTTCTCTAAGGAAAGAGGTGCAAGAGGATCTGAAGGGACTTGAAGCCCTGAGAGTGTGGATTTTTTAAATTAGTTGCAGAAGTTCCCAAGCTGTGGGACAGGATTCCAAATGGGGTACACCGAGATGGGAGGCCCCAATCCTATTTACATCCGAACATACTTTTCATGCCTTTGTTGATGTCTGGGGTCACAGTATTATACTTAAATCCCAAAATGGGAGCCACTGAATTAGTGGCATGCAGTTTCAGCCAGTGCATTGTGTGACCTTTTAGATCACCTTTTAGTGTCCAAATGACACACCCTCCCACCCTACAGTCCTGTGAGCTTCCCATCCCCAATTATTGTAGTGATTTCAGATTATGTGATAAAATCTCCAGCTAAACTGATCTTTTAATTATTAAAAGAAGCATTGCATTCAAGACTCAGGAAGGTATACTACCTCTGTCCTTAGCGCTGATTTAGACCTCTTTTGGGAGAACTGTTTTTAGCTCTGCATTTCGAGAAGGATGTTGACAAACTGGAACGAATTCAGAGGAGACGAACAAAGATGATCAAGGATACAAATCATTCGAGAGAAGGCTGACAAAACTGAGAATGTTTAGCGTAGGGAAAAGAACATAAAGGTGGGGGATGTTGATACTTTTCAGAGAGCTAAGTCAGGGATGGGGAACAGGAGGGTCAAGGGACAGTTGCGGGCCACAGCTAGGTTTTATGTGGCTCCTTCCTAGTTCCTGGATTTGGCCCCTGGATCCCACACCCAAGCACTGAAAAAAGAAACCCTGAGCTCAGAGTAAGGGAGCAGAGATGGGGCATGTGCACAAGAATAGGGCACAGATCCATGATCTGGATCCTCCTCTTCCAGAAAACCTCCCTTAAACACACCAACTTCTGTGTGACCTTTGGGGCTTGCACTAATTTTCATTGTGACCCCTGGGAGGGAAAAGGTTCCACACGCCTGACCTAAAAAATGAAGCACATTTGTTCGCAACACTGAGGGCAGGACAAGAAGCGATGAGTTTAAACTACAGGAAAGTAGGTTTGAGGCTAAGCATTAGGAAAAATTTCAAACAGCAGTTGAACAAGCTTTCTAGGAAGGCTGTGGAATAATCCTTTCAGGTTTTCAAAAGAGGTCTGGACAGGCCTCTGCCAGGGAAGCTTTGGGTATAGTGTATCCTTTCTCAGGATGGGGGGTTAGACTAGACAGCCCTTGAGCTCCCATCCAACTAACTCGTCATTTCAATTATTTTTTAAAAAGCAAAACAAAACAGGAAGGTTGTCACTTAAAAAAATTCTGTACCACAGCTGATGTCAAAGGCATGGTGGGTAAACCCATCCTCTAGAGAAGGAGATGGGCATCATAGTCTCAGTATCTCTGCCCCAGTGTCATCTTCTACCAAGATTACTAATTTGCAAAGTATCACCAACTATGGTTTACAAGAGACCACAGAGCTAAACTTAATTCTGTAGCTGCCAAGTCATAATTTTCAAAGCAGATTGATTTTATTTTGCGGAAGTTTGTCTTTGGAGAAGAAAGGCAGGCTTCATTATGCGTAGTCACTGGCCTCTGAAATCAGAAGATTGTCTTGTACACAATTAGTCACAGAGGGGTCAAATCCTGCCCATTTAGGCTTCACTCAGGCAGGCTCTCACCTTAGTGGGAACTTGTGCAATTAAAACATGAGTAAAGTTTTCAACATCTGGTAGGCAGAGATTTAACTGTTGTTAGCTACTTTTTCCTTTTAAAGCCAGTAAATAGAATAGTTTTTTCCTTTCTAAGCCAGTAAACTTTCATGTAATGTCAAGGTTTATTTTACTAAAGTGTATTTCCTAAAAATGGCTTTGGAATAAATTTCTAGGCAGAAACATTTGAAGGTGCAATTGTGAACACTCTTACGGGGAAGTACAAAGAAATCGTGGGGAGGGGAAGGAAGGCATCTGGCTTGTCAAACTGGGCACTGACTACCTCAAGTTTTCAAAAATCATCACAAAGACAGGGCAGGTAGTCAAGTTCATTCTAGAATCCAGCTAGAGAAGCTTCCTTATGGTGTACCTCCTGGCATGCGGAGGATTTGCCACACCACATAGCATCCAGAGGCATCAGCATACGTCAGCATTTGCAACCATCTCCTTATTAGTTTGTTCACTTTCTGTCTTCAACAGCTAATCACTTGAGGAGTGCAATGTTAATAACGAACTAGAAAGAAAATATCTGTCCTCTTTCCTTGTTCTTGCAGTTTTTATTCCTTGTTTAGTGTATTAATAAACCTATCATTTCTCTAATCCCAGGGGAAGAAACTTGTCCAGTTCCCCTTCCCCTTGCTCTGTGTCTGAACACGATAATCCTAGCGAGGAAATCATTTTTTGACTTAAGTTGTTGGGTATCATGGGACTTGAAGTCGTTTCTCTTTGTCATAGTTTCTAAGTATTATGTTTACCCCTCAGTGCATGCTTGACCAAGAAATGTCCTTGTCATGTTAACTATGCAGATCTGCTAGAGTTCCAATAGCAGATTTGCCCTGCTTGCAAACATGCATCTGACTGACATGAAATGGACCTCCTGTAAAACATACTTTCAGAGCTACAAGTCTGCTGGCATGTAGCATGTATTTGTCCGTTATGCAATGTGATACTACAGCAGTTCTCTCTGTCCTTTGGGATTGCATTGACTTGCAGGCTGTTCAGTTGACGACCTTTTGAATTTTACTCAACATTGAATGTTGCAAGGACTTGGCTCTCATTTTCCTGTTTTCATCCAAGTCTGTCACTTCCAAGCCATCCTGGACAGAGAGCTACTAAGTAGTGGTTGCAAATTAGATCACCATTTTTGTGAGTTACTGCTCATTGTGCATCCCAAAAGTGAGAATTCAGTGAAATGGTCTTTCTGCCAAGAATTCTGTAATAAATCAACAGGTGGCTTCCCTTGACATTGCCAAGGAGGTGGGGGGGCAAGGCTTCTGGAATAGATTGGTAAATGTTCCTTAGAAAGCAGATCTTCTCTTTTGGCTTCCTTGAGAGAATTTTGACTGGATTTCAGAAAAAATACTAGAATAATTGTAGGTAGTTGTAGATTTAACCTATGGCAAGTTAGTATTTAGCTTCATGAGTTGCTGAGATATTGTTTGTGTTTAAGGTTTTTTTTTTTTTTAAGAGGTGATATAATTAATTCCGGCTAAAGACTTGTTACTTTTATTCTTCGATGGGGGGGACGGGGGCGCGATGGGACATGTATAATGAGCCCTGTATTAATGTTGTGTGAGGGAGGCAATGGGAGTTCTGTCCCTACTTTAAATGTGAATTGGGAGTTCAGATCAAATTAAAGTGAGACTGGAACTTGCATTGACTCCCTCACATATAACACTAATCCTGGGCTGCTTATGCGTGTTCTGGGACCCCTTGGATATTGGATTTAATCAGTGTTACATGTGAGTCCACCATACCTGTTTCCTGCAGTCTACAGTGATGCCAAACTCAAACCGAAGTAAGCAGGAGGCCAAAGGTTGGAGGCTTGCACACAATCGCTATAGAGATCCTGTGGGTGTGTCTTTCTCCTTCAGCCCCTCAGTGGACCTGAAAGCTTAAATAGGAGACTGCCCTTTGTTTTGACTCCAGCACCCGAACAACTTATTGGCATTTGAAGTATATTCCCCATTGTGACCTATTGGGTACTTCTCCCAAGTGCCAGAGATTGACCACTGTCAGAGACAAAATACTGGGCTCAGTGGACCATTGGTCTGACGCCGTATGGCACTACTTAAATTCTTATTAATAAGTTCAATTTCCTTTCTGTCTCTGCTGGATTTAGGCTCAAAGCAGTTAATCTTTGCTTCTGATAACTGCACAATTTGAACAGGGTTCAACTGCTTCTTCACTATAGAAATCGCATGCACAGGCCGTACAATGAGATTTTTGTGCGTTCTGGCCTACAAGCAAATTGCTGTGAGCCTATCTGGCCATCAGTGGCCAAGACATTGGATCTCCCTGATGGAACATGTTAGATGAGCTGAATTATGGCCAGAAATACTAGGAACATAGTGTGGCTTTAAACTAGCACAGAGGGTTCTTTCTGTTCTCCTGTGACTCAGAATTCTGCAGCAGATGCCTGAGCAGGTTAATTCACTCTATTCCAAAGGGAGAAGAGGTTCAAAAAACTTAAATCATCCTCCTCCCCCCTCATCTCCTTTTCATGTCAAAGCATGAGCAGGAATTTGTATTCACTGGAGAATAACTGAACTTGCGGGCTACTCATCATTTTCTCTTAGGTAAGCTATACTGTTTGTAGCAGTCATGAGTGAAGGATTCATGAACATCCAGTGAAATATGTCCCAAGTCTCCAGAATTGGGAATAATGAATATTTATAAAAACATAAGAACATAAGCAGTGCCATACTGAGTCAAGACCAACGGTCCATCAAGCCCAGCATCCTGTCCTCCGACTGTGGCCAATCTCGATAGCATGAGAGAAGAACCAACAGTCACAATGGGCAATCCATTCCCCGTTGTTCACTCCCAGCTCCTGACAAGAAAAAGTGCATCCCGTAAGCTACTTGGATAATAGTCATGAATGGACCTACTCTCCAAGAACGTATCCAGTCCTTTTTAAAACCCAGCTATACTACTGACCCTGACAACATCATCTGGCAACAAATTCTATAAGTTAATTATGCGTTGAGTGAAAAAGTACTTTCTTTTATTTGTTTTAAATCTGCCGGCAGCTAGTTTCATGGAGTGTTCCCTAGTTCTAGTACTATTTGAGAGGGTAAATAATCGTTCCCTATCTACTCGTTCCACACCACTCAAGATTTTATAAACCTCTATCATGGCCCCTCTCTGTCGTCTTTTCTCTAAGCTGAAGAGACCCAGCTTGTCAAGCCTCTCTTTGTACGGATACCGTTCCATACCCTTTATCATTTTCGTTGCCCTTCTCTGTACGTTTTCTAGTTCAGCTATGTCTTTTTTGAGATGGGGCAACCAGAACTGTACACAATATTCCAGGTGTGGCCGCACCACTGATTTGTATAGAGACATTATGACATTCTCAGTTTGATTCTCTATCCCTTTGCGAATAACTCCTAACATTGTTTGCTTCTTTGACTGCTGCTGCACACTGGGCTGCGGATTTCAGTGTATTGTCCACAATCACTCCCAAATCCTTTCCCTGAGTGGTAACTCCTAGCTTAGTACCCAGCATTGTGTACTCATAATTTGGGTTATTTTTCTCTGTGCATCACTTTGCACCTGTCCACATTAAATCTCATCTGCCATTTGGATGCCCAGGCACCCAGTCTCCTAAGATCCTGTTGCAGTTCTTCACAGTCTGCTCGTGTTTTAACTACCTTGGATAACTTGGTGTCATCTGCAAATTTGATCACCTCACTCTTAACGCCCTTTTCCAGATCATTAATGAATACATTAAATAAACAGCACCGGTCCCAATACAGATCCCTGGGGCACACCACTTTTTACATCTCTCCATTGCGAAAACCGACCATTCAGTCCAAGACACTACCTCCTATCCCATGACTTTTTAATTTTCTCAAGAGTCTCTCATGAGGGACCTTATCAGATGCTTTCTGGAAATCCAGGTACACTGTATCTGCCGGGTCTCCCTTGTCCACATGCTTTTAAGAAGGGCAGCCCCGGTGAACCATCTAATTATAGACCCATCAGCCTCCTGTCTATCGTGGGTAAATTGTATGCGAAATACCTTTTTGGCAAATTTCATGCAGGGTTAGATGAGAACAACGTTATTAATCCTGAACAGGCAGGCTTCAGAGCAGGCCAGTCGACTCTGGACCATGCACATGTCCTCAGGCTCCTTTTTATGAAGTATTCCCTTGCACAGCCCCAAATCCCCTTGTTTTGTTGACCTTCGGGTGGCTTTTGACACAATTAATAGGGAGCGTTTATGGGTAAAACTCAAAGCCTCGACTATTGATGGTCGTTTGTTATTTTTGATGATTAAGCTTCACCAGAAAAACTGCATGCAGGTTCGTCCTGCCCCAAACCATCCCCTTTCAAGTGAAATATCATTGGAAAGAGGAGTCCGCCAGGGCTGCGTATTAGCCCCGGCGCTCTTCAGTTTTTACCTCAACGACTTGATACCATATATGGCAGTAGACAACCTGCATGCACCGAAGTTGGGCCCTAGAAAATTATTCCTTTTGCTCTATGCCGACGACACAGTCTTGTTGTCTGCGTCACAGGTTGGTCTGAAACGAAGCATGCAGAAGTTCGCCCAGTACTGCAGGCAAGAGAAACTCAGTATAAACCACGGCAAGACTAAGGTCTTGGTAGCTGGGCGCCCCACTTGCCAATACTGTTGGCTGATAGGTGACGTCTAGATTGAGCAGGTCCGATTATTTAAACACATAGGGATTATTTTTGCCTCTTCCTGTAGCTGGTGGTCTCACTATCGGGCTGCTATGCTACGGGCCCAGAAGGCGTCTGGAGCAATAGTCAACTTTTATTTTTCCCAGGGTGGAAAACTGGTGGGGCCTGCATTATGTCTGTTTAGGGCCAAGGTGGTTGGCCAGCTGCTCTATGCAGTTGCCGGTTCGGGGTACCCTTTTCTAGCAAAACTAGAAGCCCCTCAGAACATGTTTTTAATGTATTCTTCTTGGCCTCCAAAGTGTGCCCCTTATAGTCCTCATAGCAGTTTCAGCTCTCAGGATTACCTAAGGGTGCAGGCCAAATTAGCACTATTTTAAGTTCTGATTGAAGGTGGCTGTATTCCCCCACAATTACCTCTTCACTTTTGTTTTATTAATTGGGCGATAGGGTTTCTGAACAATGGGCAAGTCCCATTGAGCAGGATTTTGTTCACTAGGTCTCGCGAAGGATTCTCTGAGACCCCTGGGTCCTAAGCGAGCCTTTTTCATGATCAAACAAAGAATCTATGATCAGGAGATCCAACTGGAGCAGGCTGCCCTGGCCTCGCAAAAGATAGCCCCCGATTTATACCATCCCCATTCCCAAGTTAGCCCCACCGGAGTATATAATCAAATGGGCAAATTCACAGCAGAGGAGGACATTAACGTTATTTCGTTGTAACTTATTCCTCTCAGCGATCTTGGAGGGAAGATTTGCGAAAATTCAGAAAGATCAAAGATTGTGCCAGAATTGTGAGATGGCAGTTCTGGAGACTTTGGCTCATGTATTATTTCAGTGTCCAAGATATAATGTCCTGAGGAATAAATATTTACGGAGCTTTATCTCTTCTTCGCCGCCCTACCTCCTGGAAAGTATCCGGGTTCAATCATTAACGTGGGGTGGCGATTCCAGCCGTTCTAGGGCGGTAGCTGCTTATGGTGCTGGTATCGCCCTGCTTAAAACGAGGCCGTCTCCTGGGGCCGGCGGTTTTGGCGGCTCCTCCAATGGCGAACTCTTAGTAACATCAGGAGTCCTGCATAACTATCTGTTTGCCACTATTCTCTACCTTGGGCCTCCTTGGATATTAACCTCCCATCTAGAGATTGGGGGCGAGCCTATTTGGGGGAATGGCTTGTTTACTTGGTTGTCACTTGGCTATGAAGGACCCAGTTTTCCAAGTATAGGGGCCAAAAGTGTTGGTATAAGCTCTGGAAGCTTGTAGATCCTAGAATGTTATGACTTTAATCTTGTTTTGTCTAATATTTATTTATTTATTTATTTAATAGATTTTTACCCCGCCCCTCCTGCTAAAGCAGCCCGGGGCGGCTTCCAACATAAAAACACAATAAAAACAATTTAAAACATCCAATGACTAATATTAAAACAGGGTTAAATATAATAAATATATATTAAATAATGGATAAATAATAAATAAATAATAGGTAAGGTGGGGGAGCTAAAAACCCCTCACCCTCCCCACCCTCCCCAAATGATGAAAATGACGAAATTGTGTTTAGTACCCATAGTGCAAGAAAATAGGCTACTTTACAGCCTAGACTGTAAAATGGTCTGCTTGGCCCCATATGTAGATGTGAATCAAGCAATGCGATACGGGACAAGAGCCTTCTGCATTAGGACTCTGCAGAGCCTGCCAGGAGCTGCAGTTTCTAAAGTAGTGGGTATTGAAAACACAGCAGCAAGCTGTCCTGAGATATAGGAATGAGAATACAAACTTCAAATTGCCTCCCACCTCCTTAAGGAAATCTCCTCCCTGCTCTCCTTATCCAACCCTTCCATTTGCCCCCTTGACCCCATCCCCTCCCGCCTCCTGACCTCCACTGCTTACACTGTCGCCTCTTCCCTCCTGCACATCATCAACCTCTTCCCCTCTACTGGCTCCTTCCCCTCTGCCTTCAAGCACGCTGTCTCTCCTGTCCTCAAAATGTCCACTCTTGACCCCTCTGACCCTTGTAGCTACTGTCCTGTCTCACTCCTTCCTTTTGCTTCCAAGCTTCTTGGACGTGTTGTCTACTCCCGCTGTCTCAACGTCCTCTCTGCCAACTCCTCCCTTGACCCCGCTCCAATCTGGCATGCGCCCCCTTCACTCTACTGGAACTGCTCTCGCTAAGATCACCAACGATCTTCTTTTGGCTAAATTTAATTGCCTCTACTCCATTCCTGTCCTCCTTGACCTCTCTGCTGCCTTTGATACTGTTGACCACTCACTCTTGCTGAACTCACTTCACTCGCTTTGATTCCATGGCTCCGTCCTCGACTGTTTCTCTCTTCCTACCTCTCTGACCGCTCCTTCAACGTGTCTCTTGCCCACTCCACCTCCTTTCTGCTCTCATTTGGTGTTCTCCAAGACTCTGTCCTTGGCCCTCTCCTCTTCTCTATCTACAATCTGTCCCTAGGCAAACTCATTGCCTCCCATGGCTTCCAATGTCACCTTTACTCCCTCTCCATCTGTTCAAGCTCGCCTCACCAGCTGTCTCCCTGATATCTCTACCTGGATGTCTCAATGTCAACTCAAACTCAACATGGCTAAAACTGAACTCCTTATCTTTCTCCCTCCTCCCTATCGGTCCTTATCGATGGGGTCACCGTCCTTCAAGCCCGTCAATACCGTAGCTTAGGCTTCATCTTTGACTCACCCCTTTCTTTTAAAACCTACATCAACTGTGTTGCCAAATCCTGTCACTTCTCCCTCCATAACATTGCTAAGATACGCCCTTTTCTCTCTGTCTCCTCTGCCAAAACCCTTGTTCATGCCCATGCCATCTCTCGCCTCTATTACTGTAACCTCCTTCTCACTGGCCTCCCCTGCTCTCACCTTTCTCCCCTTAGCTCCATCCAAAACTCTACTGCCAGGATCATCCGCCTTGCCCATCGCTTTGACCACGTGCATCTCTTCCTCTACTCTCTTCACTAGCTCCCCCATCCTGAACGAATCCTGCACAAGCTTCTAGTCTTCACCTATAAAGCTCTTCACAACCTTGCTCACTCCTACATCTCTGTGCTAATTTCCCTCCATACTCCAGTCTGTGAACTCCTCTCCTCTGTCCCCTCTCGCCCTCCTATGCCTCTCCTGCTCCCCTAACCAGCTTCTCCCCACACCTGGAACTCCTTCCTGGACCACATCCGTATTGCCCCCTCCCTTCGTACCTTCAAATTCCTCCTCAAGACCCACCTCTTCCGCTCTGCCCTCCCCGACTCCTCACTCTCCTCACCTAACTCCTGCTGATACCCTCCATCCAGTACAATCTGTTACCTGAGGTCCGTGTACTATATCCTCACCACATGGACAGCCAGCCATCATTCTCGATGTAACCAAGCCAAGCACGTGCACCTGGGACCTCGCATCTTCGTGAATGTTACACCCCTTGTGTCTCCCTCTGTTCCCCTTCCATCATCTCCCCACCCCCCACCCCTCTGTCTCTCAGATTGTAAGCCCTAGGACAGGGACCGTATCTATTCCATTACTTTGTAAAGCGCCAGGTACATTGCTGTGACTTCAGTAGGAGCTTCTTGAAAACCTGAAAATTATTAGTGAAACTCGCAGGAAGTGGAAAGAAGGAAGAATCATTAAGAATGAATATAAGGAAATGGCACAAGCATATAGAAACAAAATCAAAAGGGCAAAGGCAGAAAGTGAGTTAAAACTAGCAAGAATGATGAAACTAATAAGGGTTCTACAAGTAAGGAAAACCAAAAAGAGAGTGCAAACCCATTATGATACAACACTTGCTACCCATATTTTTAGTTCTAGTTCAAGGCTCTCTATTGTCAGTTCCTACTTTTTCTCACTGAAGAAATCACCAAGTTTTGCAAGAGCTGTCATAAGTTTGTTTGGTTTTTTACCAATCTTCATCTGAATTGAACACTTGATTATGTTGAACAAGTTCAAGCTATTCCATTAGGTACGTGTGTTTATCAATAAATTAGTCTAAATCAGGGGTAGAACACCCTCCTCCCCCTCCCCAGGACCACTTATTTAGTAAAAGCTTTGAGGGTCATGTAGAAGTTGAAGGCAGAGGGATGTGCTTAGAATGGGGGAAGGTCCAGATCATGGAGCCATGTCTTGGATATGCCCCCTATCCTTGTGTGTATGCCCTCACCTCTGCCCCTTACCCAGAGCTCTGTTTTTTAGTGCGTGGGGGTAATAACTAGATCCAGGAAGTGGGACGAGGTCAAATAAAAACTAATGTCATTTGGCCCCTAGGCCTGAGGTTCCCCCGCCCCTAGTCTAAATGTAAACAAGGCGTGTCTGTTAAGGGTATGTTCAATTAACCTACCCCACCTTTAGCAAGTACCTTACTGTCAGTTATCAGCATGCATTTTTAATCTCAGTACTTTAGCATCCTTCCATCCCCGCAATATTTACATTTCCTCATGCCTTTATATTTCTGTATTAAGCACTGAAAAACTCCCAGGAAAATTTAAACAAACCTAAACCCGAACATGAAGGTTGGCACTGACCTTTCCTCAGCCCATCAGGCTTTTCATCCTGATATCACCTCCATGCTCTAGTTCTGTAAGCAGCTATCCCAAGGGAGCAGTCATCAAACTATTTACTGCAGAGCAGTCTTGCAGAATAGCGTACGACTAGTAGGGCTTTAGAAATGCTTATTAGTAGTAGTCTCGCTGAAACCAGTCCAGCTACTTGGGAGTAAGTGATTGGAAGACTGCAGTCTATGGTATTATTATTATTATGATGATATTTTGAAAATTGATCTTTCTCACTGGGACATTTTTGCTTTCCTCTTTGTAACTTCTGAAGAAGTCTCGACTAGATGATTAAATATTTACCTAATTTGGTCTGAAAGGACACAGTCAACTGGCATTTATTCTTAAATTCTCCTCCCCAATAGCATGCTGTCTTACGTACCACATCTTTCCTGCTGCTGCCTTGACTTTCTAAGAACTACCTCCGCCAGAGATGCTCAGGCATACTTGCCCCTCCTCTCAGTTCTCTTTTCGCGCTGCTGCTGCCATCTTCCCCAGTTCCAGCTTTGTGCCTACTGTAATTAACTATGGAAACAAAGGAGTCCAGATGATCTCTCTCTCTTGTTGTTGTTGTGTTTGACCATCTGGGAGCCAGTGTGGTGTAGTGGATAAGGTGCTCAACTTGGACCTGGGAAGCCAGAGGTCTTGGGCAAGTCGCAACATCTCAGCCTCAGTTCCCCATCTGTAAAATGGGAATATGTGTGTTTGTCTTTCCCTGTATTCCTCTCACCCATGTCCATCTTAAATTGTAAGCCCACTGGGCAGGGACCTTTCTCTGAAAAAGTCTGTAACTGTAAAGTGCTGCGTATGCCTATTAGCGCTATAGAAATGATTAGTAGTAGAAGACAACTATGCAAACTTTCGGGCCACACAGGGCCCTTCCTTAACCATGTAGTGTAGCAAGACAGAAATATGTAAATGGAGCAAATGTTGGACAGGAGGTATGGCAGTGACATGAGTCACTGAAATCTCTTCTTTGCCCTCTTCCTCCAACCCCTCCAACCCCTCCTCCTGCCTCCTGACCTCCATTGCTCCCACAGTTGTCCCCCCCCCTTACATGTCATTAATCTCTCCCTCTCCACTGGCTCCTCCCCTCCGCCTTCAAGCATGCCACTGTCTCTCCCATCCTCAAAAAGCCCACCCTCGACCCCTCTAGTTACCGGCCGGTCTCCCTCCTACCCTTCGCCTCTAAGCTTCTGGAACATGTTGTCTACTCCCGCTGCCTGGATTTCCTCTCTGCCAACTCCTCCCAGGACCCTCTCCAATCTGGCTTCCGCCCCTTCACTCCACTGAAACTGCCCTTGCCAAGATCACCAATGATCTACTTGTCGCTAAATCTAAGCGCCTTTACTCCATTCTTGTCCTCCTTGACCTCTCTGCTGCCTTTGACACTGTCGACCACTCACTCCTACTGG
>QEPC01002047.1:1178952-1221725 GCA_003113815.1 Sphenodon punctatus
TCAGTTGGGGTTCCCCAAGGCTCTGTCCTGGGCCCTCTCCTCTTCTCTATCTACACCCTGTCCCTTGGCAAACTCATTGCCTCCCACGGCTTCCAATATCACCTCTATGCTGACGACACTCAACTCTATCTCTCCACCCCCTCTCTCTCCCCTTCTGTCCAAGGTCGCCTCATCAACTGTCTCTCTGATATCTCCGCCTGGATGTCCCAACGTCAGCTCAAGTTTAACATGACTAAGACCGAACTCCTTTTCTTTCCTCGCTACCCTTCCTCTCCCTCTTCCCTGTCCATCTTTATCGATGGGGTCACCATCTGTCCTGTTCCTGAAGCCCGTAGCTTGGGCTTCGTCTTCAACACTCACCTTTCCTTTAAACCTTACATCGACTCTGTTGCTAAGTCCTGTCGCGTTGTCCTCCATAACATTGCTTGGTTTAGCCCCTTTCTCTCTGTCTCCTCAGCCAAAACCCTTGTTCACGCCATGGTCATCTCTAGCCTTGACTTCTGCAACCTCCTCCTTGCTGGCCTCCCCTGCTCTCACCTGTCCCCCTTATCTCCATCCAAAACTCTGCTGCTAGGGTCAGCCACTCAGCCCGTTGCTTCGACCACATGCAGCCTCTCCTCTCCTCACTTCACTGACTCCCCCTTCCCCAACGCATCCTTCACAAACTCCTGATATTCACTTATAAAACCCTTCATAACCTGCCTCCCTCTTACCTCTCAGCCCTAATCTCCTTACACACTCCTGCACGTGCTCTCCGCTCCTCCTCTGTCCCCTCCCTCACTCTCACTCTTCTCCCCTGCTCCCCTAACTGCCTTCGTCCCTTTTTCCTTGCTGCCCCCCATGCTTCGAACTCCCTTCCTGCCCACATCCGCCTTGCCCCCTCCCTCCGCACCTTCTAACGCCTGTTAGAACTTTCCTCACAATACTTACTGTCTTCCCTCCCCGCAGACTCCTGCCTTACTGCAACCAAGCCAAGCACGTGCACCTGAGACTTGGCATCCGCTTGAATGTTATTTATCCCTTGTCTCTCCCTATGTCCCCTCTCCTTGTCTCCCCCCTCCGTGTCTATTAGATTGTAAGCCGTAGGCAGGGACAGCATCTATCTTATTGTTCTGTAAAGCACCAGTTACACAGCTGGCGCTATACAAATGTTTATAATAATAATAATAATGAGTGGGAGTGGATAGTACAAAGTAACTAGAGAGGGGGCTGTAGATAGGGAGATGCCTTGCACGATGCGAGCTCTAGAGCGAGGAGTTTGAGAACAAGGCAACTGACCATCCACGATGCTTTAAAACTGACTCTGCATTTGGCACCGTTGTGTGTGTCAGTCAAGTTTAAACAAGGTGAAATAACAGAGAAAATATACCCTCTTAACTTTAAATGGCACTCCTCTTGGATTTGACTTGACACAATTTTAGGTACACCCATGATTTGTGAATTGGAAACGTCCCTTTAACTTGCACGTGAGTGCTGTGTTTAGTATTTTCTGAATAATATTCATCCTAGTTTTTTGTCATCCTTAATTGTTTCTTGGGGACTTCATTAGGTCTTTCATACATATCTCTGTAGATTGTTTTTTAATTGTATGTTGCTACAGGCAGCACTCTGGCTTGGGAAGGACTAAACCCCCTCACTGATAAATAAGGAGTTTAAACCTGACTAGGGGGAGGCAGGCTGGGATTTCCCATCGTTTGCAGCAGGTATTCCGTGGAACTAGGCAGGATAAAGAAGCAGCTGAAATCTAAAGAGGGGTGTGTGTGTTCAGATAAAAGATGAGCCCCTGGAGGAAACAGCTAGGAAAGGGGTTGGGGACGTTTAACCTGAAGAGGAAGAAGTTTGAGAACATGCAAGAGCCTACAGACACCAACTGGGGTGGTACCACCAGCGGCTGCGTTCCCAGTCCGTCGTTGACTGCTACACTTTGCATAACAGGGTCATCACACAGGCAGAAGGTTTAGGAACTGCTGCTGTAGAGCTAAACTGCCTGCAGATGTTGCCTGTCTTAGGAAAGTTTATAGTTAAAAGTTATGGTAGCTTCCCAGGTTTTCAAGTTGTCGTGATAGTCCTCACATATCTAGCACCTGTAAAGACTGATTCAAATCCTACTAAGTAGTAAACCTTAAGATGGGAGGGGAGGGGGATTTGAGTCTGTTCCCTGATGTGATGCTTGCAATCCTTGCTTGAGAGTTTTGTCTGAGAGCTCTTGACTTCAGTAGCAAGACAAATGGTAAATAGCTGGAAGCATCAGGTACTTAAGCAAAAGGCAGCTTCAAGCAGTGGGGTCAGTCATGCAGGTAGGTGGCCCTTGTCTCTTTCTCCCAGGATTTGTCAACTCTCCTCCTCTGCTGTGTGATCCTCTGTGAACAAAGGATGTGCAGATCAAATAATACTGCACGAACATTCAAGTTGTATCCAAACATACAAGCTGCCGGCAAGCAAAACTGGCAAAATTGTATGATCGTTAGAAGCTTCAAAGATCCACAGGTTACTTTTCAGAAACTCTGCCATATTAGCCTGCTTTTGTGCGTGTGCATTGATCACACAGGAAAAATAGTTCTCCCTCCAGATACCACCAAATTCTTCCTTCCTCTTATTGTATCTGTGTCTGCTAGCTAGACAGTCAGAATTGGTGCAATCCATTTTTTTTTCAAAGGCCACAATGCTCTGTTTCCAGCATCAATTTCTTTTTATTTCATAGGTCATGTTAGTCATTTGCTCTTCCTGCCCTCAAGGAGAAAACTATTGATTAAGCTGTTGATAAAATGGTACCCAAGAAAATGCATTCTCAAATTAGGCCTTGTGTGTCCTATTGACCATGGGAGAAGTAATTGCACAGAAATGATTTTCAAGGGCAGCGGTTTTCTAAGTTCCCTGTACAAAGAGATTTCCTTTTCTACCATCACTAGGTAGATTTTAGTAGAAATTTTAACACCACCTCCTGATCCCTCAAACCCCAATTATTCAGAACCTTTTGAATGAGACGCATAAAGAGTTCTAAAAATCGAGGAGTTCTGTGTCCCTGCATTCTAGGTGTCTGAATATTGGTGTAACACAGTTATTGCTGAATCTAAACTATGGTTCTTTTGTAATGTAGACATTCCAGGACTGGGCCAAAGGTTTGATCAGACAAGCTTGTATTTCTTGTGTAGACATTGCCCTAATGTATGCAGTTGGTCATATTCCACAAACAAATCACCTACCAGCAAAACCTTCTATTTATCTCATTAAGCTTAGCTAAGGTCATCAGATACTGGTGGCAGAACCTCTCCTTGGAATGTTTCTATTGTCTGTGTGGTGCTAATCAGCAAGATAGTATTGTCTAGGAGTAAGGAGAGTGTCTTCGTGTTTTGAAATGAGAAGCTAGCTGCAGTCCAGGGTCTCCCTGTGCGACCCCCACTAAACCCCATCTCTCATATTGAGCATATCCTGCCTAATAAATGGGCAGCCCTCTGCATCTATTTCATGCTCTTGTTGGCAGCTCCCAATGGAAGTACCAGTGAGAGCGGAAGGAAGTGATTGCTCCTCGGACGCTCTAAGATTTTCGCCTGCGATTCTATTATGCTAGTGGACCTGGATGAGTGGAGGCTGCACACAGGCTAATCGATGGGATGCAGACACGTGGGCGCACATTAGCACAACTGGGGTGGTACCACCAGCGGATGCATTCCCAGTCCCAGTCGTTGACTGCTACACTTTGCGTAACAGGGTCATCACACAGGCAGAAGGTTTAGGAACTGCTGCTGTAGAGCTAAACTGCCTGCAGATGTTGGCTGTCTCAACTAACAGAAGTTGGAGGGTTGAACCGTTGCTTTCTCAGTAGCCTGGATATTAAGTTCCCAGTACTGTTTGCTCTGGACCATTGTTGCCAAGGACTGGGAAGGCCAATACCAACCTGTTGATTGATTGATTTTTTTTTTTCCTTTTCTTTGCAACTATTTTTCAAGATAGATCTGCCGCTTGTACTGTCCCTATCATAGGAAAGTTTATAGTTAAAGGTTATGGTAGCTTCCCAGGTGTTCAAGTTCACCTGCACATTCACCTGCATGGTGGGCTGTATGTTCTCTGAGACTCAGCTGTGAGTGTTGGTTGCGGATCTGGTAGGGGCAAACATGATTGATTGATGGTAATGTGTCTGGCACTCTACAATCATTAATTAGAGAAGTGTCCCTGCCCTGAGGGGCTTATACTCTAGGTAAGAGACAAGGGAGAGGGAAACCTAAGGAGAGACGGGTACATTCACGAAGTTGAGAAGTTGCAGGTGCACGTAGCTTAGTTACAAAACAGAACGGGATTCTGACAGTAGAACGACTGACTATCCTTGAGCAATCTGTGAAGGTGAGAAGCTAGGGAAATCCTGATGGAAGAGGTAGGTTTTTGGAAGGGAGGGAGCAAAGCATGTGTGTTCAGGGAGCGAGTTCCCAGCATAAAAAGCAGCACAAGAGAAGGGGCGAAAATGGTTTAAGGAGCAAGAGACTCTAAGGTGGGTGTGGGGGGTGAGAGAAGAGGAATGAAGCTCCCAGATGAGAATGTAGCGGGAAACAAGTGCAGAAAAATGGGGTGGGGGAAGCAAGGCCATGAAAGTCAGATACAAGGGGCTTGTACTGAATGCAAAAGGGGAGAGGGAGCCAGTGGAAGGAGGAGAAGGGCTAAATGTGGTCAGAGTGATAGATGAGATGGATGACCTTGGCAGCAGGCTGTTGAACAGAAGTTAGAGGGACAGGCAAGGTAAGAGCAAGGGAGGCCAAGGAGATTTCAGTAGGCAAGGCAAGAAATGACTAGAGTTTTGGCAGTGGCAATTTGGTTTGTCTACACCAGCCATTGATGTAGGCTAGATATGTTTTGCATATTGATTGATTTGTTGAGAGATTAATAGCAAATCTCTCTGTTTCTAACTGTACGGATGGTCCTAACTGTTGTATGGTCCTAACTGTATAAACGATTCTTACCCGTACTGCAAAATAGCATTGTGTCAAAAATGAGATAATACTTGTAAATTGCATATAAATAGCAGTAAGTGTACAACTTCAAATCTAGGAAATTCAGAGAGATTGGACTGTTCTGTTCCATCCAATATGACCTCTGTCTCAGTTCCGACTCATTGATTTCCCTGGTGAAGAGAAGTCCTTTGGTTTTATGGGGCCACAAATCTGCTTTGCAGTACAAGTACAGCTGTTCTAGTGTTGTCAGTGGTGTACTGAGCATGTTTCCACTATGATGGCACGGTAGGGAAAAACAAGGAAAAAGTGCCTATTCTCAGTGTATGCTACAGCATGCACAACAGGTAGCAATGCTGCTGAAAATATTTACAATTTTTCCTATTGTAGGTGGAAGTAGAACCTCATCCAAAATTCATGATGATCTTCAATTAGCTGCAGTTGACTTCGTGGTATTATGGAACAGGTACCCAAAAGGGTTTGATTTACACAGCTTTGTGTGGGGCTGCCCTTGATGACTGTTCAAAAGCGGCAGCTGGTGCAGAATGCGACGGCTCGACTCCTTTTGGGGAAAGGCTCCCGGTAGCACATTACACACCATGGTACGCCGAAGTCTGCACTGGTTCCCATAGCTTTTCAGGCACAATTCACGGTGCTGGTTTTGACCTTTTAAAGCCTTAAACAGTTTAGGTCCTATATATCTGCAACACCACCTGTCCTACCATGTCCCATTGCGATCCCTATCATTGGCCGGGAGCACCGTCTTGCAGGTTCCATCTGTTAACATTGTCTGGGGGACAGGGCTGCACAGGAGGGTGTTCTCGATTGTGGCCCCAGTTTTGTGGAACTCTCTTCCCCAGGAGGCTCGCTTGAGTCTGAGCCTAACCATCTTCTGGAGGTGGTGTAAAACATTTTTATTTGAAAAAGCATTTGGTGGGCATTGGCGGGGTTTTTGGGTAGGGTTGCGGGGGATGGTGGGCATTTTGAAGGGAGGGTGGGAGGTTTTTGTTTGAATTTTATTGTTGTTACTTGTAAGCCACCCTGAGCCTCTATGGGAAGGGCGGCGTATAAATTTGAATAAATAAATAATAAACAAACCTAGCCTAGAGTATAAAGGATATTAAGCGTTGTAAAAGCATGGAATATAGATAAACTTAAAAGCTTTTAGAAGGGGAGGAGGGGTGAATGGCTGCATGCTACACGATGCGTCCTCAGAAAAAATCCTAGGACGTGTCGCAGCACAACCTTGCCCCCGTATGGGTAAGTGGGGGCAGCCTGTGTGGCCGGGCAGCCATCTGTGGGGCGAGCTCTGTGGCAGAGCTCTGAGCAATGGGTGCTGGGGCCACATCATGGCCGGGGGCGGGGTTAAGGTTGGGCTGGGGGAGGGAGGCGGGAGAGAGCCGTACACATGCTTGCTCGGCCAGCACTGCGTCCCTCCCTAGCTGTGGCAGTGGCTCTGACGGACCAGCCTCCCTGCGACCGTGTGGCCAGCTTTGTGGCAGCAGCAATTGCCCGCCATTATATTATTACTATTAATTATTATTTTTACAATTTATATGCCGCCCCCTCCTGCCTCAGGCATCTTGGGGCGGCTCACAATATATTAAAACATTTCAAACCATTAAAACATTAAACCATATTATTTTCAATTTAAACAATGTAGAACCCCATACTCCCCACCCACCCCATCTCCCTCGGGAAAGGCCAGGTCTTACATTGTCTGCGGAAAGAGTGGAGGTCGGCAGCCAAGCGGATCTCTAGTGGGAGGGAGCTCCACAGCTGCAATGCAGCCACGAAGAATGCCCTCCTCATAGTAGACACATGGGGAACCCAGAGAACGCCGAGGAGGGCACCCGCAGGGGCTGCTCCAGGACCTGGAGGGTGAGGCGTAGAGATGTGAAGGCCCAGAAAAATTCAAAAAAACCCTGTTTTTCTGTTTTTTCCAAGACATTTTTTTTGTTTTTTTCAGAAAAATTGAAAATATTTGGAAAAAAAAAAAAAAAAAACTCATGAAACATGTTTTTTGAATGATGAACAAAATGTTTAAGATGAGGTTTTCTTGTATTGCTACCCTTTACTCCCCCAAAAATGTCTTCTAAGTAAGTCTTACTAAGCAAGTCTTCTCATATACCGGCAAAACCTAAGAGATGCTAGAGTTCAGCAGCTTGTAGCTCCATTTGTAACAAAAATTAAAAACGTTCTAAAGTAAAATTTAGTAATTTTGTCATTATTGTCTGAATAAACTACACTTTTAAATTTAATAAATATACCAAACATGATAATTTCATGAGCAAACGGTTATACCCCTTACCTTTCATTGTGGGGTTGTTTTCCATCCCCCGGTGGAAAAAACATGGAAACATATGGTAATTCGTGGCTCTACAAGTTTGAGATTTTAGGACATTGTCACCAGCACTTCTGGGCATAACATACTCAAATTTCATCCAGATCTCTATTACCATTTGTCTTCTATAATAAAGGAACTAAAAAAAAAAAAGGCCTGGGGTGGAAAAATCACCCCAGCATCAATGGAGTTTTCCTTTTGGGGTGGAAATTTAACCCCAGCCAATGCATTTCAGTTGGGGTGGATTTCTACCCCAGCTTAAAAGCAGCCAAATCAACATTTTAAAAGGCCAGTTCAGACTGCAAGATGACTTGGAAGGCAAGGTCACTTTAGACTGGCAGCAGCAATGAAAATTAACCCCTTCACTGCCACGAACATCTCTGTGTTTCCACTAGTGTCTAATAGAAAAAAGTAGCCATGAAAGATTTTTCATTTGCTCACTCCATCTTCAAAGCTTCCTTTCTCACCCAGCCTCCTAGGTTTCAGTCTCTCAGTCTGTTTGATAGATTTCATTTCCCACCTAGCCTCCAAGGTTCCATCTCCCTTCCCATAGGCTCCATTTCTCCACCAAGCCAGAAGTGCCCTCATTGTCCTCACAAACTGACCATAGAAATGGAAAGGAAAAAAACACCTTATGGTCCATTAGCAGGTGATAGCCACATCCAGGTAAAAGGTAAGGGATACACAGTACATTTTATGTTCTTAAAGTAGCAAAGTGAATTTAGATCTGTAAAGGGTGCTAAGAAAATAAGTTTTGCATATTTTTCAACTTTTCCCCAAATTTCTGTTTTTTTCCGGGGGAAAAAACGGCTTCAAAATTTCTGGAAATTTTACATTTCTAGCTGAGGTGGTCCTGCAGATAGGCGGGGCCCAAGCTGTTTAGGGCTTTAAAGGTCAGCACCAACTCCTTGAATTGGGCCTGGAAACCTACTGGCAGCCAGTGCAGAGAGCAAAACACCGGTGTTATATGCTCGCGTCGCCCGTCCCCGTTAAGAGACGCGCCGCCTCATTCTGCACCAGCTGCAACTTCCGAACCAGCACCAAGGGTAGCCCCATGTAGAGCGCATTGCAGTAATCCAGTCTCGAGGTAATAAAAGCATGGATGACTGTGGCTAGATCCGAGCCTGAGACATACGGCCTAAGCCGACGCACCAGATGTAACTGGCGAAATGCCCCCTTCGCCGCAGCCGTCACCTGAGAATCCAGGCAGAGCTGTGGGTCCAGGAGCACCTGGACCTGAGAAACGGGGGGGTGGGGGGGCAGACTCCATCAGTGATGGGGGCCACCACCACCACCCTGGCCTTCCCCACAACCATCCATCAATCCAGTCCAAATGCCCCTGAAGCTGCTGAGCCACGACCCGTTCAATAACATTCCCTAATAAGGGAAGGTTAGAGACTGGCCAATAACTGGCAAGGACATCAACGTCCAAAGATGGCTTCTTGAGCAGGGGCCGCACCACTGTCTCCTTGAGACAGTCCGGCACCCTGCCCTCCCCAAGGGAGGTGTTGACTACCCCCGCCAGCAACGGCCCCAATATCTCCCGGCTAGCCTTAACCAGCCAGGACAGGTATGGATCTAATTCAGAATTGGTGGCTCGAACAGTCCCAAGAGCATCCCCCGCATCTGAGGGTGACACCGCCCGAAACTCATCCCACAAAACAGGACCAGACGGGGCTTCCACTGCCCAGACCCGTTCTCTGCTAAAAAAAAGTCGCATGAAAACCATGGTGAATTTGAGCGATTTTTATCCTCAAAAAACTCCACAAATAAATCACAGCGACCATTTGATGGTTCCACGTCCAGGCGGAGGGAGGCCGAACTGACCAGTCCCCTCACCGCCCCGGACAGCTCAGCCAGGCAGGACTTAGCAGACGCATTGCAGGCAGCAAAGAAAACCTTTGCTGTCTGCACCGCTATGGCATAGGTACGCAGCCAGACTATGACACAACCGGTCCACTTCAGTACGCAAGTGACGCCACCGTCACTCTAACCGCCGCCCTTCCTGCTTCATCCGCTGCAGCTCACCCGTATACCATGGGGAGCTGCATTGTCGGCATTTGGGGAGTGGACGCCTGGGATCCACGCAGTCGATGGCCTCTGTCAGCCTGATATTCCACCTAGACACAAGGTCATCGAATGAGCAGCCATCGAGGTCAGAGAAAACATCCCCATGAGCTATCTGGAACCTTTCATGTTCCATAAGCCTTTGGGGGTGAACCAACCTAACTGGTTCCCCACCCTCCCAAGGGCCTACATGCGCCAGGATATCCACCCGGAGGAGAGAATGATCCGTCCACGACAAGGGCGCCGTTGATACCTCCCCCACCAACGGCCTCAAGGCCTGTGCAAAATATCATGTCCAGGGTATGTTCTCTCAACGTGTGGAGCCCACTACTCCCTGAGACAGGCCCATGGCGGCCATGAACTCACGCTCTGCCTCTCCAAGACTGGCGTCGGCATGGATATTGAAGTCCCCCAGAACTATTGTCCTGGGGGACCGCAAGATCACCTCCGACACCAGCTCCGTCAGCGCGTGTAGGGAGGCTGCCATACAGGTGGGTGCACGGTATGTCAGCAGTATCCCTACCCTGTCTCCGGCCAAATCCAAACTCAGATGGGGACCCTCTATACCCATGATAGATTGCACAGGAAATCTCCTCACAGACCAGGCATCCTTAAAAATAATGGCTACACCGCCCCCCGTCCCTCCAGCTGTGGCTGTTGCTGCACAGAGTACCCGGCTGGAACAAGATCGGCCAGTATAGGCCCTGATTCATTGTCCAGCCAGGTCTCTGTGATACATGCGAGGTCGGCCGCCTGGTCCAGGATCAACTTCCGGACCGCAGTTGACTTATTCGCTACCAACCTCGCATTTATCCGCATCAAACCGAGGCTAGGGGTCCTCTGATCCCTAATCCGTGCCCCAGAGTGACCCCTTCGGTCTGCCTGTGGTGCCTTCTTGGAAGTCACCCGTGTAAAGCAGGGGGCCATGATGGAGAGGGCGTTCTTGGTGGCCGGGCTGCGACTATGGAATTCCCTCCTGGAGGAAGCCCATCTGGCCCCAAATCTGTTGGCTATCTGCCGGGCCTGCAAAATGTGGCCGTTTTCCCAGGCCTTCGTAGGAGGGGAGGGGGGATTGGGATGCCATGGGCATGAGGGGGCGGCTAAGAAATATAAATAAATAAAATAAAATAATAATCATCTCACCACCTGCCTGGGGGTCAGTGAGCGGGACGGAAACACACCATCTGTCCTGTCTCACGGATTGAACCCACCTCCCAGAAGAACCATAATTCCCCCGACCCAGAACGACCTCTATGGCTGCAAACCTCCCCCCCCCCAGATCTGCTCCACCGCCCCCCCGAAGGCTGCCTTGCCAGCCCCCCGAGAAAGATACCCCCCANCTTCCCCACAACCATCCATCAATCCAGTCCAAATGCCCCTGAAGCTGCTGAGCCACGACCCGTTCAATAACATTCCCTAATAAGGGAAGGTTAGAGACTGGCCAATAACTGGCAAGGACATCAACGTCCAAAGATGGCTTCTTGAGCAGGGGCCGCACCACTGTCTCCTTGAGACAGTCCGGCACCCTGCCCTCCCCAAGGGAGGTGTTGACTACCCCCGCCAGCAACGGCCCCAATATCTCCCGGCTAGCCTTAACCAGCCAGGACAGGTATGGATCTAATTCAGAATTGGTGGCTCGAACAGTCCCAAGAGCATCCCCCGCATCTGAGGGTGACACCGCCCGAAACTCATCCCACAAAACAGGACCAGACGGGGCTTCCACTGCCCAGACCCGTTCTCTGCTAAAAAAAAGTCGCATGAAAACCATGGTGAATTTGAGCGATTTTTATCCTCAAAAAACTCCACAAATAAATCACAGCGACCATTTGATGGTTCCACGTCCAGGCGGAGGGAGGCCGAACTGACCAGTCCCCTCACCGCCCCGGACAGCTCAGCCAGGCAGGACTTAGCAGACGCATTGCAGGCAGCAAAGAAAACCTTTGCTGTCTGCACCGCTATGGCATAGGTACGCAGCCAGACTATGACACAACCGGTCCACTTCAGTACGCAAGTGACGCCACCGTCACTCTAACCGCCGCCCTTCCTGCTTCATCCGCTGCAGCTCACCCGTATACCATGGGGAGCTGCATTGTCGGCATTTGGGGAGTGGACGCCTGGGATCCACGCAGTCGATGGCCTCTGTCAGCCTGATATTCCACCTAGACACAAGGTCATCGAATGAGCAGCCATCGAGGTCAGAGAAAACATCCCCATGAGCTATCTGGAACCTTTCATGTTCCATAAGCCTTTGGGGGTGAACCAACCTAACTGGTTCCCCACCCTCCCAAGGGCCTACATGCGCCAGGATATCCACCCGGAGGAGAGAATGATCCGTCCACGACAAGGGCGCCGTTGATACCTCCCCCACCAACGGCCTCAAGGCCTGTGCAAAATATCATGTCCAGGGTATGTTCTCTCAACGTGTGGAGCCCACTACTCCCTGAGACAGGCCCATGGCGGCCATGAACTCACGCTCTGCCTCTCCAAGACTGGCGTCGGCATGGATATTGAAGTCCCCCAGAACTATTGTCCTGGGGGACCGCAAGATCACCTCCGACACCAGCTCCGTCAGCGCGTGTAGGGAGGCTGCCATACAGGTGGGTGCACGGTATGTCAGCAGTATCCCTACCCTGTCTCCGGCCAAATCCAAACTCAGATGGGGACCCTCTATACCCATGATAGATTGCACAGGAAATCTCCTCACAGACCAGGCATCCTTAAAAATAATGGCTACACCGCCCCCCGTCCCTCCAGCTGTGGCTGTTGCTGCACAGAGTACCCGGCTGGAACAAGATCGGCCAGTATAGGCCCTGATTCATTGTCCAGCCAGGTCTCTGTGATACATGCGAGGTCGGCCGCCTGGTCCAGGATCAACTTCCGGACCGCAGTTGACTTATTCGCTACCAACCTCGCATTTATCCGCATCAAACCGAGGCTAGGGGTCCTCTGATCCCTAATCCGTGCCCCAGAGTGACCCCTTCGGTCTGCCTGTGGTGCCTTCTTGGAAGTCACCCGTGTAAAGCAGGGGGCCATGATGGAGAGGGCGTTCTTGGTGGCCGGGCTGCGACTATGGAATTCCCTCCTGGAGGAAGCCCATCTGGCCCCAAATCTGTTGGCTATCTGCCGGGCCTGCAAAATGTGGCCGTTTTCCCAGGCCTTCGTAGGAGGGGAGGGGGGATTGGGATGCCATGGGCATGAGGGGGCGGCTAAGAAATATAAATAAATAAAATAAAATAATAATCATCTCACCACCTGCCTGGGGGTCAGTGAGCGGGACGGAAACACACCATCTGTCCTGTCTCACGGATTGAACCCACCTCCCAGAAGAACCATAATTCCCCCGACCCAGAACGACCTCTATGGCTGCAAACCTCCCCCCCCCCAGATCTGCTCCACCGCCCCCCCGAAGGCTGCCTTGCCAGCCCCCCGAGAAAGATACCCCCCAACCCCCCAAAACACGCCCCATCCTCTTCTGCCACTATAGGATTCTTCCCTCTCAGAGGGCTGTACCCCTCTCTCACACCAAGGGGGTCAGCCTTCCGCTCCCTAACCCAGTCCCCTTGCCCCCCTTCCCCATAAAGGAAATACCCCATCCCCACCCCAATTCCTCCTTAAAATACAAGCTAAAGCCCCGCCAGGTGGCCGGCTGCTTTTGGCTGTGCCAGAACCTGGAAGTCCTGTCTGTGCGCCCTGGCCCTGCCTCCCTCCTCCGGATGGGGGAGGGGGGAGTTTGGGGGGGGCGGCGGTGGCACCAGGTGAGCTGGTGAATAATTGTCACAGTCCAGGGAGCCGGCGAACGTCTGGCTGCCACTGCCACTCTGGCTCGCTAACGGCAAGCCAACGGGCAAATGCTCTTCGGCGGCTGCCCAGAGGCCGCCCCCTGGGCAGCAGCCCCTTTTAAGATGGTTACCTGGGGGAGGAACAGAAGCGTGGTCACAGGTGGGTGGGGGGGGGACTCCAAGGGCCTCGGCCAAGAGGAAGCCAACATCTCACTCCTCTTGCCAGGCCAGCCACGCCCCCTGGGCAGCAGCCCCTTTTAAGATGGTTACCTGGGGAAGGGACAGAAGAGTGGTCACAGGTGGGGGGGATTCCAGGGGCCTCAGCCAACAGGAAGCCAACATCCCACCCCCTTTGCAGGCCAGCCCTTTTCCATGGCGCATCGGGCCCATATTGCTCATGTGGAGACACTTTTTGTATCTTATGGGATGTCTGCTGGCTCTCTACAGAACTTTCTGGCTTATGTGTTGCATACATTGGGAGCTTTTAAGTGGCAGTTCAGAGTTCTTAGGAACTGATCTTTATTTCACTGTATCTTGTTTGGTTTGTATCCAGCAACCTTAAAGAGAAAGGGGACAATCAAGACTGGAGGGTGGCAAATGTAACCCTGATATTTAAAAAGGGATCCAGAGATGATCCTGGAAACTACAGACCAGTAAGTTTGACATCTGTGCCGGACAAAATGGTGAAAACTATCATTAAGAATCGAATCGCTGGGCATGTTGATAAACATGGCTTAATGGGAAAGAGTCAGCATGGATTTAGCAACGGTAAATCACGCCTCACTAATCTGTTGGAACTCTTTGAGGGTTTTAATAACTTGGACAAGGGAGACCCAGTAGAGGTAGTGTACCTGGATTTCCAGAAAGCATTTGATAAGGTCCCTCATGAAAGACTCTTGAGAAAATTAAAAAGTCGTGACATAGGAGGTAGTGTCTTACTACGAATCAGTACCTGGTTAAAAGATAGGAAGCAAAGTGTAGGACTGAATGGTCAGTGTTCACAATGGAGAGATGTAAAAAGTGCTGTGTGCTGTGCCCCAGGGATCTGTATTGGGACCGGTGCTGTTTAACGTAGTCATTAATCTGGGAAAGGGCGTTAAGAGTAAGGTGATCAAATTTGCAGAGGACACCTTTATTCAAGGTAGTTAAATGACCCAGTGCTGGTGCTGTTAAATGTGAGATCGGTGGTTAATAAGGCAACAACTGTCCAGGAAGCAATCCTGGACTGTGCCGCCCATCTCGTATGTATCGCGGAAACCTGGCTGAACAATGAATTGGGGCCTATCTTGACTGATCTTGTTCTGGCCAGGTATT
Organism: Sphenodon punctatus; assembly: GCA_003113815.1. Classification (NCBI taxonomy): domain Eukaryota; kingdom Metazoa; phylum Chordata; class Lepidosauria; order Sphenodontia; family Sphenodontidae; genus Sphenodon; species Sphenodon punctatus. The sequence goes on from QEPC01002047.1 coordinate 1,193,394, forward strand.
ACATGCAGCATCAGCTGCAATCAGAGGGACGGGACAGTGGGGGAGGGGGGGGGTGTAGCCATGATTTTTAAGGAAGTCTGGTTTGTGAGGAGGTACCCGGTGCAATCCATATTGGGTATTGAGGGTCTCCCTTTGTGTTTGATTTGGCAGGTGACAGTTTGGGGGTGCTGCTTGTATACCGTGCACCTGCCTGTGCGGCAGCCTCCTTGCACGCTCTAGCAGAGGTGATGTTGGGGGTGGTGTTGCGGTCCGCAAAGACAGTAGTTTTGGGGGACCTCAATATTCATGCCGACGCTGACCTTGGGGGAGTGGAGCATGAGTTCATGGCAACCATGGGCCTGTCCCGGATGATTATCGGCCCGACACATCAGGGGGGACATACCTTAGACCGTGTGTTTTGCACGGCCTTGAGACGGTTGCTCCATTAGTGGTGGCGATATCGGCTATGTCCTTGTCATGGACGGATCATTCCCTCCTACAGACCTCACTCCTGGCGCATGTCTGCCTTTGGAAAGGTGCTGAACCGATTCGGATGGTTCGCCCCCAGAGGATGATGGAACTGGAGCGGTTCTGGAGTCCTCTGGGGGAGATACCGTCTGACCTTGATCGTCTCGTCGATGACCTCGTTGTGTTATGGAACACCTTGCTGATTGAGGCCATTGATCAGACGGCTCCTAGGTGTCGGCTGCCCAGGTGACCGCTCCGCAGGCCTCCTTGATTGGAGCTGCAGTTGCTGAAGCGAGAGGGGCAATGGTTGGATCAACGGTGATGTCACTCGCATGCTGAAGCGGACAGATTGTGGCATAGAGCCAGTTGATGAGCCTGTGCTGTGGCTATGTGGGCAGCAAAGAGGGAGTTCTTTACTGTTCTCATAGCGTCCACAAAATCGTGTCCAGCGGAGCTTTTCCGGGTCGTGCGGGGGCTCGTCAGTCCGGCCTCCCTCAACCTTGGAGTGCAGTCCTCTACTGCTCACTGTGACATGTTTGCAGATTATTTTGTGGATAAAATCGCTCGTATTCACCACAACTTCTACGCCGCACTTATGTTAGGGGAACCAGAGGTTATGGAAGCCCCGTTTTGTCCAGTTTTGTGGGATCAGTTTCAGTCGGTGACGCCCTCCGATGCGGTGGATGTTCTTGGGTGGTACGGGTCACTTGTTGTGAATTAGATCCTTGCCCGTCCTGGCTAGTTAAGACCTGCTGGAGACAATGGGGCCATTGCTGGCCGGGGTGGTCAATGCCTCCCTGTGGGAGGACAGAGTGCCAGGCCATCTCAAGGAGGCGGTGGTGCGGCCTCTGCTCAAGAAACCATCGCTTGACGTTGACTCCCCTGCCAGCTATTGTCCTGTCTCTAACCTTCCCTTTTTAGGCCCAGCAGCTGCAGGAGCACCTTGGCTTTGGTAGATGACCTACGCCGGGAATTGGATCGGGGTCGTTCAACCTTGTTGGTATTGTTAAATCTGTTGGCTGTGTTTGACACTGTTGATCATGAGATGTTGGTGACGAGCACCTGCGGGACTGTGCAAGGGTGGGCGGGACTGTTCTTGAATGGTTCTGCTCTTACCTGACCGGAAGAACCCAGCGGGTAATGCCTGAGGATTATTTTTCATTGTACCGAGACCTCTTGTGTGGAGTCCCGCAGGGTTCTGTTCTGTCCCTCTCCTGTTCAATATGTATATGCAGCTGCTTGGCGAGGTGATTAGGAGGTTCGGTGTGCGGTGTCATCAATATGCTGATGACACCCAGTTGTACCTCTCTTTTTCAACAGACCCAGGCCCGGCGGTCTCGGTGTTTAGTCGGTGTGATGGCTGTTGGGGACTGGATAAGGGCTAATCGACTGAGGCTGAATCCTGACAAGATGAAGGTGATGCTAGTGGGTAAGGCGATGGAATTGGCGACCTCAATTATTGATGGGGTCTGCCCCCCATTGGCCTCCCAGGTACGGAGTCTGGGGGTGCTCCTTGATGCGCAGCTTTGCCTGGATCTCCAGGTGGAGGCTGTGGTGAGGAGTGCTTTCCACCAATTATATCTGATGCGACAGCTTCAGCCGTTTGTCTCAGACTTGGACCTGGCCACTGTCATCCATGCTTTTGTCACTTCTAGATTATACTGCAACGCGCTCTCCGTGGGGCGACCCATGGTGACAACTCGGAAATTGCAGCTGGTGCAGAATGCGGCTGTCTGTCTCTTAGTGGGACTAGGTCACTGGGAGCACATTACACCAGTGCTCCGCTCTCTGCACTGGCTGCCGGTGGTTTTCCGGGCCCGATTCAAGGTGTTGGTTTTGGCCTATAAAGCCTTAATTGGCCTGGGCCCTGCCTATCTGCGAGATCGCCTCACTTCCTGGGCCCTGGATTGACCCCTGCGGTCATCCTGTGGGACCGCCTCACTTCCCCGGGTACTGGACCGGCCCCTGTGGTCATCGGGGGATGCCCTTAAGATCCCCCGAGTTTTCCGGGGGGCCACGCAGGGGAGGACATTCTTGGTGGCCGCACCGAGGCTGTGGAACTCCCTTCCAGTGGAGATGTGTCTGGCCCTGGACCATCCCTCCTTTTGAAAAAGCTGTAAGACTTGGCTGTTACGTCAGGGGTTTGGCTGGGGAGATGGGTAGCTACTAGAGGGTGGGGGAGGAGAGGGATTGGGGAGGGGGGAGTGGTATGTTTTTATAATTTTATGGTTTATAATTGTTGATTTATGTTGTAAGCTGCCCCGAGCTGCCTGTGGCAGGAGGGGCAGGATATTAAATCTTTTAATAAATAAATAAAAATAAAATTAGGGAGTGCCCTGCTCGAGGTCCCCCGGGTTTTTTGGGGGGCCACGCAGGGGAAGGTATTCTCAGTGATCACGCCACGGCTGTGGAACTCGCTTCCGGTGGAGGCCCGGCTGGCTCCAGATCTTCCCTCCTTTGGGAAAAGTTGGAAGACCTGACTGTTCCGCCAGGTGTTTGGCGGGGGAGATCTACATTGCAGACAAAATCGCTCGGATCCAGAGTAACTTTGACACCGGATTAGGGGCAGTAGGGGAAGAGCACGAGGTTATGGAGGCACCGTCTGGTCCATCTTTCTGGGATGAGTTTCAGGAAGTGATGCCAGCTGTTGCTGTGGATGTTCTGGGGTCTGTTAGAGTCACCAGTTGCGAATTAGATCCATGCTCGTCCTGGTTGGTGAAAGCCTCCAGGGAGACCTTGGGGACGGTACTGGTGAGGGTAATCAATGCGTCCCTTCAGCAGGGGAGATTGCCGCCCAGTCTCAAGGAGGCTATGGTGCTTCTCCTGCTGAAGAAGCCACCTTTGGATGTGGACGCATTCGCCAGCTACCAATCTGTCTCTAATCTCCCCTTTTTAGGGAAGATTATTGAACGGGCGGTGGCACTGCAGCTCCATGCACATCTACACAGCATCGGTTTCCTTGACCCTTTTCAGTCTGGGTTCCGCCCCGGTTATGGTACAGAGACGGCATTGGTGGCCTTGGTGGACGATCTCCGCTGGGAGATGGATGCAGGACGTTCAACATTTCTGGTCCTGCTAGATCTCTCGGCCGCTTTTGATACAAAAGACCATGGGCTGCTGTTGAAATGGCTGCGAGTCCTGGGGGCTCTGGACGGGACTGTCCTTGGGTGGTTCCGCTCATTCCTCTTGGGGAGAAGCCAGCAGGTTGTTCTGGGGGCTGAAGCATCTATCCCCCGGACCCTGAATTGTGATGTTCCGCAAGGTTCCATCTTGTCTCTGTAATTGTTTAATGTGTTTATGCAGCCCTTGGGGGAGATCGTGAGGGGGTTGTCACCAATATGCTGATGATACTCAGCTGTATCTCTCATTTTCAACCGACCCAGGTCCTGCCGTCTCAGTACTTTCCCAATGTTTGGAGGCTGTGGCGGATTGGATGAGGCAGAGCAGACTGAAGCTTAATCCCGATAAGACGGAGGTGATGGTGGTGGGTAGGGCGACGGAGCTATTGGCTCCCCTCGTAGAGGGGGTCTGGCCTCAGGTAGCCCAGCAGGCTCGGAGTCTGGGGGGTCTTGTTGGATTCGTGCCTTCGCCTGGATCAACAGGTGGAGGCGGTGGCTAAAGCCACTTTCCGCCAGTTGTATCTGGTGCGGAGGCTGCGCCCATACATCTCCAGGCCTGACCTGGCCACCCTCATTCATGCCTTCATCACCTTGAGGCTAGATTACTGCAACGCGCTCTATGTGGGGCTTCCCTTGACACTGGTTCGGAGGCTGCAGCTAGTGCAGAACACGGCGGCTCATCTCCTTACGAGGATGGGATGGCGGGAGCATATTACCTCCGCATTCTGCACTGACTGCCGAAAGCGTACCGAGCCAGATTCAAGGTGTTGGTTTTGGCCTATAAAGCCCTATACGATCTTGGCCCCTCATATCTCAGGGACCGCCTCGCCCTCTGCGTCTCAGAGCGATCCCTTCGGTCCGCCAGGGGCACCTTTTTTGAGGGCCCCCGTGTAAAACGGGGGACCACCATGGAGAGGGTGTTCTCGGTGGCCATGCCGTGACTTTGGAACTCCCTCCCGGAGGAAGCCCACCTGGCCCCAAGTCTGCTGGCTTTCCGCCGAGCTTGCAAAACCTGGCTGTTCCCCAAGGCCTTCGGAGGGGAGGGTGGGGTAGTTGGGGGGGAGATATTTTAAAATCTGTTTAAATTCTTTTTATGCTTTTTAGTGAATTTGAATATTGTATATTTTTATTCTTTTTGTAAGCCGCCCCAAAATGCCGTAGGCATGAGGGGGCAGCTAAGAAATGCAAATAAATAAATAAAAGTGGGGAAGGGGGAGTTGGGGATGGTGGGGTTGTATGTGATTTTTAATGTTCCTTTTTAATGTTGTTTTTACTTTTGTTTTTAATATTAGAAAGCCGCCCCGAGCTACCTGTGGTAGGAGGGGCGGGGTAGAAAATGTTTTAAATAAATTAATATTAGTTAAAACACGATCAGACTGTGAAGAACTGCAACAGGATCTTAATGAGGCTGGGTGCCTGGCCATCTAAATGGCAGATGAGATTTAATGTGGACAAGTGCAAAGTAGGGGCGGGAAACCGGTAAAATCCGGTATCCGATAATGCCGGTACCGGGCGTACCGGCATTATTGGATTTGACCCGGTAATCCGGTCCGGGGTACCGGATTCCGGGTACCGGATTTTTTTACATTGCAGCCATTTAAAAATGGCTGCAATGTAAAAACTTAAAGCCCCAGCAAAAAAGTTTTAAAAAAACAAACCCTCCCCGAGTCCAGGCTGCGCGGGTGGAAGGGGGGACACCCCCCACCCACCCTGCCCAGCCTGGATTTTTGTTTAAAAAAAGACTCAGAGGCGAGCCCACCCCCCAGCACCAGCGGCCGCGGCGTCCCCGCAGCCGCCGGTAAGTATGACCCGATCCCTGGGGGGGGTGTTTAACACCCCCCCAACCCCCCAGGGATCACCCCTACTAAAGTTCAGTGCGCTTACCTTGCGGAGCTCCGGCGGCGGCGGCGGCGGGCGGTCCGGCGGCCTCAGCGCCGGCTGTGGCTGCCGGCGTCAGAGACGCTCTAGGCCTTCCGGGGAAACCCGGAAGTTCCCCGGAAGGCCTAGAGCGTCTCTGACGCCGGCAGCCACAGCCGGCGCTGAGGCCGCCGGACCGCCCGCCGCCGCCGCCGGAGCTCCGCAAGGTAAGCGCACTGAACTTTAGTAGGGGTGATCCCTGGGGGGTTGGGGGGGTGTTAAACCCCCCCCCCAGGGATCGGGTCATACTTACCGGCGGCTGCGGGGACGCCGCGGCCGCTGGTGCTGGGGGGTGGGCTCGCCTCTGGGTCTTTTTTTAAACAAAAATCCAGGCTGGGCAGGGTGGGTGGGGGGTGTCCCCCCTTCCACCCGCGCAGCCTGGGAGGGGGAGGGGGAGGGAATTAATTTATTTCATTGATTTCAATGGGGACACAGCGCCCCATTGAAATCAATGAAATAAATCCGGTACCGGTATACCGGATTTAATCCGGGAATCCGGTTTTCAGAGAACCGGTAACCGGTAAATCCGGTAGCCGGTAATGGGCCCGGGGTCCCACCTCTAGTGCAAAGTGATGCACGTAGGGAAAAATAACTCAAACTATGAGTACACAGTGCTGGGGACTCCGCTAGGAGTTACCACCCAGGAAAAGGATCTGTGGGTGGTTGTGGACAATACACTGAAATCCACAGCTCAGTGCGCCGCAGCAGTCAAAGAAGCAAACAGACTGTTAAGAGTTACTCGCAAAGAGATAGAGAATCAAACAGAGGATGCCCTAATGCCTCTATACAAATCAGTGGCGTGACCGCACCTAGAATATTGTGTGCAGTTCTGGTTGCCCCATCTTAAAAAAGACACAACTGAACTAGAAAAGGGACAGAGAAGAGCAATGAGAATCATAAAAGGTATGGAACGGCTTCCGTACAAAGAGGCTTTGACAAGCTCGATCTCTTCAGCTTGGAGAAGAAAGACTAAGAGGAGGCATGGATAGAGGTTTATAAAATCTTGAGTGGTGTGGAACGAATAGATAGGGAATGGTTATTTACTCAGATAGTACTAGATCTAGGAGGCACTCCGTGAAACTAGCTGCCGGAAGATTTAAAACAAATAAAAGGAAGTACTTTTTCGCTCAACGCATAATTAACGTATGGAATTTTGTTGCCAGAGGACGTTGTCGAAGCCAGTAGTATAGCTGGGTTTAAAAAAGGACTGGATAAGTTCTTGGAGAGTAGGTCCATTAATGAATATTATCCAAGTAGCTTATGGGATGAACTTCTTACTATCAGGAGCTGGGATAACGGGGAATGGATTGCTCATTGTACTGTTGGTTCTTCTCCCATGCGATTGAGATTGACCACAGTCGGAGGACAGGATGCCGGGCTTAATGGACCATTGGTCTGACTCAGTATGGCACTGCTTATGTTCTTACGTCAGTGTGTCCAAGGTCAACCCCAGCGCTCTCCTTAGGACAGCCCTCCCCTTTTAGGCCCCTTTTACAATGCTTCACTCCTCTTATACAGCCTAAGGAGAATATAGATTGGGTAAAGATCTTTCATAATGTTTGTAACTGCTTATTTCAAATGAGCAGTGCTTGAAAACATTCTGATATCTTTACTGCCTCTTATATATTGATGTTTACACCAAATGTCTCAAAGGACATTTCAGAGTTGGGGACTGAAGAGAAATTGGTAGAACCATATATATATTGATATGTCCATATATATATAATATGTATAGAGGGTGGAATTTGAGCAGTATAGGGAGGCTGTTACAGCTGACTGGAGTGACAGAGGAGAAAATTCTCAGTGCCAGGATGGTGGGGAGAGGCGGGTGATGGGGGTTGTAGAGCAACATATGTCCTTTTAAGAGACTTCCTTAAAAACATGACCAAGTGTGTATCGAAGCCTGAAATAAACACTGGTGCCGGAGGAGTTGTTTGATGAGGAGGCTGTTTTGTTAATGTAGGAATGTAGTCAGCGGTCTGCACATGGTGGAGTTTGGAGAGTTGTGATTTGAAGAGTAGAGAGAGAGGGAGGCAGGTATGCTTTTCAAGTTGAAGGCATGAACAAGAATTGCATATAAGACTGATGAATTTTTTTTGTGACCCAGCTGAATTTATTGAGGACATGCTGGAATATTATATTGCTACTTGGAGCACTATTTGAAATAAAAATCTGTTAGGGAACAGTTTATTCCCTCTTCTCCTTACATTACTAAAATTTCATAGTCTTATGTTCTATTTTCTGCCTGCATACCACCCGCCCATCACATTCCCTGTCCCCAAATCTGCCAAGATTGTAGCTGCCCTTGGTCGTTACACAAACCAGCTGCTTTGACTGCCAATTACTCTATTTGATAAAGCAGCGGGCCGTTAGTAATTTCTGAATCCAGTTAATAGTAGTTTGCCTACAAGCACCTTCCCTTTTACCTAGATCTTCTGATTAGTGCCTTGCCTTTTACCTACATCTTCTGATTACAGAGCCCATGATATTCCTGAACAGAATATCCTTCCTTTTCTCTGGTTTCTTTCTTGAGTGCAAAGCTGAATATAGATTGTAAAGATCTCAGAGCCCAGTTGGAGTTCTCGGAGAGTTGTGGTGACAAACCGTGCCAGTAGGATGCTGGCACAGGCATAACGGTCAATGACACTGTGAACGTGCCATTTGTTTTGCATTTCTTCTGATTTCTAGTGTCACTGTTTGGGGTGAGAGAGTAAATCTTACCTTTCGTTGCTCTGTATTGGTTGTTCATGCTAAGCCCACAGAGAAACGGAACTCGTTTCAAATAATCATGTTGGGTGAGAAGATAGAAAACGGTTAGTTTGATTATCTGTATTTAATTGTTGATGCCGGGATAAGCACCGTGCAAGGCAGGCGTGTCAGAATGCAGTCGATCAGCATAACCCCAGAAGTCAAGGAAGAGATAGGACTTGTTTATGAAGTATGCAAGAAGAAAGCGTTATGTGGCAGTCTTCTCCTACCTCCTCATCCCCATAGTCTACTCCCTGATTTACTCAATGTCCCCTTCTCCTCTGTAGCTAAGCTTAGCATGTGTACCTGCGACTTCTTGTTTTATGAATGTATCTTTGTATTTCCCTCTGTTCTCCTCCCCTTTCTCTCTTTGCCCTTGCTCCTCCTATATTAAGACCACTGGAACAGGAACCTGATTAACATTGTATAATGCCACATGCATTGCTGTCACTGTATAAATACTTAATAGTAATTATTATTTTAGGAATATTCTAAAGTATGCTTGGATTGTTACTAATAAAATTCCAGCTTTTGGAAAAAAGGGGTTTTTTAGTTTTGAAAGTCCACAACTTGCTGGTAGATGTTAATACCTGAAGTTAAGCGAGGAAGTATGTTCTGTGCTTAAAAATATTCTTCCTTGACTTAGTAGAAGTCGCAATCCACCAAACCACTTAATCCAGAGTTAGTCCCGCTGAAGACCTGTAGGCTTCAGTGGGACTTACTCCAGCGTAAGGGGTTTGTATACTGCCGACAGTGTCTTTTGCTACATTTGTTAAATGTCAGACTTCTATGAAGCAGCCCTAACTGCAGGTCTCTCTTTTTTTTGTTTTTCCTCCTCCTCCTTCTAGGAAACCTAGAATAAACTCCCAGCTTGTTGCGCAACAAGTTGCCCAGCAATACGCTACCCCACCGCCACCGAAAAAGGAGAAGAAAGAGAAAGTGGAAAAGCCAGAGAAAGAGAAACCTGACAAAGAAAAAGAAATCAGTCCAACAGTGACCAAGAAGAACACCAACAAGAAGACAAAGTAAGTCTTTAGGAATCACAGCCATTCGCCATGGAGAACTGGATTGGCAAGCAATCTTACTTTTTAGTCTTCAAGGAAATGTAGTATCCTACCATTCCCTTCGCCTCTCTCTCTCTTTCAGACCAAAGTCCGACCTTGTGAAAGATCCCCCAAGTGAAGCAAACAGTATACAGTCTGGGAATACTCCAACAAAGACCAGCGACTCAAATCACACTTCAAGGTGACCTAATTAAGGAGTTGGTGGTTGTCATATTTGAGAAATGAAGTGATGAAAGTTAGTGGGGTGTTTTCCCCACATTTGGATTGACAGCCCTGGAGACACCCCAGAATGGGGATGGGATTCCTCCACAGAATGGTATGGAAGCCTGCAGGCTGGATCCAGCTTCTGTGGGCCATTGGGTTGTAGTAGTAACAACCGTGCCCCATTGTCAGCATGTGTGAGCTACCATTGGTGGCTGCAGCTATCAATCTGAGAAATGGGCATTGTGATTGGTGTTTGGCTGCAGGCTCTGTGGAGGGAGGTGGAGCTACTGCGATTTTAGTTCTTCCAGTTTGCCAGGGCAAGGGTTGAGGCTGCTGTGACACCAACAACCCCCAAAACCCGAGAAGGTGAGGGAATTGCCTTCTTTCCCAAACAAGTGTGTGGGGAGCTCCCTCTGCCCCTGCGCCGGTTATGTGTATGGTGGACTGAGAGACAGGGACAGCCTCCCAAAAAAGGTAATTGTGCAACACCAGGGGAACAGCAGGCTCTGATTCCTTCTTGCCTGTGTGTCTAAACGCTTGTGTGGAGGCGGCCCCCTCCGTCAGTGAAGTAGTTGTCTTGTTAACCTTAGCTATTCAGTTCTTGACCTTCCTGATAAAGCTGTCAACCGACCATGCCCGGTGTGTCAGGTATTATTTTAGGCAGTTAAATTGCAGGGTAGGAAGAAGAAATTAATCGACTCTCAAGTGCCAGATGGAGGAAGATGCTTTGCAAAAAACCCCACCAAAACAAGAACAACCCACAAAGGCACCTGTCACCTTTTCCCTCATCTTCTTGTCCCTCCTAACACTTAGCAGCGCAAACTGTCCATGTCGGCTGCCTCCGGTGCAGTTATCCAGAGAACTACCTCAAGGGTGGGATGCGTTCTATTCTATTGCATGAAAACTCCTGGTTAAAGAACTTGGATGTTATCAGGGCACAAATGTTTTCCTATAAGGGTAAAACAATCCAAGCGGATATCTTAGATGGCTGTTGCCTTTGTGGGGGTCTAATATTGATCCCACAGATGTTGACATTCCATGTATCTGGTAGAAGGAAGTATCATTCCAAGTCACTGCTGATGGTTTTGAGCAGGGACCTGTGTTGATTGCATTTTCCCCATTGGCGGCAATGGGTAAAACACAATGAACATGGGTCCCTGGTTCTAAGGCAAAATTCTGCTTCTGTTTATAGTTGCGTAGCCCCCTGATATCATGGTGGCAAGATGGCCAAATATGGACCTATAATTACACATTTATAATGCCTCTCCTAGACAAGTCTCTATGGAAACCTCACAGCACGGGGGAGCAGAAGCACAGTACTGTGAACCCCTCCTGCTTAAGACCCATGGCAAACCTATCCTACGTCTATTTTAGGAGACTGAATGGGCCACGCTCATGTTAATCAACCAGTCTGTGCTGCTGCTCTTGCTATTGCTTTGGCTGTTGGGTCTCCATCAGTGCCTGTTGGATGCTGGTGGTATTACTACATCGCTCAGCTCTACATACTGCTGGTTGGGAGGGCAAATGTAAATGCCAGCATGCTGAAAATGGGGAACAGCATTTCTTACCAGCGATCCCTCTGACTGTCCACCGCCCATCCCACCTCAGTCTTGGTCCTCACTCTGCCAAGAGTTGTCCCAATGGAACAACCCACAGATATGTAGCTGCTAATAATTTGCTTTCACTTCTTTTTATCTACTGGAAACAGCTATGTAAGAACTTAAGTTGATCAGATATGTCAGAACTAGGAAGGTTCTCAAACTGTAAATTGGAACTCAGGATGTCTTCACAATCCCATTTGATAGAATTTAGTGTCGTCGTTACTGTCTGGAGGGATTATAAACATAAGTCTCAAAAAGGGGTCATGGAATCAAAACTTTGGGAACCCCTTGCTTAACTAATCCCTCTCAAAATTTCAGCAGGTAGTAGAATCTGAAGAGATGCAGCTTCAGTTAAAAAGAGAAAGTTCAATAGATCCTATACACTTTTGACTATAAAATATTATTATTATTATTATTATTAGCATTGTTAGCATTATTAGCATTTATGTAGCACCAGCAACGTACCTGGCACTTTACAGAGAATAAGATAGACACGGTCCCTGCCTGAGAGCTTACAATCTAAAAGACGGGGAGGGGAGACAGGGAAGGGGGAACAGAGGGAGAGACAAGGGATGCAACAATCATGAGGATGCGAGAACTCAGGTTGCTTCCTTTTTCTGCCGAGACTGCCTGTTTTTCAAAATGTTAATAACTCCAGGCAGCATTAACTTCTTCCTAGAATCTCTTCAGTAAGTAAGCTGTGGCCATTAATAGTAGTAGTAATTTTATTTCTATAGCAACCCACCCTCCCCACCCCACCCTCTGCCCCGAAATGGCACTCGGAGTGCTTACAACATAAAAATATAACACTGTATAATCTATTTAGAATAAAACTCCAGTTTAAAACAATTTAAAAGAGAGGAGGGAAAGGACACAGAAAAGGGAACCAGCAGTAGATTCTAAAAGCACCTGGAAAATAAATAAGTTTTTAGGTACTTTTTAAAGGTGAGGAGGGAAGAACTAAGACGGACATCTGGAGGAAGCTAGTTCCACACCGAGGGGCACACCAGAGAAAAAGTCCGATCGCCTGCCGCCTTAAGGTGTGATGGGAGGATCCCCAAACACTAGGTGGTTCCTGAACACAGCTACCCATCAGTGCAACGCTCCAAGAGCAGTTCCTGACTATAGCCAGAGCCATATACCATTCAGGGTCTTAGAAATACCAGTAGTGCAAACTTAAAGTCAGTCTGATGCTCCACAGACAACCAGTGCAGAGAACACAGGGTGGACATAATAGGGTCACGGCTGCCCAAACTAGTGAGCAGTCATGCTGCCTCATTGTGAACTGTTCTTCCTTTATGCCACCTCTCTGGAGAAGACGACATGTAGAGTAGGGGTGAGATGGATTCACCTTTTTGCATTCATGAAGATCGTTGTCCTGTTCAGATAGCGGAACGAACACCTGAATACATCTTTGTGTGCCAGGGATATTTGTTAATCTGGTTATTTTGTTCCAGTAGTTTAGGTATTTTGGCTTTGGCTGTTTGGTTCACTTTGTTTTAGGACCGTTGTGCAGCTGTCCAGTACGCAATGGAGCTATTGCACCACTAATTGCGTTGGCTCAATAGCAAAATTGGATGTCAGCATGGTGCGCAGTAATATCAGTGCTGCCGAATTAAGGTAAACAAAAGTGCCAAAGCTGAAATAACCAAAATGAAGATTCAGTTGAGGAAACAGCAACGGGAGCAAATAGCGTCTCCATCTCCGCTTTGTTCAATACGAAACGAATGGACCAAATTCGTTAGATGCCAAATTTGGTCAAGAAATTCCTTTCAGCCCTACAATTGACAGAGCACATCCTTCCTGGTGTCTTCAGATTCCCCATCCGAACTCATTAGGGCATCCAAAGCAGTGTTTCCCTGGGTCATCCTAAGCATTGGGCATGAGGGGAAGGAGTTGACTGTGACACCCAGTGAACAAAATTGATTCAACATCTGCCAAAAGCTGAAGCATCTTGACGAGGCCACCATCCGCACTTGTTGGCACAAGGTTACCCTTTAATAAATCCCATTTATTTTCATTTGCATCTGCATCAGAGTTTTGGCCCAAACTCTGAAAATGTACATGAATGTCAGCCTCTGGAAGCTCGGTCTTTTATTAGCTGGTTTATCAGTTGTCTGATAGCATAGCACAGCCCAAATTGCTGAGAGAGTCGAAAGCTATAAATACCGACATGTTTTCTCTTTCTGTTCGGTCTCTTGACGGGGCAGAGCTAATTATGCATAATATCGATGTGCGTCCTCAGGTTGCCTTTCAATGGCTTTGTTCAGAAGGGAGCATTTTTGAGCAATTTTATACATGGGTTGATTGGGCCTCTGATTTGTATAAACTCCAAGCAGTCGGAAGGGGAAGCCAAGTTGTACTGGTGCCTGAGCTGTTTTGCAGCTGCCGAGCCACCATATGGGAATGAAAGTGCCATGTTTAAATGCTTTCATGTGGTTTTGTATTGCAAAGTCGCAGCCGTGTCTCACGGCATCAGGACACATGACAAGGTGGAGAACCCTGATAACAGAATTCTTTTCTTTCCCCTTCGGGGCGGGGGGAGATCCTGAAGCTCTCTTGCTCTCCACCCCCTTCCATAGTCCTGCCACACAACCCTTCCTTCCAGCTGAACAGGTTTGAGAATAGCTTCCAACCTCTCGAATGCTCTCCAAACCGATCTCTCCCCCCATAGGGACTGAGCACACATCTCTTGCAGCCCTCCCTGTGCTATTCTAGGAAGCAAAGGGTCAACTGTGGGTTCTTTGCATGCTACTGCACAGCATTCATCCATGGGCAGGCACCTACACTCCCTTTAGAATTGGCCTATGCAAGGGAGCTGAGAACATGTCGATTAATAGAATGAAAGCTGATCTGTAAAAGGTTATTTTATAATAGACCGTCCACCTTTCTCCCCCCCCCCCTTTTTTTTTTTATAGGCCCAGACTGAAAAATGTGGACAGAAGTACCGCCCAGCAGCTGGCAGTCACAGTGGGAAATGTCACAGTAATTATCACAGACTTTAAAGAAAAGACTCGCTCCTCTTCCACATCTTCATCCACAGTGACCTCCAGTGCAGGATCAGAACAGCAGAATCAGAGCAGCTCAGGCTCCGAGAGCACAGACAAGGGTTCGTCCCGCTCCTCCACGCCAAAGGGCGACCTGTCCGTAGTCAACGACGAATCATTCTGAGAACTGCACATGGAGTTGTGGAAAACTGTGTATTGGGGTATGAAATTCACACCCTCCAGGTGCCCATGTGGCTTTAAATCCTGGGAGACAGCCCCTCCTCCCCCCCCTTTGTGCTTCGATATGCTTTCTTGGACATCAACTCCTAACCGATGCCACCAGGATCGTTTCTGCTGGCCATGGGCATCTGGCCACCAAGGAATTTCGCACCCTGACGATTACTCCTGACACTTTTACGTATTCCATTGTTTTATATGATTTTCCTAACAATCATTTATAAGTGGATGTGCTCCTGACTCTCTACTTTTTTATAATATCTGCTGTGCACAATTTTCCATGAACATTACAACCTTTTGGGGTTTTTTTTTTTTGTGGGGCGGGAGGGGGAGGGCACAGGGTTTTTTTATTTATTGCATTCACAAACTCCATCCTCTTGGTTTTTTCCCAAGCATATCCTTTAAGTTCAGTTCTATTTTTTTTTTTCTTCTTCCAGTTATACTGTGTACTATCAGTTTTGATATAAATTATATATAAATATATATATATATAAATAAATATATATAAAGGGTTATTTGAAACCAATACATGGCAACGCTGGTGCTTGAAACACTGTGACGTGAAACAATTAAGATCTGGGACAGTCTCCTTTTTGAAAGTGCTGAAACTGAAACGGAACCAGTTTCCAACGAACAGTGCGTTCCTGAAAGTTGAAACCTAGACAGGACTTGATTTCTTTCTCGTGCTTTGGCTAAAGAATACTGGACACAAATCTTTTTATTTTCCTTCTTCTCCCCCGCCCCCCACCCCGTTGTTTTTCCATTCTGTTCTCAAGGCTGCTCCTTGTCTCTTGCGTGCCCAACCCACGTCCAGCACGCTTCTTCAAAACTAACCCAACCACCCTGGCTTCAGAATGCTTCGTATCGATGGTCGTCATGTTAACATTGCTAACTCTTGCATAACCACTGGCATGCAAATATGGCATTCTGTAACCTTGACAAATTCCATTCACTTTTCTGGATTTACATCTATGACTGAGGTTACCTTAAAAGTCCACGGAGTGTCCCTCGGCTTTTAGGATTCAAGGCAACAGACGGTCTTAAAGGCTGGAAGATTTCTCATCCAGCATCCGAGGTCATTCATTGATCAGATGTTGCATGGTTTGTTGTTGATCAAACCCTTTCATGTCTGTCTCTTTTCTCTGCTGTTGTGGGGGTTATTTTTTATTTTAATTGAGTTCAGTTTGTATTCCAAGAGCAATTTTGTTTTTTGTTTTTTACTGAACAGCTTATCGTCCATCGATGCTGCGTTAGGTTTGTTGATGTTTGAACACTTCTAGAGAGATCCTTCTGTGGTAGCTGAAGTTGTACAAAGCTTATGTGCTGGCAAGGAAGCAACAGAGGAACCTCGTATTGATAACCAGTCTCTTTCATTCTTGCTCGAAAGCTCTTCAGGCATCATGCTTCCTGGCCTGTTAGAGTCGATTGACAGTTTTCCTTCCATGAATTACCTTGCTAAAAACACTAGTATGAAGAGGTGGAACAAACGTGTTTTTATACTTCTAGCTCTCTTTGGCTTTTTATGCTTCTTTCGGCGGCCAAGAGTGCTTTGCAGTAATTTCGGTGGTGTTCTGGATACCATTCCGGTATTACACATAGAGAGCCACTTGTCGGGACTTGGTGCTAAGCTGCTAGCTTGTGGATTTCTCGTTTGGCAAAAATGAAGTAATTCCTGTTCTCTGGAGGCAATCGAGTTTAAATTTAAAAACCGTTTGGTTTTTGAGTAGGAGCCAAACAGGTCCCTTTTCACATTAATGATCAAATTTAATCTGTGCTTAAGTGATACTTTAAATGCTCTGCTCGAAGGAGTAGGGTACCCAAGCAGTGCCTTTGCAGCTGCAGTTTTATTCTGGACAGGGGTTCCCCCATTAAATTATACTTATATCCGGGATATGCCTATATTTACCATTTTTAACCATATTTTTAAAAGTATTTATTAAAGAACCAAAGGAAAGTCACCGATGCTTCCTGCAAGCATTGAGACAATATATTAAACGTAGTTTTAATACTATGAATTTCTCCAACCACCTTTTAACCTTAGCGGGATATTGCAAAGACATTCCTTTTCGAGTTTTACTGTTCCTTTTAAGGGTCTCAGGGAGGGTAAACTGGTCAGCCATATTTATTTCATTTGCTGAGAAACTTTAATAATTTTTTGAAAGAAAGATTTTTTGAAGAGAGCCCCAGACTTGTATATTTTGCACGGCTTTTATGAATGAACCGGAATCAATGAAGCTTCTATGCACTTTGGCCCTGACCAGCAAAGCACTTGCGCTTGGGAACAGGCCGAGGGATCACACCAATGCTTGGCATTATGCACACACTTAAGTGCTTTGAAAAATCTGGGCCTCAGTGCAGAAGAGCACTGTCTCTAATGAAACATTGCTACATATAAAGTCAGCAAGCCCCCTAGATTAGTTAAAGAAGCTTTAACCCACAGTAGCCAGCTACTCCTAGGCTGCTAATTAATGAGGTGAAATCCTCTTTTGTTTTTCATCTGTGCCTCCTTGATCAATTAGCTTGTAAGGACGGAGTATGAAATAACTTTGGAACAAGTGGAATGAAACTCGGCGTTGGGTTGAAATTGCTAGCTAAGCATTCAGACCTTCCTGGGCCGCATTTTTAGCTGTTGTGTTGTGGATTTGAAGGCTAGTGTTTTGCTTATCCACTTAATCTCTGCAATCGGTAACACCCCACACGAAGCATGTGTCCGGAAATGGAATTCCCTTCAATTTCTGCAGTTTCAGTTTACCCTCCTCATGGTTAGGGAGAATGTTAAAAACACTAGTGTAGAGGAAGGACCAGGACCACTTGGTATCCAGTGGCACGGAAAGCGGATGAAAAAAGCACAGTGTTATGTCTGCAAGTTTCAATTCTTACACACACACATATACACACACACACACACGCACGCACAGAGCTTGCCTGACTTGCTCAGTTTGACAGTCATGCAAAGGGAAAAGTAAATAAATGCATTTTAACACAGGCTATTTATTTTAATTTGAACACTTTGGTGGTTTAAAATTTAGACAGATTCTTTTTTTATAAATAAAAATTGGCAGTACCTTCTGTGAGTTTTTATCCACCGAGAGTGTTTCATCTGCCTTATCAATACCATTCTGTCTACTTTTTTAAGCTGCCGTAAACTTAAATTATTGAAAAATTGATAAATTGCAGACTCTATAATAACCTTTGCTTGTATGTAACTGAAGAGCCGACATTTAGAGTATGACAATGGAGCTGAACAGTTTTTAATGCGCAAGCCGTTCTGTTCTTGTGTATGACCTGTAACCTTAATTTACTGTGTAAAGATGGTTACATTATTTCCTTAGCTTTGTTTGTTGGAGACAAATAGAGAATGCTTGTTTAAGTATGTCAAAACATAATCTTCTCTTGTGAATTTTTATGTTAATGTATTATACGAGCTATATTTTTCATTTGCCCAGAAAGACAGCTTGTATACTGCTTTTGAAAGTTTTCCTGCTCTGTAAAGTCTTTAGAGCTGCCAGTCCTGGTAGGTTTGTTTTTAATCTTCATGCTAAAAGTGTCAATGGTGGTTTTGTGAACTGGTCAGAAAAATTCACAGGTCTTAAATGTTTTCGGGAAATTTATATTGGACACTGCTCTTTGTCTAGCAAATAAAAGATGTTAATATATTCCTGTTACCGGCATGTGCACGACTGTTATTAGAAGCCACTTTATCATTTTCCTGCTTTAAATAGAAATGTCTATTTATGAATTCTGCTTGTAGTTTTTTCACAAATAAAATAGTAAAATTTAATTATCTGCAAGCTCGGTTTTTTGGGATACGTCTGTTTTCAGAAAAGGGGAAGACTCCGCTTTTCTTTGCAGAGAATATGGTTTTATGTACAGTAGAAACAGAGGCTAGCCACTCCTGCATGTGAGTGCTACCCATCCCATTGTGTTTGCTGGAATAAAGCGATACGGGCTGTGTAACGGGATTGTTTCCCCCCTTCGGCAGCCTACAATGGAGAATCTCTTAGCAAGAGCCTTTGAGAGCTCACTGGGGTCACACTCAGCAAACAGACTCCCAAGAGTCAAATTCTTCAACTTTAATTGAAAAGTCTTGATGTTGCATCATATAATAGCAAGTATTTGTTTGCACGCTCCAGAAAACACGGTGGGGTGATTCCTGCTGAAACTGGTCAGGCTTTTGGTTTCAAGTAAAATAGGTATTTTCTAAAGAAGCGTATCCATTAAATACAAGGCAGAAGATTTAGAACCAAAACAATGCATAAATATAGGGATTGTTTGATTACTCTTTTCCTCAATCTACCAAAATTACAATTCTTACACTAAAATATGTAGAAAGCTATTATACTGGAACACGCTTGGGTTGAACTGTGGTTTAGAATTAATGTAACTAGAGGTTACTCTGTTGGTTCGTTTGTTTTAAAAGCAACCCTAGACATCAGTAGAGACAAGCCATTGCATACTTTAATCATCCCTTGGAAATGTGCCAAAAATAAGAAACTACTTGATACTTGAGAGAATCATGATGCTTTAGAGCAGAAGTCGGGCAAACTGTGGCTCTAGAACCACATGCAGCTCTTTGTCCACATTCTGGTAAAAGGATGCAGCTCTCGGGAGTCGGAAACTTTGGCCATCCCTGCTTTAGAAGGGCCCAAAGTGCATCATGGAAGTAAGTTTGAAATTGTCAGAGTTAAGGAAGGTTGAGAGCTTCCAGTCTAAAGCACTGGTCCTTCTCAGGCAGACAGTTGATGTAGAACCTAAATTGAGCTGGTACTTATTGATGGAAAAGGGACAGTCAGGGTTGCAATAGTAGTAATCTCTCATTAAGGTATTTGCATCTTAAATGTTTGAATCAATAGATACTTTTTAGCTTGCAGCTGGTAGACAGTGTGACAAAAACGAGATTTCGATGGAGATTTGAATGAGGAAGTTTAAGTTATAGCAGCTATTTAACTTCCTCAGGACTTCATCTTTTCTTAACCTTGGGGGAAATGGACCTGTTTGTCACAACTGTCATTCTCTCACCACTGCAGGATGCAAAATAAGGTTAATAAAGTTTGGGTGAGCTCACTAGAACTGGAAATGGATAATAGATTTTGTATTTGTGGTGGTGGTGTGCATTTCCAGATAGCCCTCCAAAATATCTGAATAATATCAGCATACAAAACAGGTATTTGTGTATATGCTGCTTTGGATATTTTGTTTGTTCATTTATTTCACTATTTCAGTTCAGTTATTTTAGTGTTTGGTTACTTGGTTTTGGCAATGGTGCCTACATAGTAGCACAAATAGTGCCAAAATGGATATCCGATGAAACAGGAGCCGATAGCAGTTGTTACCTGGTTTCATTTTTGCCCCTTCATTGACCACTTCACAAATTGTTCCTTCATTGTAATGTGGAAGAAACCATGACAGTGAAAACTGCCAGTACCAATGCAGATCATACCAGTTTAGTTTTTGGCGTGCAGACTGGTGAACAGCCAACAAGTGATGATTGCCCAATCCCGAACATTTAGCAATGGATCTTCTCTCCCCACTAAAATGCTGACGCTCCGCCTGAATGAGAGCCGTACAATTGGTCCTTTGACAGACAGTCGATCATGTGAATTTGAGTCCAGGGTTGTTAAAGTCCTTTTATTAGCTGCACAGACCACCAGTCTTCATCTGGCACAGAATTATTAGGAATTCTGTTGTAGCTTTATAATGAAGTGGAGTGGGTCGAGCATAAGGCCGATGTTAGCAGTAAACAAACTTTCTTAATTTGCCCATAGACTCTGGCCGCAGTAGCCACTTTGGAGAGGTCCCATTGAAACCCATATGCTTAGATGGAACTACTCTGGGGTGGGGTGGGTTGGGGAGGGAGAGTTCTGCCCTTTTGGTTTATTTTTAGTATTTTAATGTTTTTAATGATATTGTAAGTGTCTGTTTTGTATTATGTTATGTTTTTATTTATGCATCTTGTAAGCTGCCCTGAGCTGCTCTGTGAGTAGGAGGGGGCGGGGTAGAAAATTGGTTAAATAAATAAATTGGGGGGGGGGAGCATGGTCTCTGTCGATTCTGAAGTAGCAAATAGGCAGGAACCTGTTTTCACTGTGTTTTCGGAAAACGCATTGAACACGGGTCCCTGCAAATACGTAATTTTCAATGCATAGTAAGTGTATGAGAAGTCCACAGGCTGGTTACTTTCACTCTCAGATACCCTGATAACAATTAATTGGATGTGCCCAGAATTGCTTTTATTGCAGCAAAGACATAATCGAAGTTTCCAAGGACCAAATCTGGGAATTCGTCGACGAGAGACGACAGATGTGACTAGAGGTATTTTTCTGCCTCAGCTGCGGTGAGGAGTTGGATTACCACCACGCACTGTGTCAAACTGGAAAAAACCCAAATCCACAGTCTACTAGGGAAAAAACCTTCTGAATCCTACAGAGATCTTGCAACATCATGTTGCTTCGTTTGTCATTTGATTGTAGGAGCTTTGCCGTCCCTCCATCCTTGTTTGGAGGTTACTTTTAGTCTTGTTCTTTTGACTACTGGTGCTTACTAAATGGAAAACACTGGGCTAGCGTCATCCATAGTTTCACACTTTTTAATAATTATTCTTGGCTGCCTTCAACGCAGTTTCATAGGTCAAGTTTTTCAAAAGCAGCGACGTCGTTTTGGTTAGAGCTGCTTTGCGTTCTTTATCGTGTTACTGCATTCTATTTTCCCATCCGTTCCATGGTTCCCAACGATTTATTTGCCCATAATTCCTTTCCTTGTTTCAAGTTCAACTTGGTTTGCCATTGGATATCTGCTTCAAATCAACTGGGTTCAGCTTTCCTATTGGTCAGGAAGTAAAACCAGAAACAACGGACTACAGAAAAATGGTGAATAGGTTACGTAGTAAATCGGTTATCCAGTTACCGGTAAAGCAGTATTGATCGGTACTTTGCTCATGCAGTTACTAATGATTAACCAATTCAGTGTCTGGAATTTTGGTTATACAGTTGACTATCTGTTTCAGCTTTAATCTTGGTCGCTTAATTTTGTTTGTTTTTCCCCAGTTTCAGGCACCTTTCTTTAAAGTGTTTCAGACTGGACATCCAAAAATTGGAGGTAAGTCAAATCACTGCTTGCTATTGAAGATCTTGACCATGTTATTATTATTATTATTAACAAACATTTATATAGCGCCAGCAGTGTACCTGGCACTTTACAAAGTAATAAAATAGACAGGGTCCCTGCCCCTAGGGCTTACAATCTGAGAGACAGGAGCTGGGGGAGAGACAAGGGGTCTAACATTCATGAAGATGCGAGGTCTCAAGTGCACGTACTTGGCTTGGTTACGATGAGAATGACAGCAGGCAGGTCCATGTTGCAAGGATAAGGGTAAACCAATCGTAGGTATAGGAATAGTGGCTCAGCAGGATAAAGAGTCAGACAGAGCAGAGAGAAAGAGGTGAGTTTTAAGGAGAGCTTTGAAGGTATGAAGGGAGGGTGCAAGGCGGATGTGGACAGGGAGGGAGTTCCAGGCATGGGGGGCAGCAAGTGAGAAGGGACGAAGGCGCTTAGGGGAGCAGGGAAGGCGTGGAAGGGCGAGAGAGGGGACAGAGGAGGAGCGAAGTGCACGGGCTGGAGTATGGAGTATGGATGTTCCCTGATGCACTTACGTGGCTCCTGCTTGGCCAGGCGAGTGGCATGTTTTTTTTCAAAGGGGATGTGGATGTGTTTAATGGCCTGTCTAAATATTTAGTTTTCAGATCGCCTCTACACTTTGAATATCGGTGGCTTCACTGAAGCACTTTGCTCTTACCTATTTGGATTATAGCCAGCATGCTCCAATAACACTTTGGAATCCTGTTCGGGAAGTTCAGAAGATCGCACGTTTTGGGGAAACTGCTCTATACCCTCTCCCACCTTTGCTTGCTCACAACCCCCCTGCTCCTCTAAACGTCTTTACCCCGTCGCTGTTGCTGCCCCATATGCCTGGAGCTCCCTCCCTGGATAGGTTCGCTGTGCTCCCTCCTTCCCAGTTTTCAACTGAAAACCTACCTCTTCCAGCAGGCTTTCCCTAGCCTGTCATGAGTGAAGTTTGTCCTCTTCTCCTCACTGAGAATCTAGTTCCCTGGAACCGGTGGTGGAGTGGTCATTTTAAAAGTGCAGGAGCTCTTCATGAGAGCCCTCCCAGAGCCTCCAAGGCTGCTGAGGGGGGCTTCAGAAAAAGTGCCGGAGCTCGGTTCCCCCACGTTAATGCTCACCACAGCCTGTTACAAAGTGAACCATGTGCACCTGCAGTTTCTCAGCCTCATTAATGTACTCTTGTCCCCTGCTGCTTTGCTTCTCCATTGTTCCTCCTTCCTTGTCTCTTAGATTGTAAGCCCTTTAGGGTAGGGACCTGTCTATAACTATTGATTTGCCTGGTGCCAAGTACATTGCTTGTACTATATAAATAATACAATACTCCTCCCTATCTTGCTAGTCTCATTTCCCACTACATTCCAACCCAGGAGCTTTGCTCTTCCTCTGTCACCACCCTCTCACCTCAGAATCTCTTGCTCCCTAAACTGTCTTTCCCCCTTCTCCCATGCTGTGATCCCTGTTCTTTAAGCTCCCTTCCTGAACACATGGATCTGTGCCCAGTCTCTGAGTGCATTCCATCATCTCTGATTCCTGGCACTAAGCTCAGCCTTTCAGTGCTTGGGGGTTGGAACTTGGTCAAGAGGCCAGAGTCAGGAGCTAGAAAGGGACCAAATAAAAACTAACCACAAGCCGCACCCCACCTATGAAGCTTGCATTGAAGTCAAAAACCTCTTATTTGCAGAGTAAGATCTAGAACTGGAAACTGTTGAGTCTATAATAAAGATAGAAACCATGAGACGTTTCCCCCTATTTGTATTCTAGTGAAAGGAAAAGGGATTTTTCATCCAACTGTGCAGTATTCAGGCCATTCTGACATCTTTAAACATTGAGGTAGCATGATGCAGTATCTCTCCCCTCTCCCCCCGCCCTTTGCAATGCCTGTTTATCGTTTATTAAAGAATGGGGTACCCGTGGTTTTTGTCGTCTTGATTCATCAGTGAATTTATTTCATAGGACAGTTGCCTCCCGAGTTTGAGTTAGGGTTAGACACGACAGAAAACCCAGAGAGCACCATGAGGGGAATCTCCGTTTTGTTGTTGTCTGTGGCTAGCAATGGACTCAGCTTTAACCAAGTCACTTTCTGTTCAATTTGCTTGAACGCTTGGTAAAGAACAGCGGATGGATTCTCGTTGGATCCATTGCAAGTTATTGATGGACTTTGGTGTGTTGCAGCAGAAGCTGATGAACCTCAAGTGATACCGTAGAAGATGCTTTCAAATGAAATAATGTCAAATGGTGAAGCCTGCCAAAAATCAGAATTCCCATGCAGTGCTTATTCATGATATTAGGAAGACATTTGCCATGTCATATATTCAGTGATTAGTGAAAGAGGTTACCTTGATACTTTCTAAGGAGCCACTTTGAAGCATGTAGTAAAAGGTGGAGACGCATCTCAAAATAAATCTATCATGCATTGCTGGGTAATTGGGGTCAATAGTACCTATAACAGTAACAGGTATGGGGTTGATTGACCCTGCATTTTACCATAGTAAACAATGGTGGGTGAAAATGACCCCGAATATCTACCTAGTGCATTTTTGTTTCCAACACAAAACTGTAAGTAGGTATGATGTAGAGAGAAAAAAACAGCATTGAAGGTTCACACTATGAAAGTGTTAACTGCTGCGTAAACATAAAATAAAATGGCAGTTGGTAATTGTGAGTTTTCACTTTGGGGAGTAATTGACCCCAATGGCTTTTGTAGTGATATTTTTCTGTACACGCACAAAATGACATTTATGCAAACAGACAAAATGCTAAATTGTCCTTCTCCTGCTTCGAGAACACTTAATGGAAAGGACAGGTTGTGGTGTGCGTGCGTGCATGTGAGAGAGAAGAGAGAGAAAAAACGAAGGAAGGAAGGAGAGAACTAACTTTTTATAGTATGTGTTTGAGCGAATATGACCCCAGTGTCCTAGGGGTGTAGTGCATTCATTTTCCCATTCATTACAATTAGGGCCAAACTTACCCTGAATACCATTGTAGTGAAATTTTTGAATTAAAAAAAAAAAATTACAACCAGGGGAGAGGAGGCATGAACCAATACAGGACAGTTTACCCCATTACTGTTGAAGAATGTGTGAAGTGGTACGTTTGCTAAAAAGTTTTTGTTTGTTTGTTTGTTTTAACCCCCTTGGGGCCAGATTGATTTCCAAAACCTTGGGAGGGCTAAAATAAATATACTCCGGTGTCGCCTCATTGAAACCCATAGGTGCTTCCAGAGAAAGTGGCTTTTGGATCATGGCCCTAGAGGATTGCTCCTTAAATCATCCAGTCATGCTGCCTGTAGCTATATAATTTAGGAAATAATGACGGTGTCCCAGATCCCATGGTCGGTGGACCCTGTGTGAAACTCCGTGCTCATCCATGTTGCCGGCACGTTGTGCAGCGCACGTGGCTTGCATGCAGGGATCCGCAGGCCATAGGATTGCGACCAGTGCTTTCTGGGCCTGGTAGCTCCCATATATAGCTGTAATTCCCACTCTGTCATTTTTCCTTCCACGTTGGAGCTATGCTTTAGTGCACCTATTAATCTCCCCCCTAACCATGGCTGCTTAATATTTATTTATAGGGAACCAATCCCACCTCCTTCGGGAAGGGTTGAATCGACCTATTGATTCATCCTTATGAAGCGTGCTCCTCGGCTCCAATTGCATCTAATAGATAAAGGGATTAGGGAGGCCACCTTTGCCCTCCGGAACAATGCTGTCTGCTCAGCTGAAAGCACAGGTGGAGAGCAGGAAGCCTGCGTGTACTGGAAACGTGGAGACAAAGTTGTTCCGATTATCTTTTTACTGGACCAACTCCTGTTGATGGAGAGCGTGGAAGTCCAGGTATGAAGTCAACCCTGCCATTGCGAGCAGGAGGGTGCGGGCTATAAATACATGTAAATAAATAAACAAACCCGTGCTGACCGTCCCTGTAGCCTGTCATTCACTTATACCCGAGGTGGGGAATCTTTTCCCTCCCAGTGACAACTTTGAAAATTAGTACAAGCTCCGAGGGTCTCCTAGAAGATGAGGCCAGGGATGCTTAGTTCATGGATCTGTGCCGTGGCTCCGTCCCCTGTTTTTTTGTGCGCACCCTCATCTCTCCTATCCCGAGCTCGGTTTTCCAGTGCTTGGGGTTGGGAACTGCATTCAGGGGCCATATTCAGGAACTGGAAAGGGGCCAAATAAAAGCCCCTTTCTAGTTGCCGGTAACGTGGTCCCCGAACCTGAGGTTCCCCACCCCTGATGTATGTGATGGACTAGCATTCCCCTGTCCTTGTGTGTGTGCCCTCGTCTCTGCTCACTTACTCTGAGCTCAGTCTTTCAGTGCTTGGGGGTGGAAACTGGATCCAGGAGCCAGAACCACATTTGGCCCCTGGGTCTGAGGTTTCCCATCACTGACTTACACAGAACCAAAGTGTGTGTTTATTTGGATTTCTATACTGCCCTTCTCTCAAAAGACTCGGAGCAGTATACAATACACTAAAAACCATCCAAAATGATTACAAAGTAAAAAGTAACTCCCTCCATAAAATATAAAACTCCCTTACCAAGCCTCCATCCCGGGTCTCCACACATCCTCCCTGCTGCCAACCAGCCCCGCCACACGGTACCGGTGCCGCCATGGCCACCAGTGCTTGTTCCCTCCTGCGCGCTGCAGGCTGTGCAGCGTAGGGGGCGCTTCCGCTTCCGGCGCCTCCAATCAGTCTCCATGCACGGTGGTCCCAGCCCACCCCTTTAAATCAGGAGGCTTATGAAAAGGACATGATTGAGGGCTACATTGGATCCACTACTGGGCTGGCAATGCTTCAGCGTGGCACAACAGGACAGGAGGGATCATTTGTGCCCCCACCCCCTTGGGACAAATAACCTTCCTGTCCCTTATGGTAGCTATGCCAGTGCCCCTATCCCTGCCTGCCATTAATACAACATCCTATAATACAAATAAATCATTACCCCCTCCCAATCCACCCTCTTTCAGTGTATACAAGCAACCAGAGAGCAACTTCTGGTCCTCTGGTGACTAGAGAGATGTGATGAACGCGTGGGAGGGAAGGAGAAAGGAGACATTCCCTTCTGGGGAGGGTTGGTGCATACTGGGACATCCTCCAGAGAAGCAAGTGCAAGCAAGGTTTAAAAAGGAGTTACTCCTGCGTTCATGACCTACGGAAATGCATGTGTGACACTGCAGCTAGCTGACTGGTTGCGGCTTGATGCATTGCCCTTTGTTGCACTTCCTCCTGGGGAAATGTCCTGTGTTCAAGGATGGAGGCACTGGAAGGGGACTGAGTAGCTACAAGGTATTGTAGCGAGGGTGGGATGAGCCTGCCAACTTTGGGCTCAAAGCAAAGTGTTTTGCTGTCTTAGGCACATCTCAAGGATCAGCCGATTTGACACAGAGCAAAAGCACCCCCATTCCCCACCTGAACTGCAAGCTTGGGACTCGAAGGGGTAGTTAGGATGGAATGGGCCCCTCTGATCCCACAGCTGCACAAGATAGTGTGGGCCCCCTCAGGGGCTCCGATGCAGATGCACGACCTGCCCCTCTTGATAAGCTATGCCCTTACCAAGACTGGGACTGGAAATGATTGAAGGACACGATTTCATATCTCCTAACAGTCTTGCTTCAGGTGGGACCATCTTGCTTTCTCCTTTGAAGTCCCCATAGTCCCGTCTATTGAAAGTGCAGTCCTGCATCTGGACAGGATAGCCAGCCATTGCCACAGCTGGGCTGCCATGTGTGCCGGCAGCCGCCGAGAGAGCTAGGCTGTTGCTGTGTCCTGGCAACCACCAGTGGAGCTGAGCCACTGGGAGCACCAGGGGTGACTGCCACCAGAGCCCGGCTGGGTTTCAGTGTGATGTAGTGGATCAGGGTTCGAATCCTGCCCTAGCCATGAACTGACTGGGTGGCCTTGGGCAAGTCGCAACCTCTCCGCCCCAGTTCCCTGTTCGTAAAATAGAAGTGTGTGTGTGTGTGTGTGTGTGTGTGTGTGTGTGTGTTCCACTCACCCCTGTCCATCTTAGATTGTAAGCCCACTGGGCAGCGACCTGTCTCTGAAAAATCTGTGACTGTAAAGCACTGTGTACGCCTAGTAGCACTATAGAAAGTAGTAGTAGTTGTACCATTGCAGGCCTGATTTCCTCCTGGATTTGGCCCTGCACCAACCTCTGTGAAGATTTCTTTGATCAGGACCCTGCCTTTAACTATACCTTTAGTTGGGGAAAGTCAGCAACTTTTCATTAAACAGGCTTCTTTGCAAGGATGCTCCCAGCACATTACATTTAAGCTTGAAAGAGACACCTGGAAATGACCTGGCCTGTGCTGTGAAATGTTGGGAATTGGCAGCGTTCTGCATTCCCAGAGCTGTGCCGATTCGAAGGGCAGGTGAGGTGGGAACATCTGAAGCGTCACGTCGTCCGTTTTCCACTCGATAACTGCATGTCAAAAGCTTTTAGGAAGTATTCGTTGGCCACAGCTCCTAGAGACGGCTGGAGTTGGGAGGCAGAAGTGGTGAGGGCCCTTGGAAGCTGCGTGTGGAGCACGGCTCGAATTATAAGGAAGAAGGTAGGGGGGGCCCTCAGTGAAATCCACAATCCGAGGCCCGCCCTGTAGTCCTCTAAAGCCAGCAGCCAAGGGGGGGATCAAAAAAGGGAGGGGGGGCGCTTCCCCCCCAGGCCCGCTTTAATTTGGGCACTGGTGTGATGGACAGAGGATGTTAGTGGCACAATTTGATGATGCTCATGTTTTTAAGGGTGGGAAGGAAGTGTAGAAGGGTAGTGAAGGTTTGAAGGATGGGTGGGGAGTGTCTGGATCCCCCTATGAGGAGGCTTTTGGTGGGAATGGGATGACTATGCTCTGACCCCTTTGTGAGAGGTTTGGGGCAGGGGGGGAGTAGTGG
>QEPC01002047.1:1224910-1253941 GCA_003113815.1 Sphenodon punctatus
TGAGGGCGGTTAGCGGACTAAAAGGGTGAAGCATCCTTTTCCATGTTACAAGAAATGTGCAAGAGGGAAACAACAGTTTATAAACATTGATTAGATCAAGTTCTCACAATGCTATTTCTCACCACAGGACTGAAAGAAAGAGCTTCCGCCTCGGCCTGAGGTACATCCACCAGTCAGTGATCGCCACAATCAATGACAATCCAGTCTCAAAGACGTTACATACAAGACCCAGTGACCGCCCCCCCCTACGTCAAGAGCTGCCCCCACATAGAGCAGCCCAAATTCCCCACATGGCAGAATGACACACACAAAACCAGTGCCTCAGACCCTCTTAGCCCAATGCCACAGCCAGACGGCTCCTTGCTGACCACCGTGTACATAGTCTACCAGCCACTTGTCTTGGACAGTCGTCTTTGCCACTCCGAACACCGGTGGGTCCGAACACCGGTGGGTCCGAACACCGGTGGGTCCATTAGTGTCTTAAGTTGGTGGTGCAGCAGATTACATGCACAATTACATCCATGACATGGATTTGGCAGGGTCTGTGCCCTTTGGCATGAGAAACACAAGGGACACCCCCACCCCCCCCAGAAAACAGCCGTCTTGGCTGACAAGGTGGTGTCAGGGTTCAGCCTGTGCAGGCAGCCCTCGGCAGGTTGCCAAGCACACTGGACAAAGCCATAATCCCAAGCCGTGTGCCTGGCTGTCTCGACTGCAGAACATCCCCCTCGGATAAACCTTTCTTGGCACCCTGACGTTTGTTGGATGTTTGCTGTGGAACCCTGCAATCTAATCCGTGCACATGATTAACCCTCAACCCCCCAGGGGAAAACACGTTTTCGTGGAGTTTTGTCTCCTGAGAATGTGACCTCTGTCTTGTTAATAGGGCAAACGTTCCCTTTTATGTGTCTCAGCAGGGCACCCCACACCCCCTCTGTCCTGAGGGGTGGTTTTTCCTCCTTTCTGAAGTCCCAGAGAGAGAGCATCTTCTCACCCCGAAACCTTTACTTTTGCAAATTAAATTGTTCAAATTCATCCCTTTTACAGGACTGTGTTCCCCTGCACCGGTCCCAGCCACCCTTTCCCCCGTGCCCTGCCCCTAAAGCCTAGGGGAACCAGTAAGAACTGGAAGCTTATTTTCTGGGGCTTAAACGTTGGTTGTGTGGGTCGGGGTGGACTTGGGCATTCTTATCCCCCTTGCTCTTAAACTTCTCGAGGGTTATAATTACCCCCATAACAGCCCCTTAGAAAGCCCAGCCTGCTAAAGAGGGACAGAGAGGGGAGAAGCGATAATGCACTCAAACAATTGTTTGCCTGGCATCCCGCTGTGGCCTTTCATCTCCTATTGAGTGTCTTTCTGCTGGGCTGCTGCCTGCTCCAGATTGTCTGCTCAAGGAATGCACTGGTCTCTCTCTCTATATATTTAAAAAAAACACAAAAAACAACCACATAATTGCCTGCAATGGGAAAGAGACTTTCCGTGTATACTCTTCATGTGCTGCTGCAGCACGGCTACAGAGCTCTTCCAAAAGTAGGGGTGTGCAATTCATTTTCTTTGTTATAACAAAAATGAAAATTTTCGTTTTCGCTATTGTAATAACAGAAACGAAAAACTAATTTTCATTTTTGCAATAATGGGGAAACATTGAAAAATATATTTCCGGCTATAGCTTTTTTGTTTCTTCTTCACTTCTGGTGAAACTTGGGAAGATTGTACCCCCAATGGAGGGCACTACATATACCAACCTTTGGAATGATTGGATAAAGGGAACCAATTTTATAAGCAATTTAATGTTGCAATTTTAAGAAAATCTGCATACACTTTACTGGCTACAACTTCTTTGTCTTCCATCCAATTTGTATGAAACCTGGGAAGATTATGTCCCTCCCCAAGATTACCAATCATGCCACCAGGAACCTTTATTCAATCCTTCTGAAAGTTGGCAGAGATAATAAACTTGGGGAGGGGTATAAACTTGCCAAGTTTCATCCAAGTTTGATGGGAGACAAAGAAGTTACAGCCAGGAGTGTATATGCAGATTTTCACAAAATAACATAATTCAACTGCTTATAAAATCAGATTCCTTTATCCAAGCTTTCTGAACTTTGGTACACACAGTGCCTTTCAATGTAGGTACAGTCCCTCCATGTTTCATCTAAATATAATTAAAAACAAAAAGGTTACAGCTGAAAATGTGTTTTCCATTGAAACCAATGGAAATTGAAAGCGAAAACGAAATTTTGATATTTACAGAATCAAAAATGAAAGATTTAAATAACAAAAATGAATAATGACATGTGTCCCTGGTGCACATCTCTATCCAAAAGACAGATTTGGCTCAGGGCTGAACGAACAGCAACATTTTTTACTCATGAGAATTTTCATATATTGGGAACCAGGATTTATTTCTCAACCGTCTCTTGATACCAATGCAATTTCTCAGTTCTTGCAATACTGAGAAATACAGTCCTGATTTACCAATTTTTCACATGGTTTACTACCTACCGCGTACTGTTCATTTACCGCTTACTGTATTGCTGAGGGAACGGTTTTACTTCAGAGTTTGCTGTTTCTGCCTTTCTGAGCCAATCACTGTCCAAATAGCCCGCCCCTTAACCTCCACTCCAGTGCCTCCACTCAGAATTGTTCTCTTTGCTTTGACCAATCCGCAACTGCGTACCAAATTTCCTTACAAATCTGCAGTTTGGTTGCAGATTGGTCAAAGCAAAGGCAACAATACAGAACAACAATTCTGATTGGAGGCACTGAAGTGGAGGATAAGGGGAGGACTATTCACACAGTGATTGGTTCAGAAATGCAGAAACGACAAACCCAAAAGTAAAACGGTACCCTCGGCAATGCAGTGAGTGGTAAATGAATGGTACACATTAAACGGTAAGCAGAAGGTCAGTAAACTGAATCCCACTAAGCAAATTATCAGTAAATTGAGAATCAAGTTCTCAATCGAGATGTTGTCGAGTACTGAGAAGTTCTTGATTCAGCAGAGACGGTATAGAGAACCGGGATTTCCCGTTTTGGCAAAATCTTGTTTCAGCCCTAGTATTAGGTCATGTGTTAAGCTGGCTAATCTCACCTCACCTGTAAAAGCCTGGGGCAGGCCATTATTCCGGATTAACAGTGTGATCCTCGGTGCATTTAGTGCCAGCCTAAGTCCCAATCACTTCAGTGGTAAGTGTGCTTGATGGTGCAGGTGCTACTCAACTCAGGGAAAACGACTGAGGTCCTATTCTGTTAAACTCAGTTTAACAGAATAGCATGGGGAACCTTTTCCCTCCCTCTGGTTCCTTTGAAAGTGAGTGCAAGCTCTGCAGCCAAGATAGGAGCTGGAGGGTGCTGAAGGGAGTGTGCGCAGGATGGAGGATGGTCGATGAGGATCCAGACTGGGGTAGGGCTGATTGACTGCTTGTCTCGGCCTGGCTCGGAGAAATGCCAAGAGCTTGTTTCCCTGGAAATGCTGGTCTGGAGGCTGCAGCGGGTGCAGAATGCGGCGGCCCATTTCCTTCAGGGAACGGGTCCCAGGGAGTACGTAACACCGGTGCTCCGAGCGCTGCGCTGGCTGCCAAGAGCCCACCGGGCCAAATTCAAGGTGCTGAGGCTGACCTATAAAGCCCTACACGGCCTAGGCCCTATGTACCTGTGGGACCGCCTCTCTGTGTTCTTGATCCGCCCCTGCGGTTGTCCAGGGGGGCTTCTTGGAGGTCCCTCAGACAAGGTGAGTGGCCACCAATCATAGGGCTTTTTCGGTGGTCGCCCCCAGGCTGTGAACTCCCTGCCTGAGGGGTCTGATTGGTCCAGAGCCTTGTCTCCCTCCGCCATAGCTTTAAGACCTGGCTGTTCCGCTAGGCATTCGGCAAGGGAGGGAGGTAGGGAGGGGTGGGTTTTTTCCCCCCCAGTTGTAGGTTTTTGTTAATATTTATTGTGTATCTATTTTATATAGATGTGGTTTTATTGATTTTACGGAATTATATTTTATATTTGTTCTTTCGCTGCCCAGGGATGTCAGAGGGGCAGTATGGGTGGGATAAAAATATAATAATAAACAAAATAAATTTATTTTGCAACCTCTACCCTCCATCAGTCTTTCTGAACGTGGCCTTGGTACCAAGGATGGTACAACAGTAGCTTCTGTCGGCAAGCATTCACCGTCGTCGTCCGTGGTCCGCAGGTCATGGGAAATAAGGTAGGCCTTGCCTTGTAGTCCCTTAAGATGCCTTCCTGCTTTCTGAAGTACCCTGGTTACCTTCAAGTAGCCTTGGGGGAAGACAGAGCTGCTACCGTTATTCCTTAGACGAGTCATTAAGCAACTGAGCTCCTTTCCCTCAGGCCCCAGTCTTCTGTAGCCCAAAGGGTGTGTCCAAGCAGAGAGATCTCCAGTTCTTAAAGGATCATCACCATTTATTATGCAAATATAACCATTTTTACACAAATAAGGACATTTTACATAGACAATACTGCAGTATTCCGAAACACCTAGACCGCAATCCAGCTATTCCGCTGCGCAGGCGGAACCTGCACCGGCAGAAAGCCCTGGGGTGCCAGCAGCCCCAGAGCACCGGGTCCTGTGCTATGCAGGGGGAGCTGGAGGAGGCAGGGTCACAGCAGGAAGGAGGGCTGACTGGGGTGCCCTGACCCCACAAAGCTGCTGCACCCGGCCGTGGCAGCCCCTGAAACTGGCCCACAGCACTAACCGTTGCTCGCGGGAGCCCTGGACAGCCCCCTGCGAGACCCTGTCCCTCCCGCCCTTCTCACTGTGCTGCAGTGCTGGAACAGGAGCGGAGTCACACGGGGAACCGTCCAGGGCGACGGTGAGTGCTGTGGGCTGGTTTCGGGGGATGCCAGGGCGGCGCGTGCAGCAGCTTCTCGGGGTTACGGCGGCTGGTGCCTGTCTCCCTATGGCAGAGCCTGACTTACGCCTGCTCCAAGCTAAGTTCCCACAGGTGCAGCCAGCCCGTTCACAGGGGGAGGGGACTGGGGGCTTCCCCAAGGGGGTAAACCCCACTGGGATGTCCACCAGCGCTGGGGAGCCTACCCTGGGGTTGTGAACCCCTTGGAAGGGCAGTGCTCCCCGCTCTGATGCCTGCATGGGGTGGGGGGATGGTCCCCATGGATAATGAGGGGGTGTGGCCATGGGCCTGTGGAACTTCTCTTCTGCTGGCAGACACACACACACATGCACACACACACACACACACCCCGCTTGCTAGATCTTGGCCCCTCTGCTGGTGTTCAGGCCCTTGTGCTGGCGGGGGGTAGGGGGTGAGCGGGGTCGTGGTCATAATGTTTTATTTTAAGTTTATACCCTGTCCTTCCCCTAACGCTCTGCAGGCCTTGCAACATATAAAAACCACACAAAAGTGTATTTTAAAAATCCCCTTAAACAACCGCCCCAACACCCTAAACCTCCCACCCGTCCCTATCCCTGCCTGCCAAATGCCCGACCAACAAAATGGGTCTTTACATCGCTTCTGGAAGCTGAGAAGCCTCGGGCTTACACAAATCTCCAAGGGAAGAGAGTTCCATCATTGTGGAGCAGCCACCGAGAACGTCTCTCTGCGTGCCTTTGTTGTGCAAACTTGGTGGGCAGAGGGTACCTGCAAGAGGGCACTCCCGGTTGCCCTCAGGCCGAGAGGCACGGACGAGGTAGTGTCTCTGATATAAACACAATGACACGGCACTGACTCGCTCCTATCACCCCGATCACGGATCTGTGCCATGGATCTTGCCTCAGTTCTCAAGTTGGTGCCCACAACTCTGCTCCCTTCCCCGGAGCTCGCTCACTCAGTGCGATGGGAGGGACCGGATTCACGGGCTAGATCTAGGAATCGCAAAGCAGTCAAATAAAAAGCTGCAAGCTGAGTTTGACCCTTGAGCCAGGGGTTCCCTGGCCAGGTTAAACTGATCTCTCTGGAGTACTGTACTGAAAGGAGTAACAAGGGGGGGGGGGAAATGTCTGGGGCACACAGCTAACGTAACGTCAGTCAGCACCCGGCGATGTGTTGGCTATTTGCTTACCCCGCACGGTGGGACTAAATTGCTTCCGGTTCTACTGTACGGGGGAAGGACCTTACACACACCTGGTATGACGTGCGGGGGGTGGTGAGCAGGGAGTGTGCCGCGGCAGCTGTAATACCCTCTGTGCTTGTTACCCCAGCTCTGCCCGCTGACCTGGAACCGGCAGTGGCATAGCGGGTCCCTGGAAGTGGCAGTGAGACCGCGCTGCTATTGTTCCCCGCTGTCGGTCCCGGGACCTGCTGCCCAGTGCCGCTGCCATCATTGCTCCCCGTGACTGCTCCCGGTTAATCTCCCCCACTCAGGATTGCCCGCTCTCGCAGTCCACGTTCCCTGTCATAGCGTGCGATAACACCCACGGCCTGAATCCCACCCCGTGTCGTCTTGCTGGAATCCCAAAAGCAGCTGCCTCCTCCGAAGCCACATCCAGCCTCTATCCCCCATTTATCCTTTTACTGTAGCTGAGCGGAATAATGGAAGGTGGTTGGAGCACGGCCGCTTTTCCCTGTCTCTCCGCTGTTCTGCTGGCGTTGTAACGCTAGACTAGCGCCGTGTTTACTGTGAATTAATGAGGCTGCCCCTTGGGATTTCATTCACTCCTGAAAAGCAGCTTGAGGCAGCCCAGCGCGTGTCCTCCAGGCGGTCTCCGTCACCATGACGCGCTTGCCAAGGCCTCGGTCTGCTGCTTCATAACGGACGAGGAGAAACAACTTGTCCCAGGGAAGGAAGATGGTGCCACCCAAGCCTGTGTGGGCAGTGCCGCTGCGGCTGCCAGACCTTGTTGGGCAAGTCTATCCACCAACAACACTCGCCTGGAGACAGCCTTGAGGGGGAGACAGCTAGCACAGTGGTTCAGCTTCTCGGGTAGGGCTTTGGGCAGGGCCTGGGGCAGCCTATGAGGCCCGGCTGCATTGTGTCCCCTCCTGCCACTGGTTCTAGTTTCCTGTGCTGCTGAGGGCCTTGGGTGGGATAGCGAGAGAGGTGGCATCCTTAGGCTTCCCTGCCTCTTGCTGTTTTTGGCCCCCACAGGTCAGCCACCTGCTGCTGAAATTTGCCCCCACCCCCAACTGCGGCTTGGCCACTCCTGGCCCTGGACTTTTTTAAGGTGGGTCGTGGCGGGTGTCATTCACAAAAAGGTTGGAAACCCCTGTACTTGATCCTGAGGATCGATTCCCATTGGCTGGCCGGGTACACAGGGTGGAAAACTGTCAATTGGCAGTCGCCTGACAAGGGCTCTGTCTTGTGGGTGGCACAGATTTCTGTCACAGGGCTCCCCCCGCCCCCCAGGCGTCAGCACCCACAGTCTCCTGATATTGCTGAAGGAGCCAGAGGAAAACCCTTGCTAATTGGCTGGGGGAATTCCCCGACCTTGCTGCCTTGGGTGGGTTTGGGACAATCCCTCATTCCTGCACCAGCTGATGCTGGGGGGAGGGAATTCTGCGGTGACTGTTGCAGGGACCCTAAATTCGTGTAGTGGGGGGCTGGGTGTTCTCCCTCGTGTTCTGCCTTTCTATTATACCAACATCAATGGGAGTTGGGTTCCAGAGTAACCTTTTCTAAAGCAGCCAAGTGACCTGCTATTTATTCATTATTTTTCATTACTCATCATTTTATTAGTGCCTTCCAGCGTTCATAGTGTTTCACCCTCACAGCAACCCAGTGAGGTAGGTCATTATTGTTCCCATTTTACAGACAGGAAACTGAGGCTGTGGCTTGCTAATGAGTGCGTGTCTAAAACAAGATTTGAACCCTGGCCTCCCAGGGTCCAAGTTCAACATCTCATCCACTAGCCTACATTGGCTCACAACTTGGAAGCCTCTTTCAGCTCCCGTGAATGAGGGCTGCTGGATTCCTACCTATCTTTTGGGGATTTCGTTGGGGATTTCTCAACCCCCCCCCCCCAATTATTACTTGCTAAGAACACCCCTTCACTCCCCCAGTCCATCATGAGCGTGGACTCAAGGGGGCTCAGGAAAAGTTGGTCCAATACCAATCAAAACCTGTCCGTACCGCACCAGTGAAGCCTGAAGGATGACTGGTTGTATCTGTCAGTACACGGCCGGTATCTGAGCTCTCTTGTATTCACTCCGGCTGTGCGGGGGGAGAACCTGACGCTGACGACTGCTTGTGAACAAAGCCCCAAGCCGTGTTTGTGCTGGATCCCTGTTGCAATCTTCTTTCATCGAGTTCCTGTCGGGAGGCGGCCGTGTCCTGCTGAAAGTTTGCGGGCTTCAGCGCTCCGATGTCCCTGGTCCCCTCCCCTCCCCCAGGGAGTAGGCGAGGCCTTGGAAATATTCCTGTCACGAGTCTGTCAATTGGGGTGAGGCGGTTGTGCGGGTGCGTGTGTAACCACTGGAGGTGAAGGCTCTGTGCGCTGGTCCCCTCGAGGGTGTATATGGCAGGGCTGCCTAGGCCATTAAAGCAAAGGAGGTGGAGGCCTTGGGCGATTCGTGTAAAAGGGCGAGGTGGGGAATGGTGCCTACTCCGACGTTTCATAGGCTCCTAGCGTTGGAAAGGAACGTGAGGGTCCTCGACACAGGGATGCAGGATGAATACAGCTACAACATTCCCAACAGACGACTGTCCGGCCTCTCTTTCAAAAGCCTGACGACTCCCTAGGCAACTTGTTCCATTGCCGGGCAGCTCTTACCGTTAGGAAACGTTTCCTGATATTTAACCAAAATCCACCTTCCGGTAACTTGAGCCCTTTATGCTCAAGGCTGCCCTTGGCTGTCTGGGAGCTGCAGTGGGTGCACAATTCAGCGCCAGGTACACTGCTGGCGCTATACCAATATATGATTATGATGATAATACAGCGGCCTGTCTTCTGTCGGGGCCAGTTCGCTCAGAGCAAATCACTCCGGTGCGCCAAAGTCTGCACTGGTTGCCAATAGCTTTCTGGGCACAATTCAAGGTGCTGGTTTTCACCTAAAGCCCTCAGTGGCTTCGGCACTAGGTGTCTGAAAAACCGTCTCCTCCTTCATGTCCCATCACGGCCTCTGAGGCCGGCCACACGTGCGCGGTCTTGCAGGCCCCATCCGTCTGTGACGTCATGTCTACCGCTAGGCCACGCGGAGAGGCGTTCTACCCCGCGGTTATAGAACTCCCTCCCTTTTGGAGGTTCATCTAAGCCCAGGTCTGGGCATCTTCCGGAAGTGATTTAAGACCTTTTTGATTGGCCAGGTGTTTGGCAAGCGAATATGGGGTTGGGTGGGGGTTATGGGAAGGGTTGCGGGGACTTTTTAGATGTTTTTAGTAACTGTAAGTCACCCTGAGTCTTCATGGGGAGGGCGGCATATAAATAAATAAATATTTATTTCTAGTCCTGCCGTCTCTAGCAAGACAGGATATTCCCTGGCCGTCTTGTTTGTGGAAGTGGGGAAACTCAGGCCCAGGGGCCGAATGTGGCCTGTGGCTAGTTTGTGCTGCCCCCCAATCCAGTTCCTATCTCCAAGCGCTGAAAGTCTGAGCTCAGGGTAAGGGAGCAGAGATTATTTATATGTTGATTTGGTTCCTACACCAGCGAGGGCACGCACACAAGCATAGGAGTCAGAGCCATGGCACGGATTTATGATCTCGGTTCTGCCCTTTCTGAAGGCGCTCATTAAGCCCCACTTCTTTGCGGCCCTCGGAGCGACATCCCCCCTGGCGCCTAGAAGTCAGGCCTGGATGAGCCATTCTGCTTCCTATGCTGCAATGCTAGGTCAGCCAGTCTGTGTGTGTCTGTTTGTCTGCCTAGCCTAAAGCTTCATTCACACAACCTTCCCCCTGGCAAAATTGCCCCTTAATCTGTTCTCCTGCATTTCCATGGCCCACCCCTTGCATCAGGTGGCAGAGATCAAGACGATCTTCAAGGTGTACAGGAAGGGGTTAGGAATTTCACACATTGTCCCCTCTAAAAGTGTTGCGTGAATGAGCTTAGTGTGATTGCCAGGCTAGCTCAGACCCTGGGGCCAAATCCAGCCCATGACAAGTTTTTTTTTAATTTGGCTCTTTTCCAGTTCCTGGATCTAGCCCCAGGATCTAGTTCCTACCCCCAAGTACTGAAAGCCTGAGCTCAGGTTAAGAGAACAGAGAGGAGGGCATGCAAACGAGGATAGGGGACAGATCCATGGCACAGATGATGATGATCCATGATCTGGACCGGGGTGTAGCTTGGTGGGAACGGGGCCCCTACTGGGACACTCCACTCCAGGATGCACATGCGTTCTGCTGAGGCTCGTGTGGGCCGCAACGCTGGATCCTCCTGATCCGGACCTTCCTGAGCGCACCGCTCTCCAACTCCTTTGCAGCTCTTGGAACTTGTACTCATTTTCAAAGTGACCCCCTAGGAGGGAAAAGATTCCCTGCC
The DNA here is from genome assembly GCA_003113815.1 of Sphenodon punctatus. NCBI lineage: Eukaryota > Metazoa > Chordata > Lepidosauria > Sphenodontia > Sphenodontidae > Sphenodon > Sphenodon punctatus. The sequence goes on from QEPC01002047.1 coordinate 1,235,293, forward strand.
CTAGTCTAGCTGACGACTTGAGATTATTTATTACCGGCATTGAGATCCCGCACCCTCCTGCACACCGGCAGCTCGGGCGGAGTATTGAAGAGTAAGTGGCTTCAATTGTTCTCAGTTCGTCCTGTGCTTAGCCCAAAGCCTTGCAGGGGGTTGGAGAAGGGAGGCAGGGTGGAGAGTTGAAGATGCATTCTATCTCAGGCAAGAAGGGGAAATCCAGGGGGGTTTCCATATCCCGGAGACGGCAGGTGTGATGATAGGTGCCTGACATGCTGTGACAGCGAGGTAATGGGGAGTCGCTGGAGTACAATGGCACGGAGAGAAATGACTGATGGGAAACTTTGGTGATTGCAAATGATCCTGAATTGTGGTGACATTTTGGAAGGGGCGTGGGGGGTGGTATTCCAGAGTGGAGAGGGAGAGTGAAGGGAAATTGCACAGCATGTCAGATTCTGGGTGTTGCAGAGTCTGAGCGCTTCCTGGCATCGCTGGTTCACAAGCACCTTCCTTCCGCTGCAAGGGAGCCAGGCTGCAGCAAAATGCTTTTACAGCAGCATGAGAGCAGCTGGAACTGTATTCCTCCACACTATGGGCCTCTCCATCAGGGGCAGCAGGGAGACCCCAAAGCCAGGTATGCGTAAGGCATCTTGGCACCATGCTGTCTGCTTCCAAATTCTGATGAAGCATCTTATTCTGTGCATTCTGGCTGCTCTGCCAAAGACTGGAATTGAGTGCCCTGTCCCTCTGGGGTGTTCACCCCAAGCAAGGTGGATGAGAGAACAGAAAGAGGCACTGGAGCAAACTGGGAAGAGAACCAGGGCGTAGCTATAATAGGTGCAGGGAGCTGTGGCAGGGCCCTGGGGGGCCACACCCATGTGGAATGTGTTGCATGCAAAGCAAACAAGTGAAGACTTCCTGAGTGCCTCGTAGGGAGAAGTGCATTCTGTTTCCTGCATCTGAACCTCTGGACTGGATAAATTCTTGGCAATTAGTCCGTGAATGGCTGTTAGACAATCAGGAGGGGGGATGTAACCTCTGCCCAGGGGTGTAAGCTGTAATAGTACTGCCACACTGGGACCTTGGGGGCCCCCCTGCGCATGTAGGATGCACATGCACGCTGGGATGGATTGCCCCAGGAGGGGTCCCATTCCCTGCCTCCGATTGTCGGGAGCTGGGAGCGAACAGCAGGGATCGGATCACTCCGTTACGACCTGTCGGGTACTTCTCTGAAGTGACTGCGCTTGGCCACTGTCAGAGACAGGATTCTGGGCTCGGTGGACCATTGGTTCTTAGGTTCAGCCTAGTTATTTCTTACCTGGAAGGGAAAATAGTTTCAAACTCTCTCCCTACCTCATTCTCACGCCCAAATACCAGGCTCTGGGCCACTGAGACAAAAATGGAAGTGTTCATTTTTTCTTTGGCAAAAATACTCTGTAGACCAGGGGCAGGGAACCCTCCTTCCCCCGGGGGCCACTTTGAAAATCAGGAAAAGGCTGGAGGGTGGGGGGGATAGAAGTTGAGGGTGGGGGTGCTTGGGAAGAGGAGGATCCAGATCATGGATCTGTCCCCTCTCCTTGTGTGCGTGCCCTCATCTCTGCTTCCTTACCCTGTGCTCAGGTTTTCAGTGCACGGGGGTCGGATCTGGAAAGGGGCTACACACAAACTAGTTGCAGGCTACGTTTGGTCCCCAGCCCTGAGTTTCCCCAACCATGTTGTGCACTCGTGCACCTCCACACGAGTCAGCTGTTTACCCGGGAAGGCATAATAACTCCCTGGCCAGTGCTTAATAATTTGTAAGGTGCTGCAGATGTCCCACCAGTAGTGACCTATGATCTAGGCTCCCACTGGCCTGCAGACCCCAATCTGGGGATTGTTGCTTTAGGGGGAAAAGCACCTTCTATTTTGGTGTCCACAAAACCAGCAGCTCCAGGCGAGATCCAGCGCCTTGTTTCCTTATCAGAGGGGGAAATGCTTTCCAAGTAAGAGAAACGCAAAACTTTAATAGCCTAATAAACGTGTCCAACAAAGCTTTTTTACACACTCCCGAAGCCACTCGCCAGCCCAGAAATTGGCAGCAAGTGGCTTCCGTTTCTACAAGCGACACCACTCGGGGGGCCTTAAAACTCCTAAGAGACTCAGCTGCTGTGGGAGCAAGCCGTGTGTCATCGGGCACGGAGCCAGGAACGCTTGGGAATTGAATAGATTTTTTTTTTTTTTTTAAAGAAGTAAAACAAACAGTGTTTGATTGGCATGCCTGCCTTCTGGGGTGGGGATTCCCCAGCCCACGGGCCATGTCCAGCCCCCAGCTGATTTTTATTTGACCCCTTTCGAATTCCTGGATCTGGCCCAGAGATCCAGTCTCTACCCCCCACGCACTGAAAGATTCAGCTCGGGGAGCAGGTGAAAGAGCGTGCACTCAAGGGGGGGCTGTCTGGACCCTCCCCTACCTTTCCCCCCATCCTGAGCACCCTCCTTAAGCAGCCCCCAAGTCCTATCCAGCCCACAAATCGACTTCTTCTATTATTGAATGTGGCCCCGTAATAGGGCAAGTCCTTGCAGGATCTCTACCTCCCTCAGGCAATCTGCACAGGACTTGTCCTCTATTCACTGTGCTTTAATTTATAGCGACCACAGCTTCCCCAAGTCGCATACATAAATAAAACACCAGCCTTTACCTTACAGAGTCTTCCTCGACTACATCCTTTCTATCTGGAGACACACTCCCCCAGCCCCTTGCCAGTTGGAATCCAGAGTTAGGCCCCGTGGGTCCCCCTGACTGGGCATTTTTACACACACCTTAAAGTTATGGATTTTTAAATCTTCTGGGTTTACAAGTCCACAGGTAAGTTCCAGATGCATTCTTCACACACACTGCCCTGAGGCAGTTCCTCGATGCATTCTTCACTCACACACACGCTGCCCTGAGGCAGTTCCTCGATGCATTCTTCACACACACACACACACACACACACACACACACACACACACACACACACACGCTGCCCTGAGGCAGTTCCTCGATGCATTTTACACACACACACACACACACACACTGCCCTGAGGCAGTTCCTCGATGCATTCTACACACACACACACACACACACACTGCCCTGAGGCAGTTATTCGATGCATTCTACACACACACACACACACACACACTGCCCTGAGGCAGTTCCTCGATGCATTCTTCACACACACACACACACACACACACACACACACACACGCTGCCCTGAGGCAGTTATTCGATGCATTCTACACACACACACACACACACACACTGCCCTGAGGCAGTTCCTCGATGCATTCTTCACACAAACACTGCCCTGAGGCAGCCTAAAGTAACCGCAGCTGTAGACGTGAGGGGCTGCCACGGAAACCAAGTGACCACAGCTGCCTAGAGCAAAGCAGTTTAATCAGGAGAACTTTTTACACACAAAAGTTCTGGGAGAAGTTCTACGCAGAAGTTTAAAGAGCCGGATGTTTAAGATCTGGGTGAGTGATCTAGACTCTCAGAAAATTCAGGCTGTAACAGCAAACAAACATGCAGGAGAAATGTGTGTGCAAAAACACCCACTGAGGCCGAGGCTTTGCTTCAGGCTTGCTGCCTCTCCCCAGCTCACCCATTTATAGCTGAGGCTCTACCGACTTGCACAGCTGGAGCTGCTCAGCTGACCTTAACTGAGCCTCTACCCTTGGGCCCCTTAAAGGGCCAGAGGCTTATTAAAGCTCCCCTGTCTGCAGCGACTCACCTCGGCTCTGCAGGCCTGGTCCTGCCCAGACTTCGGTGACTTTGTCACAGGCCCATAGGAGAGAAAAGATCCCCCAGCCTGATTTAGCTCTTTGTAAGCTGGAAAGAGGTTTGCTAGGCTTGTGCCTCAGACAAGAAACCGGTCCCCTTAGGGGGGAAGCCCAATAAAATGGATGGCCTTTTCCGTACAAGCTGGTAGAGAATTCCGATGGGCAGTCTGATGCGGTGAGGTGAGGGGTGGGCCCTAGGGGAAACAGCCACCCCGAGGGGCAGCTTGAACCACAGCCACCCTGAGGGGCGGCTGTTTCTAAGGAACCGTCACGAGACGGTCCCTTAGAAACAGCCTGTTCAGGGCTGCCAACCTATGCACACTTTTAAGCAGCACACATGAATTTTTTATTATTTTTCATTTAAGTGTTGCTTAAAAATCTGCAGAGATGGCAACCCTAAGCCTGCTCTGGTCTTGAGGCTGCCAGGATTGGCCTCTCTGCGGGGGCCCATCACGTGGCCCGCACCATGACCCCTCTTGGCCCTGCGTCACGGGAAGGCATAGGTTCCCCCTAGATTTCCAGCAGGAGCAGAGCTGGCAGCTCTTCTTCCTAGGAGACTGGGCTCCAGGATGGTATTGTTTCCGGTGCAATGCTGCTTCATGCAAGTCCTGGGCCGGCCCCGTGCAGCGGCAGCATGGCGCTCACTTCAGCAGACTGCTGCAGCGGTCCTCTCCTCCAGGAGGTGGCCCACGTGGTGTGGCCGCTCTCCAACCTTGCCACTGTTTCACCAACCCAAGAGTCTTCTTTCGTTGGGCGTCAGGAAGCAGGACTCCTGGAGTCAGGGGTGGAGTGAAAAACGCTACTCCCCATAAGCAGCACGCCCAGCCTGCCCCTGCAGAATCCTGTTCCTACAGTTGGATGTCTAAAACACCCAGGTCTACCAAGAATCTCCTCTGAAATTGGAAAAGGCCAGATTCTGATCCCCGCACGTCTGTTGGATAGAACTGAACTCCACCAACAGCTCAATCAACTGCGCTAGTTAGAGTATCGGAGGCTATAGGACTATTGGAACCTAGTGCTAAGTGATTAGGGCAGCCATTGTAGACAACTGTCTGTAGTACGTAAGCCCTCCCTGGTACTAGTACATCCATCATAAGAACATTAAGGTGCTGGGTCAGACCAATGGTCCATCAAGCCCAGCATCCTGCCTCTGACAGTGGCCAATCTGTCTTTTGGGAGAAGTACCCAACAGGTCACAATGGGCAATCCTGATGCTGCAGCCCCCTTGCTTGCTCTTCCCCGTGCCACCTGACTCTTGTCCTCCATCTCCCTTCCTCCTGTCCTCCCACGCTTTCTTGCTATCCCAACGTTTTGGAATTTCTCCCCAGCTTGGTCAGAGTGGCAAGGTGTTGTGTCTGAGTGCCTTAGGCACTTGACGACATCCCTGAAGGCTATGGGTTCAAGACCTGCTTGGTCTCACATTGGACAACCATCCATAGTTCACCCAGCTATGAATGGGTACCTAATCCATTGGGTTGGGGAAGTCAAAAACAGTTGGACATGATGCTGGCCACATCATTCCCTTTTGCGTTGTAGGCTACAGAAACTAGTGTGCCTTAACCACACTGGCCACATGGGGTGGACTTTGACTTTGGATAGAGTGGCGCAAGGAGGTTGCCACGTGTGCTCCTCCTTGTCCCTCCCACCCTCCATGTGCCTTTTTGAGCCCCTTCCACTTTGAGATCCACTGGTTTTCAGAAATTTCAACAGAATCCTGTATTGCCTCAAGAGAGAGGTTTGTATGCCAGTTAAATTCTTTCCTACGTGGGATACAGAGTTCAGCATACACGCAACGGAGCTTAGCTCAATATACGTAGGCTCTAAAGAGGAGGGAAAGGTAGGAATCTTAAGCTCTGACAAGGAGCTCAAAGCTGCTTCCACCCTTAGCGCTGTTACTAAGAAACAGGAGCATAAAAAAGCAAGGTGCTGAAACACAAAGAACATTCTTACGCAGTGGGAGAAGATAATTAGCTAAACACAATTTCCCCTCGACTTTCCTTCACAGATGCTAACGACTATGCTCCTTAGGACGCCGCCTCAGCATTCACCAAAATCCCAGGGCCCCCTTTTTTTGTGTGTGCTGCCTTTATTTTAAAAAGCCACTAAAAATAATACGATGATTAAGGAACATTAATAGCCTGCCTTAAGCCCACCAGCATCTAAGCAAACAGCAGGGGATAGTCTAATTACTGGTGTGTCCACGGTGGCCCCCCGCTGCAGCCTGTTGTGATGTACCAGTCAACGTAAACCAGAGGTCCCCAACCTAACGATTAATGAGGCTGTATCAGCTCCAGAAAAACAGCCAAAGTTAGGAATGGGAAAATTGCGGGGAGGTGGGAGGAGCAGAAGCCATGCCCCCTGGAAGCCCAACCTCTCCCTTGTACCTCCTGCTCAGGAAAGCGGTGCCCAATGCACTGTCATCCTCCAAGCAGCTAGCCTGGCAATACAACTAGGAAAGATCTGGTGTCGTTTCTTTCCTGCTCACATGCTGGGGAAGGTGGCGGTGTCTGCCTTAGTATGTCTCTTGCCGTGTGCTCCAGCAGCTGACTCAGCAAGGCTAGTGCCTTACACCCCCCACCCCACCAGGCTCCCAGCTGCACTCTTCCTGCTGTCACTGCTGAGTCTTGCACGGTTGTGGGGGTCCTTTCTGCCCCCATGAGACCTCCTCACACAGGGTTGTCCTCCTTATCCCTTATCCCCCTGGCCCTCACCTCACTCCTCCTTCTCCTCCGTATTCCTCTCACCTCACTGTCCCCTTCCCTGCTCCAAGTATATTGTAGTTGTAACCTGACTGAAACTTGGGCAGGGTTGTCAGCATGCAGGGGACTGAACTTGGGACGTCTCGCTCCACCCACACAAGCTTCTACGCTTTGTTGTCTCTGTAGAATAGCAGGCTTCACATGAACCTGTGTGTGGTTTGTCACCCCCATGCTACAAGAGGGCTACACAGGAGCCCCTACCGCCCCACCCCTCCCCTGCCACAAGAGAGTTGAACCCCTCTGGGGCTACAGAGTCTAAAAATGGATGGATAAGACAGCACAGGAATGCAAGGGGCAGGCAGGGAAGCCCGGTGGGATGATCAGGCGGAGGGTAATAAGCACTAAGCAGAAGTCACAGCACACAAACCGCTGAGCTTTTGCTGAGTGTTTTGTAGACACCCAGCACAGAGACCTTCCGGGAGGAGCAGAAAACGCGCTAAACACAAATGTTCCCGTCAAGTGCAAACTTTTAAAGGATTCCCTGCGACTCCAAGCTCTGGCCAGGCTGATGAGAGGTGTAATTGTCTGAACAGCTGGGCCGTGGCCGGAGGGATAATTCACAGGTCTCCACTTGTTCCGGCCAGGGGTCAGTCACATTTTCCCTTTCCTGCTGCCCCTGCCACTGGGTATTCTAGTCTCTGAGCAGCGCCCCTGCCCTGGGGTGACCATCTGACTGACGGTGCAGACTTCCCCAGAGCGAGTGACTAGAGAGGGTGACCCATAGCGGTGTGTGGGCTATGAGTGTGATGTGCCACTCCCCCACATTCACATCGCTACGCTCCCCACAACAGGGACTGTGGCTGGCGACCCCCCGAGTGTCTCCACTGGAGTCTAAGTGACTTAGGAAAAGGGTCATGATAACAAGAGGGCAGAAAATGACCAAAAAAAAGCAAACCAAAGAGGCAGAGGTGAGCGAAGTTTGGCAAACAGGCTGCTTGCTTTGGCTGGGCCGTGTAAACCTCAGACTGAGCGCTGAGTAATGGAGGTGGCGACGGCCCGACGGCCCGACTGCCAGCAGCTTGTGTGACAGGCTGGGAGAGAGTTCTCTGTGCTTGGGGTGGAGGGAAGAAGGGGAAGGCCTACGACGACTGTTGCCACTTCTTGTAGTTTGACCCTGAAACTCATTTAGGTGAGAAATCCCCGTAAGTCCAAAAATATCCCGCCCCCCCACTACTAATTTCAAAATCCCCCCCCCCACCAGCCATTGTCCTCAACAAGCACACACGGGATAAAGCGAGTACGTTAGCGTTGTACTGGATGTGGGGGGTAGCTCGCTGCAGCCCTTGGTTTGAATTTCGGTCTGTTGCTCTTCTCCCCAGCACAACGGTGGGGAAAGTAAATCTGGACAAAGAAGATGGCTGCCTCCATGAGCTGGTGTTCTGGCTAACTTTCTCTTCTCCTTCTTAATAATAATATTTTTGTTGTTATTGTTTTGTTGTTATTGTACTGGAGATTTTGGCCTTTTTCACACGAGACGCCCCCGCCCGTCTACGTGGAGATGGGTGGAGGCGCCCGTGTGAATGCCGCGGGGGATGGGTGGGGGTGCATGCGCACGTGCTACATCCATCTCCAACCACGGAGCAATGGGCTCCAGTGCCTGAGGTGGGTGCGTGTCCTCGGGAACGGGCGTGCACCCTCCACGGCCACACACCCATCCCCCCACCCACCGCGACCCATTTAAAAACGGCCTTTATTGCTGGGCCTAAAACTGTGCCTGAGATATGTAGGACAAAGGGAACTCATGGCAGAGGTGAAGTAGATGGAAATTCCTAAGCACGGCAAAACCAGAGATAACAGCAATGCTGCGAAGCTAGTCTTTTGAGATAAGGACTGAGGCCCGCTGTCCTCATGGTGTCCTCTCTTCACACAGTATTAGATCTGGCTCGAAGTTGAAGAAACAACTTTTAATTAGAAATATTGTTTATAAAATGAACTACATCAAACGTTGCCTATGGAATGTGCTAGGATGTAAAAGTGTGTATAATGGAGTTCTGAGTTCTTTAGCTGCTGGTGGTACTTTCTGTCAGAAGCTGAACTAACCCCTTTTGCAAGAGGTTTCTATATTTCTATTGCTTTTTGTGAATCTCTTTTGTGGCCATACTTTTCCTTATATTTCTTCAATTATACTTCTACATGTATTCCTATCTATAGATTTTGTCTCTATTATTGAGATGTTTGTATTCTTTCTTATTGCATAATCAATGTATGTCTTTTACTTAGATTAAGTTTGGAACCAGATTTTTTAATTAAATAATAATAATAATTATTATTATTATTTGTTATTAGCAAGCATTTATATAGTGCCAGCAATGTACCTGGTGCTTTACAAAGTAATTGAATTGATATTGTCCCTGCCCTAGGGCTTACAATCTGAGAGACGGGGTGTGTGTGTGTGGGGAGACGAAGGAAAGGGAACAGAGGGAGAGACGAGGACTGTAACATTCATGAAGATGCGAGGTCTCAGGTGCATGCGCTTGGCTTGGTTACATTTTATTTTTATTTATTTATTTTTGATTTACAACGAATTTGTAACCCGCACCCTCTTGCACTTGGCAACCCAGGGCGGCATACATCATAAAAACAACAATAGCATATGACAATAAAATAGCTAAAATACAATATATCACACATATAAATAAATAAAATGGGCACATAATATAACAAATCAATAATAGCGGCTAACAAACATCCCCCACCCTACCCACCCCCCTCCTCGAAGGCCCGGCGGAACAACCAGGTCTTGCAACACCTATGGAAAGAGGGGAGATCTGGGGAGAGATGGGCCTCCGGCGGGAGAGAGTTCCACAGCCGAGGCGTAGCCACTGAGAATGCCCTCCCCGCTGTCACTACCTGGGGAACCTCAAGTTGGGCACCCCCAGCCGACCACAAGGGCTGCGAGATGACCTGGGACTTGAGGCGGTCTCAAGAATGATGGCTGGCTGGTCCATGTGGTGAGGCTATGAGTACACTGACCTGATTGTACTGGATGGAGGGTATCAGCAGGAGTTAGATGAGGGGACCGAGAAGTCGGGGAGGGCAGAGCGGAAGAGGTGGGTCTTGGAGGGATTTGAAGGTACAAAGGGAGGGGGCGAGGCGGATGTGGGCAGGGAGGGAGTTCCAGGCATGGGGGGCAGCTAGGGAGAAGGGACGAAGGTGGTTAGGGGAGCAGGGGAGGCGTGGGAGGGCGCGAGAGGGGACAGAGGAGGAACGGAGGGAAATTAGCACAGAGAGATGGAGGGGAGCGAGGTTGTGAAGAGCTTCATAGGTGAGGACTAGGAGCTTGTGCAGGATTCGTTCAGGAAGGGGCAGCCAGTGAAGGGAGGAGATTTAATACTTAAACTTCATCTTAGTGTAACTTCTATTCTTGTATTCAAGATATACAAGTAACTTGTATTCAGTTCTAACTTCTTTAGTAAATTAAGTTAGAGGAAACTTGGCCTCTATGATCATCAGGGGTGGGGAGGTTTCTTTTCCATTTTAGTAGTAACAGCTCACTAGGAACCAAAGCCAGATCCTGCTTCTGGGTCCCTATCATTCCACGGGACCACAACTGTAGTTTACGTTATTATTTTATCATTCCAGGGTTTGAAATGAATATATGAAGCATCGATTCATCTGCAAAAATCTGACTTCAATGTTTCTGGATGTGGGACAGAAGTGGCCTTTTGGAGTTCCATCCCCCAAACTAAACCTGAAATAAGTACACGTCAAATGGCTCTACCCCGTCAAAATTAAGGTACCCAACCTGGTAACATGTGGTACTAATCTCGGCACCCAGCGGACTACCAATTTTACAATTTTTCGTTCAAAGTTTCCAACTTCAGGTACCATTTTTCTGACTTCCGTAACCGTTTTTCCCCCCCAACTTATTGTCCTGATTCCTGTACCAATTTACTGCTCGGTAAATCAGTAACTTGGTAACAGTCACACCTGGTATTTTGGGGTAATCGGATGTCTGATCAGTGCCCATCACGCACCCCGCACAATACTTGAAATTGCATGTGCTGCCCCGGAGGAGCAAATGAACTACCCATTTCAGCTCTAAAAGTGCCCTGGGCCTTTGGCTGCGTGGAGCGTGCGGCAGAGTGAGGCAAGGATTGCTCTCTGACCGAGCATCCCAGGTATATTCGGAGTTACCAACTGCTCTTTGGGGATCCCACCATCGCAATGAAGCCAGCAGGCAATCGGGGCTTTGCTGGGGGCAGGGAGACCGTCCGGGTGGAACTAGCTCCTTCCAATTACTGATCCTAGCTCCTCCCACTGTACCTTTTTAGTAAGCACCTGAAGACTTTTTAAAAAATAAATAAATTTCCAGGTGCTTTTAGGGGGACTCACTGCTGAATTTTGTTTCTTTCCCTTTCCCTCTTTCTCTTTTAAAGTTTTTAAATGCACTATCTTTTACTGTATTTTATTGAATTGTTTTTGTGAAATGCCCCGAGTGCCATTTGGTAGGCAGCACGATTTAAATAAATGTATTTATTTTCATCACAACACAAGGGTATATGGGAGGGGAACAGACAGAAAAGCAGGAGTTCAGCTACGCCTGAACAGCTTGTCTGGGTGGCATTTGAGCAGGCTGGGCTGGGTGAGCAGGCTTGGTCAGAACCCAACAGGCTGGGACCGGTTATGGCGGGACAAGAAGGGAGTTGGGCTGGGGCCCATTCAACCACTGGGGAGGGGGTGCTGTTCCACAGGTGGTGTGACCAAAGTGATGAAAGTTGGGATCCGTTACCCAGAACTAAAAACACTGCACCCATTTCGATGGGTTGTACTACTGAGGTAGAAAGCTGGAGGACCCAGGAGGAAATGAAAGCCCCTAGCCCTACTATTGGATCTGCAGGGAAGGACACCAGAGCCCACTGCCCACGCAGACCTCCAGTTGTGTGCCATGTAGGGCTTAGGAGCCTGTCCAGGATCAGGGCTTTTACTTTGGTGTGTCCTCGAGTTCTCTCAAACCACGGAGATCGCTCCTGACTCCCAGCGCTCTGCCCTGCTTTATTGCAGCAAGGAATGTAAATCAGAAAATGAGTGGGCTGATTTGCCGGGTGCCGCCATGGCGATAGGGGCTCCATAAATCAGCCCAGCCCAAATAAATAAAGCTGACTCCGATCAGCTGCGGTCACTTAAATCAGATGCTTATGGCTTCTCCGCTTCCCCAGTCTGCGTTACCTGGTGCTGCTTGAGTCACGTGAACGAGAACAAACTATCGGTGTCATTTCAAAGAGCTTTTTGTGTTGTTGCCAAAGAAACGGCTGCCTCAGCCCGTGCGTGTTCACCAAATCTCCCCTGCGTGTTGCGGCTGGGCAGCAAAGGGTGGAGAGGCTGGGGAAATGAGCAGCAAAACCAAACAGCTTCATTCAACTAATACGGGGCCCTGTCAAAGCTGGGCCATTAGCAGCCAGTGGGTGCTTCTCTCAGGGCCAGCCTTAGATAAAATGCAGGGCCCCGGTGACCCATCACCTGTGGCCCCCCAGGTGGCCATTTTGGGGCCCTGCTGGGAGGATGTGAGGGCTTCACACCCAGCTCTGTTGAAAACAGGGAGCTCAAGAGTAAAGAAAATAACAGGGTCCAGGGCAGTCGCCTGGGGTAAAGCCGGCCCTTGCTTCTCCCGAGAGGGTGGTTCTGCTTTTGAACTGCTTTGAGTTCTCTTGGCCATTGTTCCATCATCAGGGAGATAGGAACTTCCCCCCCCCAAAAGCAGTTTGGAAAATCAAGGTTAATTGACACCACTTTTCTCCCACCTCAGCGTCGCAGTAGAGTTCTGCCTTCTCTGTGCAACACGGCCGATGGCTGCTACGTCTGGTGGTTCCAACAGAGACGACTCCTGAAAGAGCTGCTCCGCCTCCGCGCTTGAAAGATCTTGGAATCCTCCTTCCTTGCGCTCCACGCTGCCAGCTTTGAAGAGAAGCATCTCAGGCGTGTGATTCGGTCGGCCTGTCTTTTCCCTCGCTGTCTAAGGAAAGGGTGATTGCCGTGTGGGTCCCAAAGGGAAGAGGTGGAGGCGATGCAACGCAGAGGATCTCTTTGATTGGACCAACTTCTGTTGGTGAGCGTGTACAAGCTTTTGAGTCACGCAGTGACCCCTTCCGCAGACACGTAAAGAGTTGGGTATGGTTCTGACTTTTCGCTTGCCTGAGGAAGGGCCGTGTGGCCCAAAAGCTTGCGCGCTCTCTCGCCAACAGAAGTTGGTCCAATAATAGAAATTATTCTTTTTCTTCACAGACATTCAGCTCTAGAGCGCCACTTTCATACAGCGTGTCCCTGCAAGGGACAGTCAACAAAGTAGGCCCAGGACTCTGTCCACCCAAGTTTTGGCCGCTCCTGGCGCTATCCTATCCCCACCCTTACATAGGCCCAATGCAGGGGTGCAGCAACACTGTGCAGGGTCTGGCCTTGCATCCCAGTTATGGGCCCCCTGAGAGCAAGAGAGTGGGTTCTAAGGTGGACTTACCTTGGTGGGGGAGAGAACCCCCTTGAGGCAAGAGCCTGCTGGGAACCCGCCTGGGAGCCACAGTCGGGGAGGGTTGGTGGCGGGAGTTGACTGTGAACCATGCCATTGCTCTGGGGCACCAGCTGTGCTGCCACCACCACTGTTACTGTTGGGGAGGAGAACTCAGGAGTGGGTGCCCTGCCCCGGGGCTCCCAGGTAGCCCCCACTCCTGAGTGGCAGTGACCCACCAAAGGGGACTCCTGGCCCACCTCAGCCTCCCCCCTGATTGCTCAGCTCCCTGGCATTATTTCCCAGGAGTAACCAAGAGCAGCAAAAAAGCAAACCTGACAAAGTTTTAAAAGTGGGTGGGAGAGGGACCAGCAATCCACCCTCAACACAGTCTGAAAACTTCTTGCCTGGTGGGACCCTTTGGCAGTTGTTTGCTCCAGGCCCCCACTCACTCTGAAAATTTCTTGGCTGTATTCAAAGTGCTGCCCCCACTCCCTGCCCCCCAAAATTCATAATGGCTAGGGCTGAAGAAGAATCCCCTTTTTGTTTTTGTGCGATATCTCATGATATTTTGTACCAGGGACCAAGAGCTCACTGAGATCTTGCCCCAGTATGAAATTTCACGAGTTATCTCATTTTTAAAGAACCCCAAAGCAACAAAAAAGAACCGTGCATGCTCAAAGTGGCCACTGGAGCCGTTTTGTGCAAGCGCGATCCTTTTCCAGTCAGTGGCATCAGTGAGCACGTGAATTTTTGCATGTGCAGAAATGGCCACCGTGCTGTTTTGTGCGTGTTCAAAATGGCTGCTGCCCTTAACTACAATGGCGTCAACATTCTGCAGAACCCACGTGACGGGGGGCAGAGCAAGCACCGTCAGCGGCGGCGGTACGAGGCAGGCAGCACAGCGGCTCCAGGGCTCAGGTGCAGCAAGCGGAGGAAAAGAGAGGCACTCCCCGGTATCAGGAGGGTCTCTGGAGTCAGAGCCACGGACTCAACGGACTTACCGTGTAAGGTGACAGTTTTCTGCAATAAGGACACTGGGGGGAGGGAGGAACAGAGGGGGGCAGGATGGGAGAGCATGGTGATGGGTGGCCAAAGTCCATTTCTTGCATCGGAGCCCATTCCAACCTAGCTATGTCCCTGCCCCTGGCTCATCGCTGCCCATATTGCTTCAACAAGCTGCCTGAAATTAAGCATGGAAATAAAATTAGAGCTGAAATTAATATTCATGAAAACAAATCAAACTGCTTACTCTGCACTAAACAAAGTGGATAATCACTGATATTTGTTTGTGTCTCATTGGATATTTCGATTTGGCTAGATCGGTGTTTTGGTTATTTCATTTCGGTTATCTTGGTATTCACGGATACTTCATTTTGGTGCTATTAATGTCAATGCATGCATGGCAGCCAAAATGAAGTAATGCTGATAACCAAATAACCAGTCCAAAGTAACCTAAATAATAGGGATGGGACTCTGGGCAAAATTTTGGTTTCGGTTCTCATGAATTTCTGTTCTTTTTCGGTTTTGGTACTATCGTATCTTTTGCATTGATTTTTGTACCGGATTTTTAACATTGTGGTTTTTCAATAGGGGACAAACCGCAATGTTAAAAATCCGGTACAAAAATCAATGCAAAAGATACAATAGTACCGAAACTGAAAAAGAACCGAAATTTCGGATTAATCCGAAATGGCGATTTTCGGGTACTGTTGGTTTTATCCGAAACCGAAATTCCCATCCCTACTAAATAACCATTATGGAATACCCAAATAAATGGTATGTCCAGTGCTTAATTTGAAAGAACAACAACAAAATGCTGAAGCTGCGCCCCTGCCCCAGAAGCCACGCCTCTGCCCCAGAGCTTGGTAGGTCAGGGAACCGAACCCTAATCACCAGCTAGCAACCCCAGTGGCCTCTCTGCAGCTGAATAGGAGGCAGGAGTGTGATAGGGTTTATGAAAGCAACACCTGTAACACACATGAAATGTGGTTTTCAGATGAATGAACAATACATTTGTGCTTCTGAAATGATTATGTAAAACACGACAAGTTTGGTGGTGACGGAGTTGTCTAGAAATGCGGAGTCCGCTGCGGGGAAAATGTGTATCTGGGGACAATATAAAGAAAAGTTAAGCTTGGAAAGTGGAAAACAGAATATGAGCCCAAAGTAAGTTAAGCAGAAGTTGGGACAGGAAGGGAAAGACCATTCAAATGTCGAGGAAGTGTTAATGGGAGGGTACCTGAGTCACCAGTAGCTTCCAGAAACTGGGCAAATGCCCAGAAACAGAAAAAGGGAGAATCCTCTGGAAGCCATTGAGACCGTATTTAAGGGAACAAAGAGTAACCAAGAGGAAGGAGAGCATTTCGAAGAAATCCATGTAAGTTGACAATTTTCTGCAATAAGGACACTGGGGGGGGAGGCGGAGGAAGGAGCAGAGGAGGGCAGGACGGGAGAGGATTGTGATGGGCGGCCAAAGTCCATTGCTTACATCTGGGCCCATTCCAACCTAGCTATTGCAACCTAACATGGACTGAGAAGCACTGAAAGAGATCAAGGAGAAGAGGCCCCAGCTGCAGACATCTAGCTGTATAACATGAACTTGGGAGTAGGGTGAGATGTTAGGGAATTTCCCAGTTAATTTACCATTGTGTTACTTTTTGAATCCTTTTGTTAGACTTGCACTCTTGAATAAGTTCTGTCTTGTAATGAATCTGAATTTATAATAATAATAATCTTTATTTTTATATAGCACCCCCCCTGCCACGGCACTCAGAGTGCTTTACATTCAACAATTTAAACACAACTGTTAATTCTCACAACAGCCCTGTGGGGTAGGTTAGACTGAGAGAATATTGTGTCTGGCCCAAGGTTGTCTGGTGAGTTTCTGGCTAAGGCGAGATTAAAACTGGGGCGGGTGACAGGATAGTTAGTCTTTTACAGACTGGGACAGTTCAGGAAAGAGCTATGGCCAGGGAAAACTGTAAGTCGGGGACAGTGAGAGAGACTCCAGCCCTATTCACAAGGAGTTCTTGTGATTTAATCTATACGATGACCAGCGCCGGGGTGGGGCAGGAAAGTCACGAGTAATGATTTGACTTTCATTAATAAGTTAATGAAAGCCAAATAATAAACCATTCAATTTTTTCCTGACTTTTGTTCCCAGCCCTGAAATGACCAGTATTAGCCTTTTCCTGCTCTGTTCTATTTTGAGTTGCACATTCCCACATTGGGCACATTTCCTGGGGCTCAGCCCCCCATGAATTTAATTGCTGGTGCTGAGTTCTGGCAAGCCCCCCCCCCCCCCCCCCCCCCCTCTTTGTCTCTCTCTCTCTCTCTCTCTCTCACACACACACACACACACACACACACACACACACACACCCCCCCCCCCACACACACACACAAAATTAAGCCCTGCGTATGTGACTAGTGAATAGCAATCCCCATTTCAGCTCTGTGTATTATTTGGATAGCTAGGTAGAAATGTGAATAACATCCGGAAAAACAGAAGCCAATATTGGTTTTAGCTCTAAGCAAAAGTAACGGAATTGATTAAATTCTTCCCTGAGCTGAATTTGGCTCCGTGTAAAGGAAAATGGCATTTTAGCACCCACCAGGGAAATCAGGGGGGAGAGGCCAGGAATTGAGCACAAAGGCTTTCACTTCACATTTGGTTTGGATTGGAGTCACTGAAAAGCAGTACAGAAAGAGGAGGCTACTTGCTGACCCCGGTGAAATAAGCCTGGCAGGTCAGTCCCGTGGCTTGAAGACTAGCACCTCTGTTGCACAACCTACCCTCCCAGAATGCTTTGCAGCTGCCCCAGCAAGGAGTGCCAACTTGACGTTAGGTGTTGACTCTGAATCTCTTTGTATTGGCAGCATTAACTCCTTCTTGGCAGTCTTACTTTGTGTAACCGCAAGCTCTTGTTTGTGCAAGTAAACAAAATCACCTGCACAATTAAAAAACCAAACAAAACCCATGTGTTTGTGGAAAAGCTCAACCCAGAGCAGTCTCTCCGCAGTTAACACCGGGTTGTCACAGGGGTTATAACTTCACGGTAGTTTAGAAGTTGGCGGTCATGAATACACCTGTCCTGAGGGAGATCCACCTTAGCACCACCCAAGGTGTTAAAAACCGTAACCCAGGATGCCAAAGGGTGGCAGTGAAAGGGGTCCATTCCACTTCAATGGGGATGAATTTATCTTGTTTGTGTGTACGCTCTGCTGAGCAGCAGAGAGCTGCACTCCAGTGTTGCCACGCTTAGCTACTTCACACACAAAGGTTTGCACGTAAGCAGTCTCACCAGGCAGAGAGAGTTCCTCTCCGAGCCACTTGTGTGGGTGCAAGACCTGTTGACGAGAACGGGACTTGCAGCCGCGGTAACCTCTGGCCTGGGGGGCCAAATCTTTTTATTTGGCCCCTTCCCTGTCCTCAGACATTGAAGGAATGAGCTCAGGGGGAGGGATTAGGAGATGAAGGCTGTGGTAGGGTCCCCCTTGGCACTCGGTAGTTCCCTTCAAGATGTGAACCCCAAGGAGCCAGGACCACTCTGGGAATTAGTGTTAAAGTGTTCATACATCATCCACATTATTCACATATTTAAAGATATTCCATGACTCCGGAGACTAATGGAACCAGAGAGGTTCCGGAATGCTCTTGAGGAGCTGCCCTCTGATCTTGATGACCATTCGCTCGATGACCTTGTTGCTCTTTGGAACACCTTACTTACCGAGGCCATCAAACAAATGGTTCCTAGGCTTCTGCTCCCTAAGCATCAGCACCGCAGGCCTCCTTGGTTTACAGGGGATCTGAGGTTGCTGAAGCGGGAAGGGCAGCAGTTGGAGTGATGGTGGTGCCGTTTGTGTGCTGAAGTCGACAGATTGAGACATAAAGCTAGTTCAAGAGCTTGTTCCATGACTGTGAGGGCAGTAAATTAGGGGTTCTTTGCTGCCCTCATAGCTTCTGAGAAGCCTTGTCCATCTGAGCTTTTCCGGGTGGTGAGGGGGCTGGTTGGTCTGGCCTCCCTCCACCTGGAACTGGAATTTTCCACTACCCGCTGTGACATGTTTGTTGATTACTTTGCGGACAAAATTGCTCGTATTCACCATGGCATGGACACAGTACTTACTGTAATAGGAGAACCAGAAGTTATGGAAGCCCCAATTCGTCTGCTTTTGTGGGATTGGTTTCAGTGGGTGTCGCCCACTGATGCGGAGGATGTTCTTGGGGTGGTCAGAACCACCTGGATCCAAGCCCGTCCTGGCTGGTCAAAGCCAGGCGGGAGACGCTGGGGCTGCTGCTGGTGGGCATGGTCAGTGCCTTGCTTCAGGAGAGCAGAGTGCCAGGCTGCCTCAAAGAGATGGTGGTGCAGCCTCTGCTCAAGAAACCATTGTTGGACATTTATTTTTATTTTAAGAATTTTATACCCCGCCCCTCCTGCCACAGGCAGCTTGGAGTGGCATTGACTCCTTCGCTAGCTATCCTGGACGTGGACGGCCACTCTGTGGATGAGCTGGTCCGGCATTGGAATAACTTGCTGGAGGAGGCCATTGACAGGGTGGCTCCGAGACGCCTTCTGCCTTGGTCTCGTCACCGCAGGACCCCTTGGTTTACTGAGGGGCTGCGGTGTATGAAGCGTGTAGGCAGGAG
>QEPC01002047.1:1257079-1269327 GCA_003113815.1 Sphenodon punctatus
CCTGTTGGGTGCTTCTCCCAAGCCACCGTGATTGGCCACTGTTGGAGACAGGAGGCTGGGCTAGATGGACCATTGGTCTGACTCAGTATGGCACTTATGTTCTTATGACTCTGACCTGGCCACTATCATCCATGTTTTCATCACCTCAGGACTGGGCTATTGTAATGTGCTCTACATGGTGCTACCCATGGTGATGGTTCGGAGGCTGCAGCTGGTGCAGAATGCAGCGACTTGTCTCCTTACGAGGACAAGTCACCATGAGCACATTACACCGGTGGTCTGTTCTCTGCACTTGACTGCCTATAGCCTTCGGGGTTCGATTCAAGGTGTTGGTGCTTTCCTATAAAGCCCTATATGGCTTAGGCCCTACCTATCTGCAGGACTGCCTGACTCTGGATTGACCCCTGCAGTCAGTCAGGAACACCCTTCTCGAAGTCCTCCGGGTATCTCGGGAGGCTACTACGGAGAGGCTGTTCTCGGTAGAACTGTACCAAGGCTGTAGAACTCCCTTCTGGCAGAGACCAAGGTTGCCCGGACCTCTCCTCCTTTTGAAGACAGTGTAAGACCTGTCTGTTCCGCCAGGCCTTTGGTGAGGGAGATGGGTAAGGGGTGGGGTCGGGGGGTTAGGTTGGGAGGGTCTTTGTATTTTATGGTGCTTCACTACTTGGATTTTTATAACTTTATTTTATGTAATATTTATATTTATGTGGTGTTTATATTATTGTATTTTATATGGTAGATTGTTAACTGCCCTGAGCTGCTGTGAGCAGGAGGGTGCGGGGTAAAAAACTGTTAAATAAATACAAATAAATAAATAAATTTACAGTCTGGTTTCTCACCATACAGTCCAGAATATCTCACTCACACCAAGCCTCTTGACTCCTGGTTCTCTAGCCAGTTCTCCTCACAGCCATTCCTTCTAGACAGTTCCCCATCTGCCCTCTGACTGAACCCAACAGAGGCTTTTTGTATCCCTGGGCAGGCTTGGCCACGCCCCTTTGGGAGTGTCTGAGGCCCAGTGCTTGGCCTCTTAAAGGGCCAGTACCCTTATGCGCCTCTGTTCTGCCACACAGGCATATTTGCACAAACCACGGAAACGCTGAGGAAGAAATACGTTACTTCTGAGCTAGGAAGAAATACGTTACTTCTGAGCTAGGAAGAAATACATTACTTCTGAGCTACCCTCAGGGGGGAGAGCCTCTTTTATCATTCTTACGTGGTCTGATTTCAATTTTATGATGACAAAATGGGCCTGAGAGACCTTAACCTGTGTCTACAAAACATTGTTGCTTTTTGATTTGATATTGCACCCCACCAGCGAGACACTTAAGTTGAGTATAACAGGCAGCAACCCTCTTTATTAACTTGTACAACAAACCGGTATCCAGGCTAGCAAGGCCCCCTAGTAGACTCTCCTGATGGTTCCTCTCCCAGCCCAGAGCAGCACTAGGCTACATGCAAGCCCCACGGGATGGTGCAGCTACCCATGCAATATGTGTGCAGGTGTGTGCTTCACATACTCTGTGCACACGTCATACGTGCCCGGTACATACGTGTTGTCCATTTGCACCTGGCTTGCAGCACACACACATGGTGTGAGGACCATGGATCGAGGCCTTAGACGTGATCCTGTGACCCCAGAGAGCAGCAGAGAGATGCAAAGTAAAGCAAATTCCCGTAGGATTTTAGCCCCACATCCAGACATCATGACCTGGCTTAGGGTCCAGCACCACAGTTTGGTAACCACAGCTTTGGAAAGTTCAGAGAGCTTGATTTTCTAAATGAACATGAAGTCAGATCCTGTTAAACAGTCCAATAATATCTGCAACAAATTTAACAACCTTGCAGAATTTCAATATATGGATAAAGAATTCTGCAATTCCCTTGCAATTTTTTAAACCAAATTTGCTAATGAGAGGAGAATTTCTAATTGACATTAAACTGATTTGTCAAATCTGATGGAGAGTTTGTTCCAAAGGAGTATTCTTCATTTCAGCCCCCAACAAAACCTGTTTGTTTTAATTTCAATAGCACATTCACTGTTCAAAAGGCTTTAAATCCATATCTAGTTCACCCTCACAACTATCCTGTGAGGCAGGTCATTACTATTTCTATTTTACAGTTGGGGAACTGAGGCTGAGAGGTAGCAGCTTTCCCAAAGCCACCGAATGAGTTCATGGCTAAACAGGATTTGAATCCTGGGCTCCCAGATCTAAGACCAACTTATACGCTGGTTGGGCTATGCATTTCAATTTCAAGGAAAGATGAATACAGTTTTTTAAAAAAAGAAAAAGAAAAAGCCTGCACTCCGTGCCCCATGCCAGAATTGGAATACTCCACGCGGATATTCTTGTTCTGCCAATAATGTTTTTGGCATGCAGGGTTGGGGGGTTTTTATGCTGTGCTCCAAAACGGTTATTTCAACCAGCATGCAGGCAGGAAGGGAAACATCTCGGGGAGGCCCTCATCACAATTGAAGGAAGGTACGAGGCAGCAAATGGTGGAACACAGGACAGCAGACTGCAGGAGAAAGAGAACTGTTTCCTACTCATTCTGGAGGGGTTTAACAGGAGGGCCTGTTTTCCTCCTTTGGACTCCCCTCTCTCAGACCTGGGGGCCAAATGTGGCCCATGGCTAGTTTTTATGTGGCCCTTTCCCCAGGGCTGTCCTTAGAATTTGCAGAGCTCAGGGCAAAGATAAAATGCAGGGCCCCTGGTGGCCACTCCGCCTTCGGGGCCCCATCCGTGGTTCCCTAAAGACGGTCATGTTTGGGGCTCTCGTGGGAGGGAGTGGGGCCCCCACATCCTGTCCTGGTGAGGACAGGGCCCCCCCCCAGAAAGAATGGGGCCCGGGGCTATGGCCCCAGGTCACCCTGTAGTAATGCCGGCCCTGCTATGTCCTTTACGCTACCTGGATCCGAGCCACGGATCCAGTTTCTACTCTCAAGCACTGAAAAACTAAACTAGGAGTAAGGAAACAGAGAGTAAAAAGTCATTAAAAAGAAATAAAAATCTCTTTAATGCCCCCCCCCCCCCAGCCCTTCCCTAACCCTCTCAATCCCATCCAACTCTATCCCTGTCTGCCAAATGCCCTGCCAAATAGAAAGGTCTCACATTTTATTTATTTATTTTAATAGATTTCTTAGCCACCCCCTCCTACCACAGTAGCTCGGGGCGGTGTACAGCAAAGCTAAAATACAAATACAAAAACAAAATATAAAAATATAAACAATAAAATATAAAATCTATAAAAACCAACTCAAGCAGAGCCAGAAAAACAATCCCCCCTCCCCCCAAATCACCTGTCTCACTCACCAAAAGCCTGGCGGAACAGCCAGATCTTACACTGTCTTTGGAAAGAGGGGAGAGCTGGGGCCAGGTGGACCTCCGTCGGGAGGGAGTTCCACAGCCACGGTGCGGCGACCAAGAATGCCCTGCTCATTGGCACCACCTGGGGAACTCTGAGGGAGGTGTCCCCAGCTGACTGCAGGGGTCTGCCCAGAGCCCGGGAGTTGAGGCGATCCCGCAGATAAACTGAGCCCAAGAAGACTATTGGCAGCCAGTGCAGAGAACGGACCACTGGTGTAATGTGCTCATGGTGACCCATCCCCATAAGGGGACAGGCCACCACATTCTACACCAGCTGCACCCTCCGGACCATCACCAAAGGTAGCTCCATGTACCGCACATTGCAATAGTCCAGTCTTTAAGTAATAAAAGCATGGATTATGGTGGCCAGATCTGTGTCTGAGACATACGGCCAAAACCGACGCACCAGATGTAATTGGTGGAAAGCTCCCTTCATCACGGCCGCCACTTGGGCATCCAGGTGGAGTTGTGAATCCAGGAGCGCCCCCAGACTATGGACCTGAGGGACCGACGATGGGCAAGCCCTGTCAAGGATGGGAGCTACAACTGCTTTAGTCCTACCCACCAGCATCACCTCCATCTTGTCAGGATTCAGCTTCAGACGGCTCGCCCTCATCCAGTCCCCCACAGCCCCCAAACACCGGGGAAGCACCAAGACTGTCGGGTCTGGGTCAATTGAAAAAGACAGGTAAAGTTGGGTATCATCAGCATACTGATGACACAACACACCAAACCTTTGAACGACTTTGTCCAAAGGCTGCATGTACATGTTGAACAGGAAAGGGGACAAAATAGAGCCTTGCGGGACTCCACACGTGAGGTTCCTGGGAGAAGATACTCACCCAGCACCACGTGTTGAGTTCTTCTGGCCAGGAAAGATCAGTCCTGCCCACCCCAACGCTGTCCTGCAAGCACACCACCAACATCTCATGGGCAATGGTATCAAATGCAGCTGAAAGACGTAACAGAGTTGAACAACCCTGGTCCAATTCACGACGGAGGTCATCGACCAAGGCCACAAGTGTAGTCTCAGTGCCAAACCCTGGACAAAAGCCGGACTGCGAGGAATCCAGAAAACTGATGCTGTCCAGATGCCCCTGAAGCTGCTGAGCCACTACTTACTCAATAACCTTCCCTAGAAAGGGACCGATAGCTGGTGAAGGAGTCAATGTCCAATTATGGTTTCTTGAGCTGAGGCTGCACCACCGCCTCTTTGAGGCAGTCCGGCACTCTGCCCTCCCTAAGCGAGGTGTTTACCACCCCAGCCAACAATGGCCCCAACGTCTCCCAGCTGGTCTTAACCAGCCAGGATGGGAACAGGTCAAGTTCACAAAAAATGGCCCTCACAGCACCCAGGAAATCCCCCACATCAGTGGGCGACACCAGCCGAAACTGATCCCATAAAATAGGACAAGGTGGGGCTTCCATTACCTCTGGTTCTCCTATTGCCCCAAGCACAGTATCAAAGTCATGGTGAATTTGAGCGATTTTTATCTACAAAAAAGTTGACAAGTGTCACAGCGAGCACTGGAAGACTCCAGTTCCAGGTGGAGGGAGGCTGGACTGACCAACCCCCCTCGTCACCCGGAAAAACTCAGCTGGATGTGACATTGTTTCCGGAAGATGAGCAGACTCAGGCTTAAGCAGGCCCCCCAGGGGGAGGGAGTTCCATAATCGTGGGGCAGTGCCCGAGAACGAATTCCTACATGCCCTGACTGTAAAAACATCACAGGGAGGCAGCACCTGCAAGAGGGCGCTCCTGGCGGACCTCAGGGGACATGAGGCAGGAAGTGGTCTTTCAGATCCCCGGGGTCCAAGCTTTATAGGTTAAAACCAGCAGCCTTGAATTGTGCCCGGAAAGCTATCGGCAGCCCTGAAGCACCCCTGCCCCCATCTTCTGTGTGGCCATCAGAGCGTTTACTCATTATCAAAGTGACCCTGGGAGGGGGAAGGTTTTGTACCCTTGGCTCTACTGATTCTTAACGAAACAGCCATATTTTTATCAATGAAAACGTCCCAGACAGCTTTCCCGAGGCGTTTTTAAAGGCCCCTGTCACAGCATGGTATGCGATGCTGACGTCGGTGGAGTTTCTCCATGTTTCCCCATCACCAGCGCAATAACCGAGGGAAGAATTCATCCTTCTCTGCATTGGTGAGACAATGGTTGTGCTGGAATGGCAGCAGGGCATTGTTAGCCAGCCGAAATTGTGAATGCTCTGGGTATGGGAGGGAGGAACGGCTGCCGTCGATCTGTTAATTAAGATTAATGCGCTCGCAGATAAGAACGAGTCGACGCCAATTGCTATTATGAGCCAAGATCCTGTTAGGCAGCCAGGAGTATGTGTTTACGCTCTCTTGGGCTGTGGGCCGAGCGTTCGGAGCCTGTGCTTTGCAAAACGCTCTTCCGCCCCTCGAACTATCTTTGTATCTCAACAACGTCTAGGAGAACTCAGTGCCCGGCAATTACCTCTGATTAGGCCTGTGCCCTGATTAAAATTTTAAGTTAATTAACTGGGCTGCTTTTCACCAATGAATGGATCCATGATTTGAGTACATCCTACAATCCTAACAAACCTCAGTACTGCACACTTGATACATTTTTTGGTTGCCACTAAGTTATCCATTAAAGTCAAAACAATTACATTTTTTGGGTGTGAAATCTTTAATTTTGTTTGCTTTTTAAAAAGTTTGTTTTTTCTAAATATTTGCTCCTTTCTTTGAAAGCTTTAAAAAACATTTTTTTTTTACAGTCTCAGCTTTAATCCGTGAGCAATTCATTAATAGATAAATCTAAGTGACTAATGCTGCCATGTTTACTCTGGTTTATTAAGGATATGTAAGGGATGTTTCTTGGATCCTGCAAAGAACTAGTGTAGTCTAGCGGATTAGGTGTTGGAGTTGGTTCTGGGAAACTGAGGGTTCAAATCCTGTCTTAGCCATGAAATCAGTGGGTGGCCTAGGGCAAATCACTATCTCTCTGTCTCAGTTTCCCAGCTGCAAAATGGGAAGACTAATGCTCTACCTCACGGGGTGGTTGTGAGGGTCATCTAGATTGTGAAGCGTTTTGAACCTTGAAAGTGTTACATAAATACCAATGTCTGAGTGTTAGATGCACACATTATGCAGAGGGGTGGGGAAAGGAAGAGGAGGGAAGCCAGTTGATTCCTTCTTTTGCCCCTTCCTACTAAGAAGGAAGTGTTCCTGTGGAGGCCGATGTCTCTGCTCTTTGGGCAGGTGCTGTCAGGTCTGAGAGCCCAGTTCAGTAGTGGTGGCTCAGGCAGTGGTCCCAGGAAACTCCTCACTGAGTCATGGGAGTAGAAGAGATGGGGGGTGTCTGATGGTGGTGCTAGGGGACATATGCACCCTGATCAATAAACCATTTCTTGACGCTGATGCTCCTGCCAGTTATCGGCCCATCTCTAACCTTCCCTTTTTAGGGAAGGTTATTGAACGGGTTGTGGCACAGCAGCTCCAGGAACATCTGGACCGCACTGGTTTCCTTGATCCCTCCCAGTCTGGGTTTCGGCCTGAGTATGGTACGGAGACAGCATTGGTGGCCTTGGTTGACGACCTCCATTTGGCATTGGACCAGGGTCGTCAGACCTTACTAGTCCTGCTAGACCTTTTGACTGCATTTGACACAGTCGATCATGAGGTGTTGGTGACTCGCCTGCGGGACTGTGCCAGAATTGGCAGAACGTTCTTGGATTGGTTTCGTTCATTCCTGGCGGGAAGAACTCAACGGGTGGTCTTGGGGGAGTGGACGTCTTCCCCCCGGGACCTCACGTGTGGAGTTCCGCAAGGTGCCATTCTGTCCCCCCTCTTGTTTAACATCTATATGCAGCTGTTAGGGGAGATCGTGAGGGGGTTTCAGGGCATGCAGTGTCATCAGTATGCAGTATGTTAGGGGAGATCGTGAGAGGGTTTGGTGTGCATTGCCACCAATATGCTGATGACACCCAGCTTTACTTCTCATTTTCAACTGACCCAGGTTCTGCTGTCTCTGTGCAGTCCCAGTGTTTGGAGGCCGTTGCGACATGGCTATGGCAGAGCAGTCTGAAACTCAACCCTGATAAGACGAAGATGATGGTGGTGGGTAAAGCGGGGGAGGTGCTGGCCCCCCTTGTGGAGGGTGTGTGCCCCTCTGTGGCCCAGCAGGTATGAAGTCTGGGGGTGGTTCTGGACTCAGGTCTCCGCCTGGATTGGCAGGTAGAGGTGGTGGCAAGGGTGGCTTTCCGCCAGCTGTATCTGGTGTGGAGGCTGCGCCCATATGTCTCCAGATCTGACCTGGCCGCTCTGATCCATGCCTTCATCACCTCAAGGCTGGACTACTGTAATGCGCTCTACATGGGGTTTCCCTTGATGCTGGCTCGGAGGTTGCAGCTAGTGCAGAACGCAGCAGCCCATCTCCCAACAGGGACGGGACGAAGAGAGCACAATATACCTGTGCTCCGTGCGCTGCACTGGCTGCCTATAATGTACCGAGCCAGATTCAAGGTGCTGACTTTGATTTATAAAACCCTATACGGTCTCGGCCCTGGGTATCTCAGGAACCGCCTCACCTTCCGCGTTTCAGGACGCCCCCTTCAATCCACTGGGAGCACCTTCCTAGAGGTCCCCCACGTGAAGTGGGGGGTCACAATGGAGAGGGCGTTCTCGGTGGTAGGGCCACGGTTTTGGAACTCCCTCCCGGAGGAAGCCCGCCTGACCCCAAGTCTACTGGCCTTTCGTCGGGCATGTAAGACGTGGCTGTTCTCCCAGGCCTTCGGCAGTGGGGTGGGGGGTAAATGAGGGTTTTTAATTGTTGTGAATTTTATTGGTGTGTTAAATATTGTTTTATGTTTGTATGGAAGCCGCCCCGAGATGCCATAGGCATGAGGGGGCGGCGTATAAATGTAACTAACTAAATAAATAAATAAATAAGCTCTACCTCTCCTTTTCCATCGACCCAGGCCATGCAGTCTCCTTATTTTCCCAGTGCTTGTCAGCTGTGGGGGCTTGGATGAGGTTGAGCCATCTGCAATTGAATCCTGACAAGACGGAGGTGATGTTGGTGGGTGAGGGCTTGGGGGACCTGGGGGTGGTTGAATCTCCTCTTGTTGGGGGGGTTCGCCCTCCCATGGTCTCTCAAGTGCAGAGTCTGGGTGTGCTCCTCGATTCACAGCTCAGCCTGGAATCTCAGGTTGTGGCCGTGGTGAGGAGTGCATTTCGGCAGTTACATCTTGTCCGGCGGCTTCAGCCGTATCTCTCAGACTTCGACCTCGCCACTGTCATCCATACCTTCATCACCTTGAGGCTGGATTACTGCAATGCGCTGTACATGGGGCTGCCTATGAAACTGGTCCGGAGGCTGCAGCTGGTGCAGATCCGCCTGTCTCCTTACGGGGGCGGATCGCAGGGAGCACATGACACCAGTGCTCCGGGCTCTGCACTGGCTGCCTATAAAGCACTGGGCCAGGTTCAAGGTGCTGGTTTTAACCTTTAAAGTCCTTCATGGCCTGGGTCCTGCTTATTGGTGGGACCACCTCACTCCCGAGTCCCCATGTGCCTGTGCGACCCTTGAGATTGTCCGTGGGAGCCTTTTTGGAGGTTCCGCAGGCGAGGCGATTGGCCACTGATGTTAGATCTTTTTTGGTGGCCGCCCCTGTGCTGTGGAATTTGCTCCCGGAGGAGGCTCGGTTGGCTCCCACTTTCCTGCTGTTTCGATGTGTATGTAGGACCTGGCTGTTCCATCAGGCTTTTGGCGAGGGGTGGGGGTAGGGTTTTTCTTTTCCCCGCATATTGTATTTTTAAATTGTTTTTAAATTTTTTATTGTTTTATTGATTATTGTTGTTTGCCACCCTGGGCTGCCCTGTGGGCAGGAGGGGAGGGATATAAATTTGACATAAATAAATAAATAAAAATATGGCCCAGTGTGACTGTTCTGATGTTGCTGGGGCACAGAGGGTTAGTTCCCTGTAGCTAAGGGCGCATTCTAACGTTAGTTAATATGCACCCTTTGGCGCTGCGAGGAAATCCAGGACTCAAATGACATGCAGCTTCTGTCTCGTGAGATGGGCGGAAGTGCAGATCTTTGCCAGCAAACGTGCATCTGGCAGAGTAGGATTTCACTGCCCTGCCAGACATACGTGTTTGATGGAAAAAGATCCTCAGTTCTGCCCTTCTACCAAGATAGAAGCTGCACATCATTTGAGTCCCGGACTTCCTCGTGGTGCCAAAGGGGGCATAGTAACAAACGTCAGATAGTGTCCTAAATGAAGCAAGTACACCTGCAGCTTCTCAACCTCATGAATGTATCCTTGTCTCTCCTGATGTTCACCTCTCCCTTGCCTCTTAGAGTGTAAGCTCCTTGCGGTAGGACCCTGTGTAGAACTATTGATTGTATGGTGCGAGGTACACTGCTTGTGCTATATATAAATAATAAATAACAATGAATAGTACAGCTGTAGTGGTGGCGTTGGAGGGAGTAGTTTCACAGGAAACGGGGAAGCAAGAGCACACGGGGGGCACCCACACAAGGATGGAGGTCTCCTGATCCCGCTCTGCAAGGGTATACCTGGGAAGCAAGCCCGTCAGGATAGCGTGACGGCCCTTCGATCCCAGAGAGATCAGGCCGCTATCATCATTGGGCTCAGAGCGGGTTCC
This sequence comes from Sphenodon punctatus, assembly GCA_003113815.1. NCBI lineage: Eukaryota > Metazoa > Chordata > Lepidosauria > Sphenodontia > Sphenodontidae > Sphenodon > Sphenodon punctatus. The sequence goes on from QEPC01002047.1 coordinate 1,267,094, forward strand.
ACAGGAGTATATCCCCCAACACTCAAGGAAACCACAGAAACACAGCAATCCACGGGGGTTTGGGGACAGATCCGTGAAGGGAGTGGGGAATTTTAGGGAAGGGGAACTGGGTTCAGGGGGGATAGGGGGTAGGGCTCTCATTCTGGCGGGAGAGGGAGGAACACAGTCCAGGAGAGGGAAGGGACTCACTCACTCACTGGGAGACACACAAGGTTCCAAACACTCTCACTGTTCTAGCACTCAGGCTTAGAATCCAAGGGACAATAAACAAGACTCAAACTTAGCTTTCACAGGGGGCCAGCTTATCAATACTCTGATTAACGGCGCTGTGTGCCTCACAGCGCTGGAGTTTTAAACTTCCTTCCCTGCCCCCTGTGTGCCTGCAGACGCGCAGAGCACCGCCCCGCCGGCAGGCACGTATGTGTCAGCTGGGGTGGAGAGGAGGGGCTCTGTGGGGCCGACCTGTCTTCAGGTTGCCTTGACAACCCAATGCTGCACTGGGGCCTCTGGCGCCACCGCAGTCACATCGGCTGCAGGCGGCACCGCCACCTGAGCACAAGTGGAGGGAGGGGGCAGTTGGTTGGTGTTCTGCGGGGCTCCGAAGTCTCCCCTGGCTGTATGCTCGAACGGCAGCTCTGGCAAGTAGAAGAGGCCAGTACAGCTGTGCTGTTGAGGCTACAGGGAATGATGTGGTTGTTACTGGGGAACAGTGAAGTTGTGCAAGTGTTGCTAGAGGTGACAGATGTCGGTGGTGCAGCTGTGCTGTGTTGCTAGTGGATGGGGGACAGTGGCTATGCTGATGTTGCTAGGGGACAGAGGTGGATGGTGCAGCTGTGCTGGTGTTGCTAGGGGACAGCAGCTATGTTGGCGCTGCTAAAAGACAGAGGGGACAGTGGCTGTGCTGGTGCTATTGTGGGTACGGGGTAAAGGGGGGTGCAGCTATGCTGGTGTTTCTGGGTGTTGATGAGGGGAAAGCTGGCTGTATTCTGGTGTTTCTGGATGGTGTTAATGAGAGGCGAGGCGGCTGTGCGCTGGTGTTTCTGGGTGGTGGTGTTGAAGGGCGGGACAGCTGTGCGCTGGTGTTTCTGTGTCAAGATTTAGGGAATTACCTCTCTTTGGATCGGGGGACCCACACACCCTGGTTTGCAGATACGAGAGAGATTCAAATAGATGGGATCTTAATCATAGTTATAGATTTATTTAGTTGTTCACACATTTATAAAACCCAGTCTGTAACGATCCAGCAGCAATTACCTAGCTATACAATATCCCACACCCAAAGTTAGTCTTGCATGTCTTGAAAGTTCAAAATGGTGGATGTCATCTGTCAGGAGCAGGAGATAGGTGATGGCCTGGTCTGATCGAGTTGTAGGACCCCCTATGGAGGGGTCCAGGAAAGGGTCAACAGCCCACGGACACCAAGTTAGATGCCAAGCGCTGAGACAATGTTCTAGTCTCTGCTTCAGTCTTTTATAGTGTTTTGGAGAGAAGATGTTCTTTAGTATGCATCTTCCAGGGTGCTTGATTGTGCAATGTGCTTGTTGGTATTCATCTTCCGGGGTCTGGCTGTCATCGCCCTTTCCCATCCATCTGGAGCTTGGGTGCTAATGGTCATATTAGCAGTTTGTTTGTTAACCAGGGTGGGCATTTGATAACAGGACATCTTTTTCCCTCCCTTCAGGCAGGGAGCAGATATGCTGATGTGTACGCCTTTGTTGTTTACTGCAGTTGACCAGCTGAGTGTTTACCTGGTCTTTGTCTTGTCTTTGCTCCAACACTGAAAGTTTGTTTATAGTTAAAAGCAGGATACAAAAAGAGTGATGGTCGCTTGAATGGCTGCTGCTTGCCGGTTGGCATCTCCCTGAGCAGGAACATCTCCTCCTTCCCTTCCAGGCGTGAAGCAAATATTCTGCAGGGATGCTCCTTTTGTCATTCCAGCTGACCATTTGGTGTCTTTGGTTGCGTAGGTTGCATACAAACACCCTCTCATCAAGCACCTTTGTGTAGTCCTTGTTAGTGCTTTGTTCCAGGCTGGGTGCAGTTGGTCAACAGGATGATGTGAATCACAGATCTTGCCAGACATGGTGATATGTTGGGAGTTTGTGAAAGTCATGTGAGATTATTTCCCACACATAGCCTACCTGGCTATTTCTAGAAATCCTGCCTACTGGATCAGTACAGATAATTCAGAGCTTTGGTACAATAGTTACATGCATTTTCAAATATGGTCATTG
>QEPC01002047.1:1272720-1285241 GCA_003113815.1 Sphenodon punctatus
CAATTGGCGGCAGCTGTTGCAGCCATTTCCCAGGCCACCCCTGTAGCCCCGGCAGTAACTTCCCCCACCCCTCTTGCAAGAGGCTTACCCCTGCGTGAACCTAGAGACACTAAGGTGGGTAGGTACATGCAGGAGATCGTAGGCAATTCCAGGGATTCCTAGCCCTGTGTGAATGAGTGTTTAGCGTGCAGCCGCAGACATATAGCAATGATAGCGAAGGTGGCGTTTTGTAATTAGTCACCGAGAAGGAACGGCCTTATACGTGGTCTACGCCTCTGCAGTGCTTACGGGCAAGAAGGCGGTGCTGGGGAATTATCGGGAGTTTGTGCAGGCGTTCATGTGCCTCTTCGACTACCCACACCAGGTTGTGGACGCTGAGGCTGCTATCCTGTGCTTGAAACAGGGGAAGGGGCTGCTGTTGGAATATGTAACCTGATTCCAGCAGGTCGCCTTTGCCCTGTCCTGGCCAGACAAGGTATTGCGGGTACGTTACCGGAAGGGGTCATGCGAGGAGATAAAAGACCAGTTGTCCTTAACTACAATGCCGGACTCTTGGAATACGTTAGTTGCCCTCACCCTGCAAATTGATGAACGCCTGTCTGAGAGGCATCGGGAGAGGAAGCGGGAGTGGGGACGTGCCCCTAGTGTTCGACTGGTAGGCCCTGTAGGTGGAGCTAATAGCGTGGCTCACCCGGATGAGCCAGAACTTATGCAGTTGGGGGCCTCTTGGGGACCTTTGACAGTAGAGGAGAAAGAGCATCGGCGACAGGGGTGCCTCTGTTTCTACTGCAGTACATCAGGCCACTTTACCAGAGGGTGCCCCCAACTACCCCCCCTACATAAGGAATCGGGAAATACCCCATACCAGGTGGGGACAGGGGGTCGCCCAGTAAGTTCCCTGTGGAAGCCCTGTTTGGGCAGCTCTGTGATGCAAACAGAGCGTCGCCGTTCCCATGTGTGTGTTCCACTAACCCTGTCTCTTTCCCCAAACAGTTTCCATAGTAGTGCAGGCCCTTATTGATTCGGGAGCGTTGGGAAACTTCCTGGATCAACAGTGGGTGGCAAGGTACCACGTTCCTACACAATTGCAGGCCAGGCCAGAACTGGTACATGCCATTGATGGTTCCCCCCTGATATCGGGCCCTGTTATTAGGCAGACCTGGATACTGCCGGGGGCTTTGGGGGACCATGTAGAAAACCTCCAATTTGATGTTGTGGCCACCCCCATGTTTCAGGTAGTGTTGTGGTTGCCCTGGTTGCAGCTTCATAACCCAGCAATTGACTGGCATAAGAAACAAGTGAGGTTTAGCAGTCCCACATGCGTGCACGGTATTGTGCCCTGCCCCTCGGGGCGTTCCAGAGCACAGATTTGTGCAAGTGATGTTGGTTCCCCCATCGTAGCGCGGAGAGGGGGTTACCTCCGGAGTATGCCCAGTTCGCTGACGTGTTCAGTGAGCCGGCGGCAGCTCTCCTTCCCCCGCATCGCCCCTATGATTGCCCTATTGACCTTCTGCCAGATACCGAACCCCCTCATGGGTGGATCTACATCCTTTCAGAGTCTGAATTGCAGGTGTTGTGGGAGTATACAGAGACTAATTTGCAGAATGGTTTCATTCACCATGCCTCATCCCCTGCAGATGCCCCACTATTTTTATGCCAAAAAAATATGGGGGGGTTAAGGCCCTGTATTGATTATCGGGGATTGAACTCTATTACCATTAAAAATAGATACCCATTGTCCCTCAGTCCGGAGCTGTTGAACAGACTCCAAGGCGCCCGGGTTTTCACCAAATTAGATTTACGAGGGGCATATAACTTAGTGAGAATACGAGCAGGGGATGAGTGGAAGACAGCCTTCAGAACATGCTGTGGGCATTTTGAGTACTCCGTGATGCCCTTCGGCCCTGCCGGGGCAGCCATCTTTCAACATTTTATGAATGATATTTTTAGGGACCTGCTGGACCTTTTTGTTGTTGTTTACCTGGATGATATATTTTCCCAGCCGGAAGCAGAGCATGCAACCCATGCGGGGTTGGTTTTGGAACGGCTCCGCCAGAACCATGTATACTGGAAGCAGGGCCGGCCCAAGGGTTTGAGGGGCCATGTGCCAAGTCTTGTTGCGGGGCCCCAAAGGCTGGCTGGCCGGCCAGCAAAACCTTATGACTGGCAGAGCTCTAGGGAGGGGCTTGTCCATTGTAGGCAGAGCCTCCAAAAATCCAACAACAAAGAGTTTTCAGCATTAAGATGTGATGGACAGAACATTAGTTTACGCTGGGAACTCCTTGCTGCTGAGTAAAACCCTGCCACTTGGAGACTGAGAGAACCCTCCTACTAGCATCGCATCCAGTAAGTGGATGGGAGTCCAGTAGGACAACTCTCTCTCTCTCCATCAGTGGTAGTACCATAGCAGGATAAAAAAATCCTGTTCACATATTTCAATCACAAGACTACCAGCAAACTCTCAGGAGCTGAAAGCACAAATTCTCACAGTTCTATCACAATAATCACTATTTGATTACCTCAATATTTGAAAACGTCAATTTTATCCCTCCCCCCCTCCGCTCCCATCACATTTCCAGCATTTTTGAGAACACCTAAAAGTCACAAGACTACCAGTTAAATCTCAGGATTTCAAAACCTCAATTTTATCACATCACATTTCCAACATTTTGAAAATGTTGGAAATGGAAGACTAACAGTCTCGGGGACACACCAGGATGGGAGGGGGGAGAAACGGGCTGGGGACACACCAGGATGGGGGGGGGGGCGGCTTATCTGCATGCTGCTTAAACACAGAACGGGTGGGCGAGCTGGAGAGAGAGCAGCAGCACCAGAGCGAGAGTGAGCAGGCGATAGGAGGGGACAGGAGCGGCAGCCGGGGCACTGAGTTTGGGACAGGGAGACTGCCGCGCCGAGCGAGCGAGATTCCCCCCAGGAGTAGTCTGGATGGGTTCCCCGGGCTGGCAGCAGCGTGCGCGGAGGCGAGCAGGGTGGACACTCGCTCCCGCGTCCTTTGAACCGCCTCTCCCTCCCTCTCCAGCTGGATCCCAGCTGCTGACCCGTCAGTCGTCCAGAGCAGCCGGGCACAGGGGCGGCGCGGCATGCTGCTCGGGGTCATGGAGACAGGGTGCAGGAGATAGAAGTTGGCGGCGGGGCGGGGCAGCGAACCCGACTCCGTCTGTCTCCAACCCGAGGTGGCGGCATGGGGCCCCTCCCTCAAAGGCTGCCACGGGGCCATGTGCCTGCGCGCCGGGGGCACATGCCTTGGGCTGGTCCTGACTGCAAGCTGTCGAAATGTGTGTTCCATTTAGTCTCCTTTAGTTTCTTGGGTTTATTGTTTCTGCTACAGGAATTGGTATGGATATGACTAAGGTCCAAGCTATACGGGATTGGCCTGCCCCAGGGTCTGTGAAGTCCTTGCAACACTTTTTGGGAAGTGCCAGTTATTATCGGCAGTATATTCCCTGGTATGCACATTCTACCATACCCCTCGCTCGCCTACTTCACAAGGATCAAAGTTATGTGTGGGTGGAGGAACAGACACAGGCCTTCGAGACCTTGAAGCAAGCCTTTATGCGGGCACAGTTGTTACGATACCCCGACCCCAATTAGGCCTTTGTTGTAGAGACAGACGCATCCAGTACCGCCCTGGGAGCGGTCCTTCTACAAAAGGCCCTGGGAGCTGAAGATCTGCATCCCTGTGCTTTTTATTCCTGACAACTTTCTGGGGCAGAGCAGAACTAGACTGTCCTGGATAGGGAATTGTTGGCTATTCATGCTGCTTTTACTGCTTGGTGCCATTACCTAGAGGGGGTGCAGTTTCCAGTGTCCGTGACCACGGATCATAAGAACTTGGTATATTTGCAAACCACCCTCATTACTAACTCCAGACACGCCCACTGGGCGCTGTTCTTTACTCGTTTTAATTTCCAGATCACGTATTGGCCAGGATTGCAGAACACCTTGGCGGATACCCTATCCTGATGCACAGAAGGCAACGTGGCCCCTTTGGCAGTAGGTGATTGCCTCTTCGCCCCTAGGGTGTTTCCGGCCTCCGTATCGCTGCCTCAACTCCAGTGGTTGACCCGGGAGAAACCCACTGTAATGGGGAACAAGGTACTGAACGGGATGTCCTGGTATAAGGGGTGTATCGTAGTCCCTACGAAGGGATGAGCGGGCATCCTATGGGCCCATCATGATGCCCCCTTAGCGGGGCATCCAAGGCAACATTGAACTTTCGACCTTCTTGCCAGACACTTTTGGTGGGCCACGATGCGGCAAGATGTTCAGCAGTACGTCCAGGGCTGTGCTGCCTGTGCCCAAACTAAAGTGCCCCACCAATGCCTGTGTGGCCTATTGCAACTTGCCCCGATGCCCCAGGGACCCTGGCAGAAGGTGGGGTTGGATTTTATCGTGGAATTACCCTTGTCCCAGGGATATGACACCATCCTCGTAGTCGTGGCCCACTTTACGAAGTGCTGCCATTTTGTTGCTTGCCCAGGCCTTCCTACTGCACAGTGAACTGCGGACCTAGTATTGCAACATGTAGTCAAGCTACATGGGATGCCTCAGGAGTTTGTGTCGGACCGGGAAACCCAATTTACCGCCTGGTTTTGGAAGGCCCTGTTTACAGCTTTGGGGGTAGCACTCAGCCCAACCACTGCCTATCCTCCACGGGCTAATGGGCAGGTGGAGCAGGTTAACCAGAACCTGGAACAATATCTTCATTCCTATGTGGATTATTTGCAGGACGATTGGCTTCCTCGCCTTTCTCTTGCAGAATTCGCCCACAACAATTTCCCTAACGCTTCTATAGGGGCGTCACCTTTTTTTGTAACTTATGGATACCATCCATGGTTATGTGTTCCAGACCTTCCAGCCTGTTCGGTCCCGGTGGCCAGAGCCATGGTGTGGCAGTTATAGGCAGCCCATACTCATGCCCGTTGGCAGCTGCCCATCAGAGATATAAACGACAGGCAGACCAACACCTCCGTGAGGGTCCCCAGTTGCAGGTAGGAGATCTAGTTTGGGTGGATCAGTGACATTACCCCTCTCTCTGATCCTCGGTGATTTATGGGGCCATTCCCCAACCAAAAACAGGTTAACAGTGTCACTTATTGAGTGCAGCTCCCGCCACACCTCCATATTCATCCTACCTTCCGTCTGTCCCTCCTAAAGGTTTCACATGGCCCCCTTTTCCCGTAAGCTTGGGTTCCCCCACCGCCCGTGGTAGGTGTTAGTGAACCTGAGTACGAGGTGTGTAAGATATTAGACTCCCGCATCAAACACGAGAGATTGTTTTATTTGATTGACTGGAAGGGTTATACCATCGCAGACCGTTCATGGGAACTGGCTGGTGCTGTGCAGGCTTCTTGTTTGGTCTGTCAGTTCCATAGGTTACACCGTTCTCGGCCTCATCCTCGGCACCTTCGTACGCCTTGGGTGTGTGTGTGTGCTGTCAGTGTATGGAGGGGGCAGGGCCCACAGGGACCATGCAGGAGGGTGCCCAGGGGGTCGCGCTCCCCACTACCCTAGTACCTGTGTCTGGAGAGACTTCCCCGTCTTGCAGTCTGCTGGGCCAGCGATTACCGGATGAGAGGCAGCTGCGGCGCTCTGAGCACCTGAAGCCAGGGCTGGTCTGGAGCAAGGCACATAAAAGGAGGGCCAGTTGGCTCTCTCCTTTGCTGGTGATCGGAGCGTCTTGGTTGCTGTGATCTGGCCCGTGCATTGGTAGTTGGAGGAACTGTGGTTTGTTAGAATCCCTTCCCTGGTCCTGTGTGGCGAGTGCTGTGTGCGGTGAGTGATTGTGTGCGAGTGCCTCTGTTTTCCTTACTGTTGCCCTTCTGTGCCTTCCTGTGTGTGGTTGCCCTAATCCCTCCCCGCTCCCCTCTGGGGTTCCCAGGATCCCTTCCTCACTTGCTTCCCCTCCTGGGTCCTGTGTGTGTGGACTCAGGATCGCTATAACCCAGGGCGTGACATCCCTGCTAGGCCCCCTGATGTTTGGTGGCTGGGTCAGGTGCCTTGCAGCACACAATTGCCCACGCGGCTGTACACCATAGTGAGGACTCTCGTTCCACTAACAGTGTGTGTCTGTGAGTGGGGGGTTGTGTCCTCGTGTCGTGTGCGCCCCTCCTTCGTTCCTGTTTCCCCTTGCTATCCCATATTCCCCACAACAATATTGGGGCAGCAGCCAAGAACGCCTTCCTGCCGGCCCCCCCATTGTACGAACAAGAGTCGCAGAGTGCCCCCAGCTAACCACAGGGGCCACGATGGAGCATGGTGGGGCAGGCGGTCTTTCAGATATATGGGGCCCAGACCATTTAGGGCTTTAAAGGTCAAAAGAAGCACCTTGAATTGTGCCTGGAAAGCATTTTTCCATTCCCCTGCCGGGGCGGAGGAGGGCTCACTCGCCGGCCTGGTCAGGCACATGTTTGATCTGTGCTCATATCATGGTGCTGGTGTGTCGGCGGAACGTTTATTTTCACCTTTTGTGAGTGCATGTGTGCACATGTGGGTGTGTATGTAGTGCTAAGTCCAGCCACACCTATTTATTGATTGATTTTAAAAAATTGTTACCCTGCTCCTTCTGCCACAGGCCGCTCAGGGCAGCCTTACAAGCATTAGAATAAAACATCATAAAAGGAGGAAATAATAACACACACACACACCCGCCAAATGCCTGGGGGAACAGCCAGGTCTTACAACTTCTCCGAAAGGAGGGAAGATCCGGGGCTAACCGGGTCTCTACTGGAAAGGAGTTCCACAGCTGCGGCGCGGCCACCAAGAATGTCCTCCCCTGCGTGGCCTCCTGAAAAACTCAGGGGACCTCGAACAGGGCACCCCTGGATGACTGTGGGGGTTGATTCAGGACCCTGGGAGTGAGGCGGTCTCGCAGATTAGCAGGGTCCAGGCCATTTAGGGATTTATAGGCCAAGAGCAGCACCTTGAATTGGGCCCAGAAAACCACCGCAGGCAGTGCAGAGAGCAGGGCACTGGTGCAATATGCTCCCGGAGACCCAGTCCCATCAGGAGACTGGCCGCCACATTCTGCACCAGCTGCAATTTCTATGAGAGCAGCAAAGAACTCTCTCTTTGCTGCCCACATTGTCATGGCATAGGCTTGTAAACTGGCTTTATGCTGCAATCTGTCAGCTTCAGCACACGAACCACGCCACCGTCACTCCAACCGCCGCCCCTCTCGCTTCAGCAACCGCAGCTCCTCAGAAAACCAAGGAGGCCTGCGGAGCTGTTGCCTGGGCAGCGGACACCTAGGAGCCGTCTGATCAATGGCCTCAGTCAGCAAGGTCTTCCACAGCACAACAAGGTCATCGATGAGACGGTCATCAAGGTCAGAGGGTATCTCCCCCAGAGCGTTTGGGAACTGTTCCGGTTCTTTCATCTTCTGCGGGTGAACCATCCGAATCAGCTCAGCACCTTTCCGGGGTTAGACATGCGCCAGGAGCGAGGTCTGCAGGAGGTAATGATCCGTCCATAACAAGGGCACAGCTGATATCTCCCCCACTAATGGAGCACCCGCCTCAAGGCGCCCCCCTGATGTGTTGGGCCGATAACCATCTGGGACAGGCCCATGGTTGCCATGGCGGCCATGAACTCATGCTCCGCTCCCCCAAGGTCAGCGTCAGCATGAATGTTGAGGTCACCCAAGACTACTGTCTTTGCGGACCAACATCACTTCTGCTAGAGCATGCAGGAGGCTGCTATACAGGTAGGTGCACGGTATACAAGCAGCACTCCCAAACTGTCACCCGCCAAATCAAACACAAGGTGAAGACCCTCAATACCCAATATGGATTGCACCGAATACCTTGTCACAGACCACCCTTCCTTAAAAATCATGACTACACCGCCACCCCGACCGTGGCTGATGCTGCACGGAATAGTCAGCCGGAACAAGATCAGCCAGAATAGGCCCCGATTCATTGTCCAGCCAGGTTTCTGTGATACGAGATCGGTGGCATGGTCCAGGATTACTTCCTGGACTGTTGTTGACCACCGATCTTGCATTTAAGAACACCAACACCGGGTCGGAGGCCCTCTGATCAAGAACCACCTGCCCCTCTGCCTGGGGGGGGTAGTGAGCGGAACACGCAACAGGCACCTGTCCCGCCTCACCGCTCTCACCATTTAGAACCATATCTTCCCTGTCCCATCACGACCCCTATGGCCGTGCTCCCCCTTCCCTGGTTAGCCCGCCCGGCCGCGGTCCCTCCTTGGCTGTTCCACGCTGGCAGCAGGGGAGTTCCTCCTCCTCCACCCCCCCACATAACTTTCCACCCCCAACCTAGGAACAAGGATGTGAGTTTGGTCACCTCGCTATTCCAAAGTTTATAAAGAAGTTTATAAAACTTGAGTTTGGGGACTAGTTAATACATGTGTAAAGTGTGTCTTACAGTTGGACATCTTGGTGCATGGCTCATGAGTTTGGGAACTTTGTCCGCTCCTGGTATATAGTCATGTATGTCTAGATTGATACAATGCCATGAACCCCCTTGGGACCCAAGCAGAGGTTTGTTATGTTAGAACAGGGTTTGGCCATTTTGCTCCAGATTCCATAATTGTCTTCCTCCTGACTAAACTCCAGCCCAGCTTTAAATGCCCAGGGTGCGCAGGTTGCCTGATCTACACAACCCCCCTTGGTAGTGCTGCTGTCGGGGGGACCCAGTGGTTCGTGGATTACAGACTCGGTCTTCCCATCTGGGCTTCTGGACAAGCCCATTAAGACAAGCAGGCCTTTGAAATGGGTGCAGTTGGAGAGCTCCATCTCAGCTTGCTACATTTCCTCCCCCCTTCATTTTTCCCCCCCCCCCCCCCCAATTCCATTTTTTCAGATCCCAATGTTTTTTTAATTAGAGGCCAGTTTGGTTGCTGAGAATTGCCCGAAGGTTGGCAATTACTAAACAATTTTTTCTTGAGAATGGAAATCTATTAAAAAAATAATAATTTGATGGCATTGTTTGAAATGAACCGAATCCCTATTTTTCTGCAAATTGTTTCAACTAATTGAAAAGGATGGGTTATTTTTTTTACCCAATCTTGTTTTTTATGCACAACCTCATGACCTCCTCAAGGAGAAACGTTTACCAAAACATACCTTTTTGGGAGGAAAGTAAATACCGACACTCCTTCAGGCAGGATTTTAAATGGCTTCAGAGCAAGCATGTATTTCATATTGGCAGTGAAGCGATCTACCGTCTCTGATTGCATGCGAAATACGGTCAGTCCACAATGAATGCCTGCAAAATCTCAGGCTGTGATTTTTCAAAGCTGACTAGGCTATTTAGATAAACACTTGCCATTTAAATTAATGAGAGTTGCATGTCGAAATTCCCTTGGTGGCTCTTAAGATCTCAGCACTGATGTTTATCCTGCGCCCCCTTGCATAATACAGGGCGCACCGCCCAAGACAGCGGGAGTTGAGAGCAATCGGTCCTTCCCAGAAGGTGGATTTCCCACCGCACAGGATCAAACCCCTGAAATTAAAATGTGGAAGGCATTTCTGAACACCAGGCTGAAACCATCTGCTATAGCCAAAAAGGTGCCAATCAGCCAACCGATGCCAGCCAGCTGCCCGCTTCTCTCCTTGGTGTCCCCAGTTAATTCCCTATAGTGCTGAAGCAAATTTTGGCTCCAAATCCTATATTCGTCAAATTCCCCCGTCTCGATTTAGACCCAACGCTGCAGGTATGAAACGCCATTCAGCCCCGCTTTGTGTGGATATTTGCTTAGCAAGCAGGAGTAGTAAGATGATACAGACTGGTTCTCTGTTGCTCCTGAGGGCAGGACTAGAACCAATGGGCTCAAATTACAAGAAAGCAGATTTCGGCTCAACGTTGAGAAGAACTTCCTGACAGTAAGAGCTGCTCAAGAGTGGAACCGACTGCCTAGGGAGATGGTGGGCGCTCCTTCGCTGGAGATTTTCAAACAGAGGCTGGACAGCCGTCTCTCAGGGATGCTAAAGCTGTGGATTTCCTGCACTGAGCGGGGGGTTGGACTAGATGCCCTCTGATGTCCTTTCCAACTCTGATTCTTTGGGGTTTTTACTTGTTTGTGATAGTTTTTTGGGGTGGGGAGGGGAAGGCGGTTCAATCATTTTGTTTCAGATATTCGGCTATGTGATCCAATCACTGAACATCCAATCAAAAATCACTGGAGAAACAGGGGCGTTAATGAATATGCAAATATTCATTTCAGTGTGTGTGTTCATTTGGATATTGGGAGTGGTATCCGAAAACGGGAGTAATCTCTATGAATACACAATCTGCTCCTGGTGTGTAGCTAGATGGAATGGGCCCCCTGCTGGGGCACTACTCCACTCCAGTGGGCATATGCACTCTACATGAGCCATTCTCCAGAGAGTCGGTGTGGTGTAAGGGTTAAGAGTACAGTACTTGGACCAGGAAATAGGAGGCGGCCCTGGTTCAAGACTCACTTTAGCCATGAACTCACTGAGTGACCTTGGATCAGTCACAGATCTCTCAACCTAACCTACCTCACAGGGTTGCTGTGAGAATTGAGAGTTGAGTTAGTTAGCTGTTAATGTTAGTTAAAAAGTTCAATTCTAAGTTCCCTTGTTTCTCTAACCACACACCCCTTCCCATCTTTGTATCAGTTGTTGTCCTCTGAACTCAGTTGTTTTCCTCACCTTTTGTTTTTGACCCCTCTCAAAGGGACCCAGTATTGATCTGTGGGTGGGGCTCCCTTGAGGGCTTCTCTCACATTCCTGGGGGAAACCCCGGCTGGTTTGTCTGCAAGCCCGGCTCCGCTGTGTTGCTCCTGGCTGTAGGGTCAGTAGGGAGTGGGACCATGGCCCTTTGGTTGGAGGGGGGTGGGGCTGTGCTCCTGAGGCCCTTGGGCTGGATATTTCTGCAGGGCCATCTCCCCACCTTCAACTCTCAGTCGCAAGGCCCTGACCTCCCCTCCCCTGCCCTGGTGAAAACAGGGAGTCGCGCGGTAAGGCCAGCCCGGTTTAGGTGCTTCAGGGCAGCAGTAATTTAAGTATCCTAGTCCCACTTTGAGCCACTGCCTGCGGCGGTCCTGTCTGCCTGTGGGCTCTGTCTTGGGCATGGGGCCAGGTGGGAGCAACCTGGGGCTGGAGTAAGCGCAGGAGCCAGCTGGACCAGAAGGAGGATCCTGGGTCTGAGGGGGTGGGGGGGAGAGCGATGAGTGGAAATGGAGCTCGGATCATGGGATTTGCTCTGGGACTCCCTGTTTCCCCTCGCCTCTCCCACAGTTGCATCCCGGCTCCCCACAGACATGACCGAGGAGTCTGACACCTGGGCGCAGTCATGGGTGCCCTGGCCAGGAGCACATCGGCAGAGAACACATTTTTGGCACCGAGTGGAGTCTAGAGCTGCCACAGCAGCACCTGCTCCTGGAAGATGCCCCCCTTGGCCCACAAATTCTAAGACCGGCCTTGAATGGAGACGTTCAGCCCAAGTTGAAACTAGTCCAAAGACGTGACTGTTAGAGGGAGAGATGACGCAGCTGGCGGAGACGGGGAACCCCATGCTCCCTGGTGCAGGGCACTGCCAATGCCTATGTCTCCTTCAGCCTGTCCGGTCCTCTGCTCCGTGTGGCTGCTATGCATTCTCCCATGGGTCTGGGACACATTGCTGCCTCAGCTCTCAGCCCCTTGTGCCACCTGCCTCAGCAGCCACCCTCCTTGCTAGCCTGTCCACCCTGCTGCTGCAGGGGCATGACCACAGGGAGGGTCTGCGGGGCACGCCCCCCCCCCCACTGAATCTAGAGTCCTCCATTCCCCCGCCCCTCATTTTGCACAGCAGAGTAGGAAAAGATGGGGGTGGATTTGGGGCCCTGTGGTCTTGTCGGGAGGAGCATGGGAAGTTTGAGGGGCCCTGGTGGCGGAACTACTGTAGAGCTTGAAAAACGGTACCTGAATCAACCCAACAACATAGGGGACCCAATTGAGACCTGATTCCGGGGTACCCGATGTCACGGAATGTCAACTTCCATGTCGATTTTTTTGACTTCCGGTGCCTAATGTTTTGTTGTCCAGCCCAGAAAGTCGCCATCCATTCCTGATTTTCTTTTTATTTCCATCCTAATTTTTCAGTTTTCCAACCCATTATACCAAATGGTAATCAGAACATTGAAAAACTGGTACTGGAAGTTACTGATTCTCTCCCCACTCCCAAAGGTATCTTAGGTACCCGATCAGTACCCATGTGACCAGTCTGGTACCTGGTGCGGTACCAAAAATGTGGGTATTACCTGTGGGTACTAAATTTGAGTACCTGCTTCAGATCTAAACGGCTAGTGCTTCAAGGTAGTTTGGCATCCAGTTCATCGTGTCTGTGTCTGTGTTGCTAGGGAAGCTGCATGCTCTGCCTGACCCCATGGGGCAGAGGGGTGGGGAGAGGAAGCTGGGAGCTAGGGGGACGGGGCACGGGAAGCCACTCTGCCTCAGGAGCAGTAGGGATTTGGAGGATAGGGAGCCTGGGGGTGGGAGGTGCATTCGAACGTGTGTGTGTGTGTGTGTG
>QEPC01002047.1:1298174-1314436 GCA_003113815.1 Sphenodon punctatus
CAGAGAGGTAGGAGGAGAACCAGTCAAGGACAGAGCCATGGAAGTCCAAGGAGTAAAGGGAGTCCAATAGGAGCGAGTGGTCGACAGTGTAAAAGGCAGCGGAGAGGTCAAGGAGGACAAGGATGGAGTAGAGGTGCTTAGATTTAGCGACAAGTAGATCATTGGTGATCTTAGCCAGGGCAGTTTCAGTAGAGTGGAGGGGGTGGAACTGTTTCAGTTCTATCCATGATCTGGAGCCTCCCCTTCCTTACCTCATTGTGAGTACCTCCTTAAACACCCCGACTCCTACTCAGCCTGCAGAGATTTCATCGTGGTCAATTGGAGGGCAAAGGTTCCCCTCCTCTGTGTAGACCCTGGAGTCTGAGGGGTAGAACCTTTAAGTAGGGTGCTCTCTAGTAGACATAGGGGCTAAGCATGCATGATACAGTACTGACCCCTGGCACTTTGTGAATGGCTCAGTGGGAAACAATTTGACATTTTGGTAACAGGGCAGTGTGCCTGCCTGGGCTTGACTAAGAAGGCTACTGGCCCTTTAAGGGGAGTAGCACCAGCCTGAAGACACAGGTGCTCCTGGGAAACAAGATTGCACCCTAGCAGACACTAAGAGGAGTGTAGGCATTGGGTGTTTTTACACACACACTTCTCCTGCATGTTTGCTTTTACATCTGAACTTTCTGTGTGTCTAAATCACTCACCCAGATCTTAAACATCTGGCTCTTTGAACTTCTCCCAGAACTTTTGTGTGTAAAAAGTTCTCCAAACTCATCCAAACACGACTGAACTGTTCAGTCGTTCGAGAGTTCGGTTCGGACGTCCGAACAGACCGAGTTCGGTCCGAACATCCGAACCGCGTTCGCCCAACCCTAGGGAATGGCAGTCAGCCCTTTGGGTTAAAAGAGAGCTGTAGCACTCAGTAGGGGCGAGAGCTCCAAGAGGCAGAAGCTGGGAAGGCCTGAGAAAGCAGTGAAGGAGGCAGGAGGTGGGAATGGCTCTGCCACCCAGGGCTAAGCTAGCCCAGCAGCCTAGGGACCCTGGCTCAGGAGGGATTGTGCTAGTAGCTAGAGAGGGGTCAGAGCTGAGTGACGGATGCCCACCTAAAGGACTAGAAAGGAGACTGGCATCAGCCGGATTGTACCTGGCCAGGAGGATTGGATAGAAAATGTTTGTTGAGTCCGGCTTAAGGAGGGCCAAAGGGGGCCCAGATCGAGAGGACCCTTAACTTGTCTTTTAGGACTTCTGTATCTATGGCTGAGATGGTGGATGGGTTGAAGTTGAACTCCACTGTAAACAAATAACACATTGTTTAAGAAGGATCCTGTGTAGACCTGGGTCTTTGGGGGCCAGATCCTGAGAGTTCTTATCGCAGGGCCCTGTGCAGTCGCACCCTGTTAGAGGGTCTTTTGCAGATGTTACTTAAGTGGCAAGGCCTGTGGAAAGCACCCTGCGATGATTTGTGATGGCTGAGCACTTCCACCAGGCAATACATCCCTGGGGATGTGTGGGGAAGTCCCCTGGAGGAGATCCGTGGATTTCTACAGTGTGCTAGGGATTTTCCACGTAGAAGTGTTCAAATGTCACCTCACGATCGAGGTATTTAATTCGCTTCCATCTCGTGTAATTAATACATGTGGCCGTTTCTAATTCTGTGCAATCGCGATGCGCAATCGCGCGCCGCTCGTCTAAAAGTGGCCTAAGACTCCTTGTCTCTCCCTCTGTTCCCCTTCCTTCGTCTCCCACCCCCTAGGGCAGGGACTGTGTCTATTCAATTACTTTGTAAAGCGCCAGGTACATTGCTGGCGCTATATAACGCTTGTTAATAATAATTAATAATAATAATTTTCTGGAGGTGGTGTAAAATGTTTTTATTTGGAAAGGCATTTGGGAGCTGGAGTACTGCTGCTGCTGCCTGAAAACTCTGACGGGGCTGGTCCCAAGCAGCTGAGAGCAAGTTCTGAGAGAGAGTGTGTCTGGCTCAGAAGATCACTCATAGGGGCAGGATTTTCTGGTGGGGCAGAGCCCCATCAGCGCATATAGATGATCCTCCACTGGTTCTGGCTTAACCTCCTTTCGGCTTCCATGGTGTGATGCTGGGGGAATTAAAACGCGCTGAGGAAGGCTTCTAAATCATCAGGGGCAATGCGGACCATCCTCTCTGCAAAAGAAACTAGAGATGCCATCCGGACTCCACTGAAGAAGAGAGGGATTTTGTCATGGATTTCAGCAGAGCCATGATTCCTCCCTCCCCGCATGTGTTTGCCGTTCAGGCAATGGCCGGAATAAAAAAAATAAATCTAAAGCTTCCTCCAGGGACTCCTTGGCCCCACGCAGTCTCGTTCGGGATGGCGATCAGAGAAACGGCGTTCGCCCTGACAAGACGTCCCTCCCAGACTGACCTTCTGCCTCTTGAAGCATCGTAACAGCAGCGACCCAATGGCCTCTGCCCTCATGCCTCTCTGCAGATGCAGCAGCACTAATTGAGATGTAGCAGCATGTAAATGTAAACCCACCACTTCTGTTTCCCTCAAAGAGGAAGCCCAGCTGATTGATGGGGGGTGAAGCTGCTGCCCCTGGGATGTTTCTGTGGAGTCTTTCAAGAAACAGGATCGGTCTTCAGCCAGGGCTGAAGAAAACCGCTCAATCGGCGTGAACCCTGCTACAGGAGACGAAAGGGATGTCCTACCCCCTCCTCCTAGTGGTCACTGTTTGTGGGTGATATTACAGCTGCTGCTTGAAGGGGGCTGGGGTAGGGCATCCCTTCCATCTCCTCTAGCTACGCCCTGGGCAGGATCCAGGTAAGTAAAGACCGTGCAAACAAGTGTACAAACTTAGAATGACGTGTGAGAAGTCCAATGGAGGAGCTTCAGTTTATGGAGGGGCAGCCCACAGCAATTCCAGAGGCGGTCCCCAAAACATGGAATAAACTAGAAATAATAACATAGGTGTAATATAGTGGCTTGCACTGCAGGGAACCTGTACGTTTTGTTTAACTGAACATGAAAAATGAATTGAACAAACCATCTCCCAAGCAATCATCCCCTTCCATACAGCTGCCTTCCAGCCCCAAATTCATAGTGGTATTAAAGGACAGCTGCAGAGCTGAAATTGGTATCTTTTTTAGTACCCACAGGCAATACCCACAATTTTGGGTACTGTATCAGGCATCCAATTTCTTGAAAAAAATCAGTGTAACGGTGCAGTGCCCAGGGGTAAGTCTCTGCAGGATTCATGCCAAATGGTAATTAATGCCAACAGTAAGGGGATTTGCTCCAACAAGTCTTTATATATAATGCTCCACAGTTTCTCACATAGTCTCAGCTCTCCATCAGCAGCAGCAACAACCCCCAAAGTCCCTCCCAGCCAGGCAAGGTTCCCTTGGCTGGCAATCACAGTTCCCTGGCCGCTCTTGCTTACTTTCCTTCAGCAGGGAATCAGCACCATAGCCACCAGTCTTCAGGGGCTCCTCACTCCTCTGCAGCAAGACACAGACTGACCTCTTCTTGGCTTCAGGGTTCTCTTATGTAGTCCTAGAGTGGGTGTGGCCAGGCTCCACTCTCTTAAAGGGCCAGGAACTCTGTTGCTTCAGCCTGTTTCCAGCTCAGGCTAATATCCATTCACAGGGATGGCTTTGCCACGTCCAGTGCCAGTGTCAACCTACCTAATGCTCTCTGTCTTAAAGGGGCTATAGCCCTTCCTGGCTGCACCCTGCTAAATCAGTATTTACCATTCCTGATTTACTGGTTTATAAATGGGTAAACTGGGATGGAAACTCATAAAAATGGGACAAAAACTAAAGAAAAGGGACCAGAGTATGAAAATTGGTATTTGGGACATCAGGTACCCAAATTGGTTAGTGCCCCAAATTTTGGGGTTGATTAAGGTACTGGAAATTTGACAGGGTTACCCATTTTTTTCAGGCACTTGTTTAATCTCTAGACAACAGACCTGATTGTAAGGCTCTGAATCACAGTGGTAGCGCTTTCCGCTGCAGCAGATTCTCCGTTGTGTCGGTTGAGAGAGTGGGTGCAGACATGGATTGCTCCTCTAGGGTTTTTCTCTGGGCTTTCTAGGGCCAGGCCGTCTGAACCAACAGAGCACAGCCACCCACATGCTGTTTGGGGGGAAAATACACAAGGAGAGACTGAGAACTCAGATTTTTTGGCTCTACTAAACAGGTGTGTTGTTTATAACGGGGGCAGGGAACCCTTTCCCTCTGGGGCCACTTTGAAAATTAGTACAAGGTCTGTGGGTCAGATAGGAATTGAGGCCGGGGGGGGGTGGCGCTTTAGGGGTGTGATCAAGCTGGAGGAAGGAACGGGCAGTTCCAGATTGTGGAGCTATGCCATGGATCTATCTCCTACTTTCAAACAGAGGAAAATACCAAGTTGGAAAATTGGTCCTGGAAATGAGGTAGGTATCTAGTTTGCTACCCATGGGTAATGCCCGCAATTTCAGGGACCACATCAAAGGCCTGCCAGGCTACCTGAGTACCAGCCTGATTACCCCCAAAATACCGGGTATTACCATTACTGCATTACTGATTTTCCAATTGGTATTGATTAGTAATGGAATCAGGATGGTAAATTGGACAATCAGTACCAAGTCAGAAAATCAGGACTGCAAGTTGAAAAATCCAGAAATAGTATTCTGGTACGTTGGGTAGCCTGTTAGGCATGAATCTAGTACTGTTAAGAACCTGATGTTACTGGGGGAGATTGAATACTGCCATTTCAACGGGTTTGCCCATTGTTGTGGGCACTTGTTTCAGCCCTACGGAAGGACGTGCCTTCATCTCCTCTTCTTTCCTCCTGAGCTCAGTCTTTCCGTGCTTGAGGGTAAGAACTCGGATTTCCAGGCCAGATCCAGGAACTGGAAAAGGGGCCAGATAAAAAGCAGCCATGGGTCAGATTTAACGAACAGGGCAGAGAAGCCCTACCCTGCTCTAAAGGCAAGTTTAAAACATAAACCCATTTCCCCCACAAGGGTGGATAATAGATAGGCGCCCCGTAAATACAGTCAGTGGATACTTCAGAATGTGGCATTCTCACGATCAGCTCTTCCGGATTAATAATCCATTAACCATCCAAGTGTTCTTATGATTAGCATGGTTAACGTGGTTAAATGAGCGGCATGAGTGCGAGAATTATTCCAGAATGCCTCCGAGCTCATTCACAGACAAAATCCCCCCTCTTCTGGAGTGGGTAGTGGCACAAACCCAAATTCTGAGTGCTTTGGGTGAAATCCTTACCTACCACTCCATGGGATCCTGGATGGTCTTTTGTTCTCGGCCCCTTGATACAAGAGGTGGGCCATTAAAATGCAGGGGAACCAGCAATTGTGTGAATGCATTGCTAATGGGATAAAGCAAACATTGGATATTTTCAGACGTTACGAGATCCATGCTCAACCACAGTCAATACCCTGTGGTGGGGAATGGCCTCGGAACATCTGTTGGGGAACGGGAAATTCCCCCCAGATGTTTGCCACGCTCAATCCCCACCAGGAATCGCATTCACCACGCGATCGGCTGAATCCGTGGGGCCAGCGCCAATCGCGTGGTGAAGGAGATTCCCAGTGGGGATGAAGGGATCTGTCATGTCTGGACGGCGATCACGGCCCAGAATCCCCGCCAGGATTCCGGCCCGTGGTCATCTCGGGCGTGTCCTGCGACTGCATTGGCCGTGGTGCCCGCCCGTCTCCCCAGAGGATGAGTGGCGAGGTAGCATGGCGGGACCATGCGGCCGCACGTTGTGCCGTGCGACCCCACCCCCTCCCCGATTCCTCGCCCTAGGAGTAAAATTAATTGAGGAAACTGGTTAGAAACTTGGGCTACATTCAGGAAAGACTCTTTTCACACATGTACTCTTTTTTGTCAGAGTTTGCATTTGTGTATTTGAATTGTTCCCTCCCCTGTTTCCTCATTTCAAAAGTTACTATGCTACTGCTGCTAATAGGTATCCCGTTAGTATGGGTTTTTTCCCCTCTTTTCTTTCTAGTGAACAATGCATAGTTACATCCAGGCAGGCAGTGGGGGATTCATCTCCTGAGGGGAAAATCATCTCTATCCCCTCCTGCACTAGTAATTACGACTGACAGGCGGATTAATCCCTACACACATTACAAGAGAGAGTAGTAGTAGTAGTATTTATTTAGATCCATTGTTAAACTTTGCTTTCCGGCTTAATTTTTGGGGACTTAATGTGCATTACACTAACTTGCGGTGTATTTTGTGACCTCCGGTGTATCTTGTGACCTTCACCCATTAAAAAAATTAAGTGAGGGGATGGGTTTTTTATGTACTAGGCATCTCAGCTGAATACAGCCTTAGACTTAAATTTGAGTAACTCTTCCCCGGACAAAATATACATCGGTGCTTTATGCTACAATCTCGACAGACGCTCTCACGCATTAAAAATAACAGACTGTGACAAGAGTTTATGATTCAGCTTTGCCTTGACTATTTAAACTGCACGTGTGGTTTGAACAGTGGAATGAAACTGCATCAAACGGAGAGAAGGTTTAGTCTAAACTAGCCTCTTTCTGGCACACAGCTAGTTAAAATGATACCTGTAAGTGAGTGGTTAAGCAAACCAGTCTTCCTCCGTGGAGGCTTCTTTTGAAATTCTAGAATGAATGTTAAAACTGTGGCCATTTTCAGTCATGCTCCCCCCCCCCTCCCCCCGGGCTCATATTTGTGCTGCAGGGGGAATGCGCAGCCCAAATATGCGCTGGGATCTGCCGGTCTGAAAGGCCCCCCTGCACAGCTTTGCCGGCAGGGGATGCAGAGCTTGATTTTTTGCTCTCCATTCCGTGCATCTCTGCTGGTAAAGCTGTGTGTGTGTGTGTTTCAGACCAGCCGATCCCCATGCATATTCGGACTGCGCATTCCCCCCTGCAGCCCAAACATGCACAGGTGGGCCATCTCTGAAAGTGGCCTTAGTCATTGAACCAGGAGTCTAAATTAGTGTTGGTGGCTTATCTCTTTTTCAGCTCACCGTACATTTAGTTTAGCTAAGCAGATGTATGCATCAAACCAAGGCTACCCATAAAAAATGAGAGAACAAACTGTAAAGTAGATGGAGAGACTGTCTCTTCCTTTACGTGCTGCTGGAGAATGTGCCATCAGAAAACAGACCTACTGTGCATCAATACAGGAGAGACTTGAAAGGACGCAGCATTCATCGGTCTTGAACCCAGAGAAGTGGAGAGCCGGGTGTTTTTACATGGACACTAAGTCCGGGTTTATTTTTCGTAGCCCGTGCTTAAATGTCCGTTTAAACAAGTTTTCTCAGTATAAGAAGGCCAGGTTTACAATTAACTCTGTGCTTATAAAACCTCTTTTTCAAGGGTTTGTTAGTCCTGGGTAAAAATAAGCCTGGGTTTAGGTGTGTGTAAACGATAAGTCTGGGCTGAGCTTACAGTGATCACAAAGGGTTCTAGCAAGATCAGACAGCCTCTCTACCCAGGACCGTCTCTATGGTTTCATACACACACATGAGGGCAGGGTGATCGGATTACACCTGTAATGTAGCCACAACACAAAGTTTAAATAACAGCGCAAAGTTTAAATAGCAGAAATCACAGTGCAAATCACAGCATCACGCAAAGTTTAAATAGCAGAAATCACAGTGCAAATCACAGCGTCACGCAAAGTTTATATAGCAGAAATCACAGGGCAAATCGCAGCGTCACGCAAAGTTTATATAGCAGAAATCACAGGGCAAATCCTGTCTCTTATACACATCTAGATGTGTATAAGAGACAGAAGTTTATATAGCAGAAATCACAGGGCAAATCGCAGCATCACACAAAGTTTAAATAGCAGAAATCACAGTGCAAATCACAGCGTCACACAAAGTTTATATAGCAGAAATCAGAGCGGAAGTACACGACGCAATGCACCATGGGATTCCTGTTCCTCCATGCTAGTATGAACTGTTTTGTATGCTATCCTGGGCTAACATTTCAATCTGAAATAGAAATGTCTCTCTAAATGCATAGTACGGAATAATAAACTCAATCAGTCTGCCCGGGATAACATCCATGTAAAAACACCTCCAGAGTGAGTGCCTTGACCCCCCCCAAACCACCCGAGAACTTCCCAGAGGAATGTATCCAGGCCTGTTGAGTAAGATTTGAAGTTCTGGTACATCCTGGCAGATGGGGCCTACTACCTCCCATCCCCCTGTCCTAAGTTTTAAAATCGGGGCCTGTCCCTTTAGAAGATCGGGACTCCAGAACATCCCCCCCCCTGCTCCCCCATGGCCTGCAAACAACATGGCAGCTACCTGGGTATACCTCCCCGCCCCCCCCCCCCACCACACAAATACACATGTGGGTATGGGCTTCTGCATGTGTAAGGTTTATTTATTTAGTTTGATTTTTATCCTGCCCTTCCCTGAACACTCAGGGGGTCTAACAACACCGTAAAAACAAGCATATCAAATGCATACGATAAAAACTCCTAAAGCCACATAAAATACCCATTATCCCCACCCCTAGTTCCTAACCCTGCCTGTTAAATGCCTGGCCAAAGAAATAGGTCTTACACGGCCTCCGGAAAGAGCTTTCCTAAACCTCCAAGGGAAGGGAGCTCCAGAATTGTAGAATTCCACCAGTGCTTCAGAGTCAGCATTGGCTGCTTGTAGCGTTCTTGGAACAATTCAATGAACTGGTTTTTACCTATAAAGCCTGGGCCCTACCTATCTAGAGGACCGCCTCCTCCCTTATCCTCCCTCACAGCCAAGAGCGCTCCCTTGCAAGTGCCGTCATTGCACCAAGTTCGTACAACACAGGGATGTAGAGAGGTGTTTTCAGTGGCTGTGCCTCACCTATGGAACTCCCTTCCTTTGGAAGTTCACCAAAGGACAAGCATCAGCATCTTCTAGAGGCAGTGCAAGACCAGGCATTCAACACGAAGGATTCGGATTCAGAGATTTTATGGGTATTTTATGTGTTTTTATGGTTTTTATTCTTTGTATTTTATATGTATGTTTTTATGATATTGCTAGTCACCCTTTGCATTCAGGGAAGAGTGGGATAAAAATCGAACTAACTGAATGAATGAAAATATCTCAGAGAACAACTGAACTTCCTAGCTTACATAATAGTTCAAGTGTAGCATAGTGAATAAACTGTTGGACCTAAAACTTGAGAGACCAGGGTTCAAATTCTGTGTTATCCATGAACCAGGGTGGTGGTGTTTAGAAAGTCACTGTTTCTCAGCCTGTTTGGTCCTTATTATTCCCATCTGTAAAATGGGAATAATAAGGACCAAACAGGGTTGTTGTGAGATTGAACTATATAAGGATTGTAAAGCACCTTGAACATTGTAAGTACTATAGAGATAATAAATGCCTTCTTTGGGGCATAGAGCTGTAAAGGATTGCAGTCTGGTGTCTGGTTGCCCGCTCTAAGGAGGAGCGGGGTCTGCTCTTGTGAACTGCCCTTCTCACTGACCTGAAGAATGGCAGCTGCAATGGCCCTACCCAGGGCGGCCTGGGGAACTGGCTCAGCCCCATATAATTTGTTTTCACTTCACCCAGTGTTTGCACATCCGCTGTAGATTTCAAGTCAACTGGTCACGTCTACTCCAAAGGAACCAGTCTTAATTCTGCATTTTAAAGAGAAGATTCCCTCAAGGCCAATAGAGAAGACTAATCCTTCAGCAGCGGCTGATGACACGGAATTATATTTCCAGTCATTTTTTCAGTTGTGTGTTTCTCCCTCCTGTCACATTAGTTTGCTAACACTTCCACTGGAACAATGAGACAAACAGAGCATTGTGCCGTTCCGAGCCAAACATTCGTCTCTCCCTGGCACCGCTTCAACAGGCCTGTCAAAACGCCTCGCGAGCTGGCCAAAGCTCATTAACAGAGGCTGGATGCGTATTTAGCGTGGAGGAGAACTTTGCAAGATCTTTGAGTTGGGGGAGAGAGAGGAATTTGTTTATTGAAAAGCAACCCTTTCAAAAAGTATAGTCGAATAACACCTTTACTGAACACTCAGAGCTGCCGTTATTTAAGTGGGACAGCAGGGAACGAAATGGATTACAAGATCCTAAACACCAAAACCAGGTTTGCATTTAGTTCAAGGGAGACTTTGAGATTATCATCCTTGGATGTCTATAAACAAACATATAAGAATATCTCCAGGAGGGCAGTCGTTACGTTGACATGAGTCCTTGTCTTCCCAGTGTGTAGAGCTGTTGGACCAGCTCCACCTCTCACTTACCCTAGAAGAGGGATGGGCAAAGGGTGAAATCAGAAACCACAGTAATAGCCTGTGTTGACCTGGGCGTCACCGGCATGTTTGTTCCATCGCCGCCAGATGTTCTGCCGCATACGCCCTGGGGTGAGTGGCCGGCTGCTGTGGAACGTGGCCTCCAGAGAAGCTCGGTGAGGCAGCCCAGGCGCCCACCCATCCAGGCCAATCGGGCTAATGGGCACCCACATGTTTGTTAGGCCCCGTCTAGCTCTGCCATGAGGTGAGGCCTGACAGAACCAGAGAGCCACGGGTGAAAAGCCCAGAGCCATTAACGGAGCAGCCGCCCCATGAGATGGGCCCGGAACCCTTAAAGGGAACTGGCAACAAAGGCAACACCACGTTGGGTATCCCCAGTCGGCTTAACAACTCATGCCCAACACCCAGCCCGCACCTCCAGGAAAGCGTCTGAAAGGGGAACATGGAACGGGAGGAGGGACAGGCCAGACCAGTTAATCAGTGCACCTGGCGGAGGGGGGGGGGCGTCCCGACCAATCGTCTGCAACCCCGGGTCCCATCCTCACACCCCCCTTAAAGGGGAATATTTCTGCCCCTGGCCTCTATCTCTAGGGCTTGGCTGGAGGATAGAAAGTCCCCATAGGGAAAGGCGAGGAGTGCCCTTCTCCCAATTGACCCCTTAGCCCACGCCCCCTTCCTCCAGCAACCCGGCCCAGTCTCCTTGTCAGCAGAGGATGCTGTCCCCAGAGCGCCTGGAACGTCCATGTTGGGGAGCAGAGGGCACTTGAGGACTGGGTGCCCTGCCAGGAGAAAGTGGCCCCACAATCCCCCTTCCTCTGGGACTCGGAGTTCCACAGAGCTTCTGGGCCCTGCTGGGCCAATCGCAGGGGGGCCCGTGACCCCACCTCCACGTTGTCTATGCTCATTGCCTTTCAGCCCACTCCTGGAGCCCCTTTTCCCAGTCGTTGCACCCAACCCATCCTTGGTCTAGCCACTCCCTCTTCCCTCCTGGTGCTCCCTGTATCCTCTGCCCTGTCATTCCAGCCCCCCAGTCCAGCCTCTTCCACAGGCCCCTTCTCCATCATTCCACTCACTCCCCCTTCACTTTAGGCTCTCACGGTGGCCCCCTCAATGTGTGTATGAACACAGTCACTCCCTCTCCTTGGTGGGGCTGCACCCAGTGAGCAAATATCGACAGTGGCTACTTCACAACGGCACGCCTCATTAATGGTGCTAACAATTACCCATTTATATTACAAGAACATTGTTATCTACAGCTATACACTCCTCCCTCCCTTCTCTGTCTGACCCTGTGAGACCCTGATGTATACAAGTATTTACAGGTTTGCATTGTCCATGTGGCCTGTATGCTTACGTATCCTCCTGGCTACATGTATCCCTCCTGGCTAGGCAATTCTCGCCGTGGTTGGTCAGCTTGCCTATACAGGGGTTCTGACCCACAGCGGGCAACGGGGAGGGGGTACTCCAAGGCAACACAGTCCATCTCAATTATGTTGTGTAGGCTGCAGGTAGCTGTGACCATGGGGTGGGGGGCAATCTCCACCCTGAAGTTGATCCTTCCCGTGATGGATCACCAGCATTGCTTTAGCACCCTTGCGGGGGCGGGGCTCAGGGAGGTGTTCTTCCAGGCTGCTCCCCATAACAGTGGGGGCGGCCACATGGAGAGGCCCAGAGGCAGCGGCGGCAGAGCGGCCGCACAAGGACATATGGACATCCCCCCCCGATGACATCGGAGGAGAGGTTGCGGTACTGGGGGCGGGGTGCTGCAATTTGGCCGGCCAGAGGCTTTGGCACGGCTCTCCCTCCCCTCCCACCCTTGAGGGGGCAGGGCTCGGGGAGGTGTCCTTCTGGGCTGCTCCCCATAACATCAGGGGCGGCCGGAGGCGTGCCAGAGGCACATGTCGGGGACCCGACCGAAGGGGCACGGGAGGTGGGGCTGGAGAGACTGTCGGTTGGATAGGCGAATGGATATTGCCACTGGTATTCATTGATGAGAAGGCCTCCATCTCTCCCGGTGAGAGAGGGTTTGAAGGAAGGATGCCCCCTGGTGGCAGCAGGGGTCAGCTGGAAGTGATTTATGAGAGATCCCTGGTGAGAACAGGGTTGTGAAATGTGAATGTCAGTAGTGGATGCTGGTGGGAAATAGTTTTGGGTTAAATATGATGTATTATGGGTTATTGTATAAATAATGGGGTGGGTCTTTCTTTTTATGATGTGAAGTCCACAGAATGGGATGCTTTAATACTGTTATTATGTGATGTTGTTATTTCTAGGTTCCCCTGTGTGGGATGTAAAACCTCGTTGCTTACGTTTTGGTGTATTATTTGTATGTTGCAAGCCGCCTCGAGTCGACTTGTTCGAGAGAGTGCGGGATATAAATTAAAATTGAAATGAAGTGAAACCTCCATCCCACCATATACCTAGGGGCACTCAGCTGCCTGTTGAAGTGGGTTAGTTCCAGGGTGTGGGCCATGGGGTAGGCTTTCATGAATCACGGGGTAGAGTGAGTCCCCCCATGACGACGGGCTTCATGGGCACCCTTTCAATGGTGGAAATGATGTTGGGCCCGAAGTGTCTCCTATACATGCAGGCAAAGAAGAGGGACTGCTGCAGGACGTGGGAGTCATGGCGCCTGCCAGAGCAGCTGGCTACCACATCTGTGAAGCAGCCACGGTTGCCCAGGGCTACTGGCTATGGGCGCGTGAGCTGGTACATGCAGCTCCTGGGGCACTGTGTGACTGGGCCAGACTGCAAGGAGCGGGTGGCCGGGCTGGGCTTCTGGGTGGGGAGCCCCAGTGCCCCCCCCTTCCCGGGGGTGATGGGAACATGGGATATGAACGAGAGCATGGCTTTGCAGGAGATTTCTGAGCTTCCAGGGTTTCACCGGTGCCTTGAGGTGGGTGGACTTCCGCCAGCGCCCAACTCATCTGCAGAACTGGCATGAGTGCCCTGACTGGATGCTGGAACTGGACTTCCTGGCAGGGCAGGGAGGACCATCTACCTGGATAGAGAGCCAAGTGCAGCTGAGCTTGGTGTGCTGGACGAGGTCCAGGGCCGGCCTTAGGGTTTGCAGGGCCCAGGGCAAAGATAAAATGGGGGGACCCTAGTGGCCCCTCCTCCTTGGCGGCAACCTCTGTGTTGGTCATGTTTGGGGCCCCACTAAGAGGGAGTGATTCCCTCACAACCTGCCCTGGTGAAAATAGACTACTGCAGGGCCCTCAAGGCGGTTTTAGACGAGACACAAATGGGGGCTGAGCCCTTTAACAGCCGCCATTGTTGCAACTCGTCTAAATCCCCGCCGCGCGCGCCCGCCGGATCTCTGCCACATGAAGTCGGCCCGGCGATCCTGCCCCTGTCAAGGCGGATAGCCGCTGTGCTGGCTTCACGCTGCACTTCCGGTTTTTTTGCCCAAGTGCGCATGCGCACAACACTCCACACCGTGTCTGATGCTCTTCTGAACATCAGACACGGCGTTGAGAGGAAGGCGGGTGCCTGATTCCGGCACTGGACGATCCCGCTTGTGAGCGGGATCGTCTAAAAGCGCCATCAGAAAGAGCAGGGCTCGGGGCGGCCGCCCCAGGTTGCCCTGTGGTAAGGCCGGCCCTGGCGAGGTCTGGACATGGCCAGAGGTCCAGGTTTCTCTGGCCAGCGGGGATACTTTCAATCCCCAGTATATGGTGGTGCAGCATATGCTGGTGAGGGGCATGTATTAATGGGGCTGTATGTGAAGGGAACTGGATTCCCACCCCAATCGCCCAGCTGCCGGGACCCTTTTAGTCCCTTTCAGTATGGACTGGCAGTGAGAGTGGTCTGTGGAAGGAGCAGGGTTTGCCATCTCTCCCCTCCCTTCCCCCAATCTGCTGTGACTCCCTGGGAACTTTGCCCCTTTGACTGGTGGTGTGAATGACCTATGACCCACGGTGTGAACAGTGTCCGGCAGGAGACTGGCCCGCATGCAGCTGCTTTCATAGGTCTCCCTTTTGCTTTCCGCTTTTCTTCTTCTGCTCACCATGACGGATGTGCCCTGCAGCCCGGTTTCAGTGGGTGGTGACTGGTTCCCTCTGTGGCTGGCTACCACCTTCCATGTGTCAGCAGGGATGGCAGGGGCGGGCTGCTTCCCGGGCCTCCCAGAGTACCGTGAGGGCAGACGGAAACAGCGGCTATGGCTTCTTTTGCCCACAATTCGCCATAGCTCATCATGGCCGGGAGCAGGCCGGGCCTGGCCACTCTCACCTGTGTTCAGCTCCCCCACCCTACCTGGGGCAGAGGGATGGTGAGATGGCTCTCCGCCCGCCCGGGCTCACCCACATGTTTGTTCTGTGCTGCACGCTGAGCTGGGGAGCGGCAGCTGCCATTGTTTGCCTCCTGGTGGTCTGGCGTGCCGCCTTGCTGCTGTCACATCTGTTTTCACCCAAAGTCACCTAATTCAAAGAGCTGCATCCATTTACCACGATGATGCCAAAGCGCCACATGTGGGTCTAGAGCCACAGTTTGTCCACTTCTGCCTTAGAAAAATTGCATTTCCGTCAATGAACTGATTTTGAAATTTGTCGCAGTGTAAACAAAAGAGGAACTTAACTTGGCCCATCTTTCTCTCCAGAGTGTCCTTGCCTGGCGTGTTGGCATAACACAAGTTCGGTCTTGGGTGATCCAAGATATCCTTGCTAATGCAGGTAAGAGTCTTCATTAAGAAGAGAGTGAATGATTAAATTACAGTGTAGATATTTGTATGAATGCAAAAACAAACAAAAAGACCAACAAAACCAAACCCATGCAAGATCTAACGTAAGTGAAAGCTCACACCTCTTTCAAGGTATCTCCATACACTGTTCTTGTAGACTGGGAGGCATAACCAGAATCTGTCAGTCTTAAACGAAACTCTAACATGCGCAGAAATATGACGCTGATTTGCACTTTCCAGCAAGACACCTGTTGAATCTCAGCAGAGCATCTCTCTCTGAATCATCCTCGTTCCAAGTACAAGAAATCATTTTTGTTTTATCTACTTGCACTAATGTACTTGAGGCTCCAATAAATCGAGATAATGGCACTCCTAATTTGACATTAAACCCCTGGCATTTTCCCCAAAAGAATTTGCTGTTGGGCAGGGAGGAATGAAGGAAGAAAAAGAATAGCATGTTGCCAGAAATCATGGACAAGAACGGGGAAATCTTTTGCTTTAAAATGTCTAGAGACAGAGGGAACATGGTTGCTTGCCATGTTGGCCCCAGATGTTAGAGATGGAGACAAAGAAGCCCAGATCTCTTCTACTGGACAAGCTTCTGTATGCAAGAGTGTATGCAAGCTTTGAGACCACACAGGCTTACTCTCTCTCCCCCCCCTCCCATGGCTGCTCCCTCTTCCCCTGTGTCCCACACCTCTTACCATGGCTACCCCCTCTGTCACTGCCCTCCCATGCTCCTGGAGGGGTGGAGGGAGCCACCAACCAGGGCAGGGAGAGAACTATCAGACTTTTTTTACTCTCCCCTTCTGTGTAGCAGTCTGAGCCTGCCTCTGATTGACCACCAGCCCTCCCAGAAGACCAAGGTCCAGAAGCATCTGAGATAAGGGCCACCTGGCCAGGAAAATACCTTTTCTCCTCTTCCCCCAATCTAAGTTCATTTGTGCTGCTGCACCGAGCTTTGTGAGTGAACTACAGCCATCTGGGGGAGGGTTTGGAAAGGGGGTGGGAGGGTGCTGTAGCTGCGAGGGGTGGGGTTGTTTAATATATTTGATTGGTTTTTCAGTGCATTGGTGTTTGAGATCCAAGCCCAAATCCAGGCATTGGAAAGGGGCCACATAAAATGTTGCTGAGGACTACGTTTGACCCCTGGGCCTGAGATTCGGTTCCTCACCCCTGCTTTCACAATGCACGCTGTGACTGTGTGAGGGCTGTATGACAATTCTCTGTAATCATCAGAAAAGTGGGCATGGCTGTGGGAAAGTGGGCGTGGCTGTGGGAAAGTGGGCGTGGCCTTTCCCCCCGCAGCCACCCTCCCCCCGCAGCCCCCTACAAACCCACC
>QEPC01002047.1:1315532-1329148 GCA_003113815.1 Sphenodon punctatus
ATGTTAACCCTGGGAGCTCCTGGGTTGTGCCAGGGTTTTGCCACTGTTTCCCTTTTAAGCTTGAAGTGCATTTTAGACTGGGTTTTCTTCCATCTGATGTTAACCCTGGGAACTCCTGGCTCTGCCTACCGTTGCCCTGGCTCCGCCTACCGTAGCCCTGGCTCCGCCCACAAGCTCGCCAGCCCGCCGGCGGTGAAGCCACCGGCAGCCCGGACGGCCTTACTGCCCCTCCAAACTAAAAAGCCACCAGCCGCCCCTGCTCTAGACAAAGCCGCCTCCTGGCTTCTGTTCCCGGGAAGTCTCTTGGGAGTTCTCCTGAGGCTGAGCTCTCACTTCCTATCTCCCAGACAGTGATCCCCCTACTGAGCCCTCTGGTTCTGCTTTACAGCTTTGGGGATGGCCCAGACCAGCTGTCCCCCCTCCCCCCCTTCTATTAGCCCAGCCTCAAAGCTAGCCCAGCTGTGGCCCATTAAGGCACCCTCCTGTGCCTTCATAGCACCTGTGCTAGTCCAGCTGTCGCTAACTTTGGCTGGTGCTACCTAAAGGTTCAGACTCCCTCAGCTAGCCTGCCCTGATATACCCTTCTACTTTCATAGAGATGGGGCCCCAGCGTTACCCTTTCACTGGGTATTCCATTGTCCTTGTGTTCCCTCAGCCTGGATGCCAGCTCATCCACCCCCTGCATGCCCCTGTTTTACCCACCTTGGTGGGTTCTCACTGTCTTGTCCAGTAGGTCTCGGCCTCCACCTCTCCTATAGCCACCCCACACCAGTCAAATCTTTCTATTTTACTCTGGGGCCCAGGAGTTTCCCTGCTTTTCCACATCATGCCACTTGACTCTCTCCTGGCCCTCAGTGGCTAGCTCATCTGCCATCCTGCCACCTCTGTGTTCTGCATTCTTCTGGGGCCCAGAAGCTTCCCTGCTCCTCTACGCCATGCCCCACACAGCTTCCTGATCTTGCTATTGAGGGATGGCTTATTTGCTACCCTGCCACCAACCTGAACCCTGCTACCCAAACACCAGGGTGGAGTTAGGACTCCCTTCCACCTCCTCAGTCAGGGCAGCCCCAAGTCCCAGTTCGGGACCTTCCTGCTGTCACCAATCTAGGGGATGCCAGCTCAACCACCTACACCTCCTTGAGACCCCAAGTCTCCCTTGCATTGGGGTAGTGACCAGGCCCTTCCACCTCTCCTGGCCCCCAACCCTGAAACCCAAATATCCATTTAGTCCAGTTACATTGCACAACACAGTTCCATATCACATCTCACTCCCAGGGTTCTCCCAGTCCAGGTTCACTTCCCATAAATACTACTATGTATGAGCCCATTGTCCATCCCCCAACAACAAACACTCTTATCAAGTACCCTTAATAAACACTCAGGTTTGCACCCCATAACCCTTCACAGTCTTAGTTCCTTCTTGGGGCCCTTCTTCCTTGGGGTCCCTGGTACTTCTGTTCCTTCAGGATGCTAGTTCTATCGCCTCCCTGCATCCTCTTGAATGGCCTTCTCCATTGCCTGCACCCTGCCACTTGTCCACTCCTGCGCAATGTTCCACTCTCTTCCTCAGGGCTTTGGGTGGGCTCCTACCAGTTCAAGCCTGGCTCAAGCCCTGCTTCCTGGGTGAGCCTTCCTCAGCCAGGGGAGCCTCCTCGGATTTGCAGGTCCTTTCTCTTGTAGTGACACAGGCCCGCCATTAGCCAGGTTTGAATGCTGCCCGTATTCTCCACCATGATGTAAATGGGTGGCCCTGGCTGAGGGTAAGTCCCTTCAGAATCCCTGCTCCAAGAAGGACAGCTCACATGGGAATAAGCTCCACCATAAGTCCTTTATTTCTCCATTATACACTCTAACATGGGGTGCTTTTAGCTGGATGGGATGCCCCAGTGCTGGCCGCGCTAGTCCATTTCACCCCCCCAGGTGGCCCCATTCGTCTAAAGGTGCCTACCAGATGTTCAGATTGATCAGACTCAGAGAAGACTGTGCCTGATCCAGGGCAGCTCTACTGGTGACATTTGGGAACATCCCAGAGTGCTGCCGGCAGAGCGGGCCACCCAAACCTTGGGCAGTGGCCTGAAGCGGAGCAGCAGTCCATCTGATGCATAGAGCTACACTCCTGCTCAGCTTCCAGCTGTCTATTGCCATAATCCAGAGAGCTGGGCACAATACCCTCTGGCTACTCTGCTCCATTGTCCATACAGTCATAGCCAGACTTCTCATTAACCCAGGCTTCCTGGGGGGGCGGCAAACCAGACTGTTCTTTTCAACTCTCAAAGATACAAAGACTTTAATTTAAAACAAAGAAGATGAGCTGAAGCCTTCGCAAGATGGTGTAGGAAGGGAAAAAGAAGGAAAACAACAGGAGAATGGGAAAGGGGGATGGAGCAAGAAGTATGAATGTGGACAGGGCCAATCGTAGCATTTGCAGGGCCCAGGGAGAAGATAAAATGCAGGCCCTCTGGTGATCCTCCCCCATGGCCCCACTCTCTTTGTGGCACCCTCTGCGGGGCCTAAAAGTTGGTCATGTTTGCAGCCCCACTGACAGGGAGTGGGGCCCCCATGCCCAGACCTGGTGAAAACAAGGGCCACTTCCCAGTCCTCAGAAACAGCAAGGCCTGGGCCAGCCCTGGGGTAAGACTGGCCTTGAACACGGATGTGATGGGGGAAGGGGGCTCAGCTACCACAGACAAGAGGAACGAGGGAGGGCTGTATAAAAATGTTTGCGAATGACTGGTTTAGAGTTTGCCTGCTTCACACTGTTAAACTTAGCTTTCTAGCTGAGGGCTTGAAACACATTCGGAGCTGAGATTCTTGTGTATTTACCTGGCTCCTGAGCTGAGATTGAAAGCTAAACCCCAGGTAAAGCGATAAGGTTGTGGTTAGGACAGTGAGAACTGGCAGCACTGAGTCTGAGTCATACGTTGCTGGCATCTAAAAATTAGACTTGAAAAGATTCTGCACTGAAACAAGCAATCTGTTGACTCCAAATGATCCTGACTGAAACAAACAAAATGGGTATTGAACGGTATCCAGCCGGTGGTTGTTCATTTCCCATTTTCATCTTTTCTGGATGTTCTCCATTCATTTCAGTTAGTCCTGTCATTTGTTTGTCCAGTTACTCCGCCCATTCTGATTGTCACTGGTCGAAGCGACTGAAAACAAACACACAATGATCAAAACAACTGAGACGGCAGAAACGTGGTTGCAGAAATGTCATTTGGGTGGACTGTTACAGCCTACCTGGAAAAAAGGCCAACTGCAAAGCCACTTGACATTTATTCTGCACCCCATTTCAATGCTAAATAAAAATGATCTGCTAGTTAAATACAAGCTCACTGTGCCTGGGTGGGAATGCCAAGAAGAAGAATGGACCATCGATTACATCAGCAGCGTAGGCTAGACAGCTTGTGAGACACGATCCAGTTTGTGATGTCACGGAAAGTGGTGGGTGCTCCCCTCGTAGGTTCAGGACTAAAAATAGCTGCATCGTTCTACGTGGGTCTCTCGCAGACAGGCACTGACTGACAGAACTAATTAGTTACGCCCTGGGAACGACTCCATGGAAGTGGGAGCACAGCTAAGGTCTAGGGTGGTTTTGGAGGAGGCGTGGGGGGTGCTAATTTGCGCACAGTTGCTTCAGAGTTAGAAAAGAACAGTCTGTTTTGCTGCTTCGTGCCGGCAGAGACTGTCTGCCTGAGTTTAACTCTCTTCACCGTGGAGCGGATATTGATAAGTTTAAGAATATGCTTCCCCTCCCCCACATGCAGTCAGTTGACAACCTGCAATCGGAGAGTATTTGTCAGGCAGTGCACGGTTGATATGGGCCTCCCTCAGTATTTGGCAGCCCTTCCCTGATTGCTTTATTTGCAGCACCCGCTTGCTTTCAGTGCACCAGCACAGGAGCAAAATTAAAGGAGCTGATGGAGCACTGGGAGGTGAACGGGTCTCTCTCTCTCTCCCCCCTCCCCCATTATGCCTGGTTCTGTACAGTCATGATTAGAGTCAGGTTCCTGCCCTGAGCAACTTACAATCTTGGATGGACTAGGGAGAGACAGGGAACGGGATGCGTTCATGGGTGTAGCTTAGTTCCTGGCTCATGTGGAGGATAATACAGTAGGAGGAGAAGCATTGATGAGCCATTTCTGGAGGGGGGGTGAGGCGCTGGGGAGAGCCCAATGCAAGAGCTAAGTAAAGGTGTGTGCAGTAGGCACATAATTCATTTTTGTTTTAGTTTTCGCTTCCAAAACCCTGTTCGATTTTGGGGCAGTTTTGTAAAGGACTCAACTGTTTTTGTTTTTAATTTTATTTTATAACAAATAAATAAATATTAAATAAAAAACCATACTGCGTGCGCAAATTTCCGCTGGGGCCATTCTGTGCATGCCTTGCAGCCTTTTTCCAAAATGGCACCGACACTGCCAGCGCCATTTTGGAAAAGGGGGTGCGTGGACAGAATGGCCCTGGAGGCCATTTTGTGCATGCACAGTGATTTATTTTTAAAAATTATTTTTTGATTTTTTAAATTGTTTTTAAGAAAATGAAACAAAAATGGAAATGAATGAAATCAAACAAATGTCCTTTGCTTATTCATTACATTTTCATTACCTTAGTTATGAAAACGAATAGGGCTCCATTAGTTTCCATAATGAATTAAACAATACAGAATTGCACACCTCAGAGGTACGACTTGTGGGAGGGAGAATCACAGAGTTGGAAGGGACATTGAAAGTCATCTAGTTAACCTCCCTGCTTGGATGCAGGATGTCTACAGCTACAACATCCCCGACAGATGGCCGACTATCCATCCTCTCTTTGAAAACTTCCAGCAATGGAGAGTCTACAGACTCCCTAGGCATCTTGTTCCATCGCCAAACAGCTCTTACTGTTGGGAAGTTTTTCTTGGTATTTTACCGAAATCAACCTTCCTGTAATCCAAACCTCTTGTTTCTAGTCCTGCCCTCTGTGGCAGTGAAGAAAAGTTCCTTGCTATCTTCTTGGCAAGAGTGTACGTGCCGTAGTAGAGAGGTGTTGGAGGGAGATGGAGATAAGGCTGCGTTCCCATCTGCGGGGGCAGTGGAGGCAGCAGGAGGGGCAAGGGAAGACGCGGCAGCGCGGAGAAGCTGGCAGACAGGAAAAGAGCCGGTGTGAACGGGGATCAGCCGCGGCTCCTCTCACACGTCAGCCGCTGCCGACAACGGGGAGCACGTCACTTCCGGCAGCGTGGGGAGCACGTAAACACTCCCCGCGCGGCTTTTCTCTAGACGCGGGACTCAGGAGGCGCTTTTCAGCGCCTCGTATAAAAGCGGCCCTTAGTCATGTTTCAGACGGGTGTGATGAAGGCAGGGAGGGGGCTGAGGGAGCAGTGCAGGATGGTTGTGTGGACCACTTTCTCAGGCACCCCTATGATGTCGCCCCCCCCCCCTTGATGTTCATGAGTTAACTTTGAGGCAGTGTAATCATTACTTATTACAGGTAATTGGCAAGCTAGGTTCCTGTTTTGATATCCACCCTTCTACTGCAGTATGCATAGAACTGAAATGTGTGATTGCAAAAATGGGGGTCCCCATTGAATACTGGGGTTCAACCCAACCCAGTAACACCAGGTACTAACCAGTACCTGGTTAGTGCTTGTTGGGCATCCCTGGCTATTGATTTACCATTTTTAATTTAAATTTTCCAACTTCTGATACTGATTGTATGACTTCCGGTACCAATCTCTCCCCCCGCCCCCCCATTTCTGTCCTGATTCCTGTCCTGGTTTACCGTTTAACTGTTTGATACCAATTGGTAAGACAGTAAATTAGTAACCTGGCATTAGCAATACATGGTATTTTTGGGAAATCGGGTCCTTGATCAGTACTTGAAATTGCGGGTGTTACCCACAGGTAGCAAATCAGCTCCCTGTTTGAGCTCTCCCATGTATCCTTCAGGGCTTGAGAACTGAGCACGTGCAGGACGATTAGTCTCTGTTGCTGCAGCCCAGCCTGTGAGTTCTGTGAACTGTGCCCTCTCCCTTCCAGCACACTCTGTTTTGCAGGGAAGGAACCGGCCCACGCAAGTCTGGTCACTGCAAAGAAGGCCAACTCTGGCATATTTAATTATTCATGTTAGGACATGCTGACTGGGAGCACATTGCTCTCGATACACCATCACTGAGACTAAATATTATAGGAAACTGGTTCCAATTAATCTTTAATGATTTCTCTGAGCCGGTTACTCATCTCTAATTATGAGCAAAAACACATTGTTCCACATGCGTGTCAATATCTCTCCTCATGGGCTTGCAGCTCTGGTTGGCTGGGTTTCTTACAGGAGATGCATTGTAATAAACAAGTCAGTGCTCATAAAGGGACCAGTCAGTATTACTGCTTGACGGAGAAGGCTTCCAGTCAGCCCTCTGGCTATGCATCCAGGGGAGAGAGAGAGTCTGCTGCCTGTCAGAGTGCTTCTAGTCCAGTGTTAGGAACAACACCATTCCACCCCCACCCCCCTTGGCAGCACCCCACGAGAGACTGGTCAAAGGGTGCAGGGGAACAGAAGGGGAAAAAGAAAGAAAACGTCCCGTGCAAAACTGGTCTAGTTGGAAGGAATAAGAATGAAACAAGGGAAGCTCCCAGGTAAACAATGGAGCAGCCAAAAACAGGTGGCCTCCCTCTTTTGAGATGAGTCCTCCGCAGCCGCCTGAAACTCTGAGCAAGCAATAGATCGATCGTTAGGTCGATCGCGCCCCGCCCGTTTAGAAATAGCTCCTTTCCTCTGTCTCTAGAAACTCCCTTTTGCCCTTGTTTATCCTGCCATGACCCCCATTGAAATCCTCCAAAGCTTTGCTATAGAAACTCCCTTCTGCCCTCTGGCTCATCCTGCCGTGCCCTGCCCCCTCATTGAAATCCTCCAGAGCTTTGTTTCCCCCAAACACATCATGCAACGGTTTCTTTTTCAGCCCTAGCATTTCTGAGGTACTTTTAGGAACACCTTTTGTGCACGTTTGAGACCCCTTGCCCTGCCTCGCAAAACCCTATAACTGCCCTTGCCCCCATGAGCAAATTGGGTCATTCCTGAACACAAACACAAGCAGGTTACTCTGTGCGAGCTTGCCTCAAGGTTCTCTCCCAGACCATTACCCCCTTTTGGTCTGTACAAGCTTCTTCCCCCCCACCCCCCCCGTCTCTCCGAACGCCACTGCATCTACAGGGTTACCGGTCTCTTTTCAACAGGTTTGGATAGGTAATACTGCTTATTTCCCCCTTTCCCCCCTCCTCTCTCCCTCTCGCAACGTTCACTTACACCAGAGAACCCGACCGGAGGGTTTTGCTTGTAAAATACTGTGTCAATTGTGTTTGGGTGGGAGGGTATAGAACTTATTTGTATGTAATATACCTAGTTCTTTGTCAATAAACCTCCCTTATTAGTATCAGAGTATCCCTTTTCTGTGTTGGGGTGTGAGAGGGAGATTCCAGCCTGCTGGCACTGCATCACGTCCTCAGACTGATCCCAGTGTATCAGTCGGACCCTTTGAATCAATTTGGCTAATTCCCCCTAAATTTAAGAGGCTGTTTGGATATTGGGGTACCGGGCCTCAATATTCACTCGTGGAGTGGGTCCGTGTCCTAACACCAACTTCCAGAGTCGAGACTTGCTCTCATGGGGAGAGAGGGAAGTTTTTGAGAGAAGGGTAGGTAAGAGTTTTTGTGACAAGCCCAATCCTAATAGCTCCTCCTTGAAAGATGCTTTTAAATGTACTCATCATCAAGTCATTGGTGGAGCAATCCCACCCCATAGGAATCAAATTTGACAGAGGTTTGTGCCTGGTGATTAAATATAGTCATTCTTTTCTGCATTTCATAACAGGGTGCTGTTAGAATGCAAGGGTGTAGCTCTTATGGGATGGGGTGGGGCACCTTCATCAAGCCCACAAGTCAGCGGGACCCCACCGACCCTCCCCGGTGCAGCTGAGTCCCCTGCAGCTGTGGGGAGAGGGAAGCAGGGCCCATTCTATCTTTTGCACAAGGGTCCATTCCAGCTGAGCTATACCCGTTAGGATGAGTTGGTTAGTCAGAAATAGGGCTGAAGTGAGAATAGGTTTTCATTCTTGAGAGAATCTTGTGGTAATCGAGAACCGTTACCGAGATCTCGGCACGTTCTCAGTCATGGTTCGAAATATCGGTGAGAATCTTGGCAACATTTACCATTTACTGACTGTAATTTACTGTGTGCCGTATACCAATTTACAGCGTACTGCTTACCGTGTAACAGGTTCATCCTGGTAATGTGCATGTGCAAAATAGTCACCTCAGCTGTTGCGTGCATGCTCAGCCCTCTTCCAAGATGGCGCCAGCAATGTCCCCACCGTTTTGGAAAAGGGAAGTCATTTCACGCATGCACATTACCGGAAAGAACGTAGTCCATGGGAAATTGGTATATGGTACTTGGTCAACCACAGTAAACGTTAATGGTAAATTGAGAAAAATTATCCAAGAAGAATGTGTCAAGAACCAGGGTTTTTTTCTTGATTATCAATTCTCACCAAAACCAAGTCAAGAACCATGATTTTCAGCGAGAATCCAGAGAAAATCGAGATTGAGCTACAGCCTTAGTCAGGATTTTTGCCCAAAGCCAGTTTGAAATTAGCATAAAGTCACTTGCACTGACAAGGTTGCGAACAAAAGGTCTAAGGAAGGGTGGGGCCATGGGGTGGCCCTTTCTGGGGTGGCCCTGCCCCTTGTGGAGCATCCATGTCCCCGAGCTCTGAAGGACGGGGCATGGCTAAACCAGGTTCTCCTTGCCACGCCCCCTTCTGACATGGCCGTGCTCCTTATGGAGCATTGTGATGTCATGATGCTTTAGCAAGATCCAGCCATTTGTTCAGGAGACACAAAGAGATCAGAGTGGGGAGGCAGCGCTGGGAGCAGCAGAGACAGTTTGGGGGGGGGGGTTGGCAGAGAGATCCGCGGAGTCTGGGGGAAAGACTGCAAGCTAAGGGGCAGTCTTGAGAGAATTTTGTATCGTTGGAATTTGGGAGGCACGGCAGGTGCTGTGGGCGGCTTTCCATCCACATCTCCTTAACCTCCAAATCTATAATAATAATAATAAAAAAGTGAATTTCTATAATACACCCTAAGACTCCAGTCTTTCGCTCCCCAGAGGAAAACCAATCCAGAAAAGGCTCGGCTGCTTCTACTGCTCAGAGAAGAGGAAGCAGTGGTTATTACTGAAGAAGTCTGTTATGTAGCACTAAGACTTTGCAGTCAAAATTACAAAACCAAAAACCCAATAAAAACAAAGACAGCCTGAAAACTAGGGTTCCTCTGGCAATATTAGCCCTACATTGTTGCCACTCCTGTGCATTTTGCCACATGCTTTTTTGGCTCTGGGTAATGGATACTGATATGCACCTGTGAAAAGAAATGGTGAAAAGAAAGAATGATGTTGATGTTCTTAATGTAAAATACCTTCCAGAGACCATGGATGATGGGGCAAGGAGGGAGGACCAGGCTTGTTGCTAAAACAATGTGCTTAGATTCCAGGGTTCTGAGGTCAAGTCCTGTATTTGCTTGTGTGACTGTGATCATCGTAGACAAGTTACTTTGTCTGCTATCACCAGTGAGGAGCTGAAACGAGGACCTGCAAAAAAAGGTATCCTGGTCGAAATTCCGGTACTCAGCCTGGGCGCAAGTAACATGGAGTATGAACTGGTACCCGATGAGTGCCTGATGTCCAAAATCCAGTACTCAGCCCGGCTTGGTAACATGGGGTATGAACTGGTACGCGATGAGTGCCTGATGGGTTACCCAATGTACAAAGTGATCAGTTTTCATCCCCGTTTTCTAACTTCTGGTACCAATGTTCTGACTTCCCATCTCTATTCCTCTACTGATTTACTGTTTTATCATTTGGGTGGGGTGGGGTAGTATACTATTTGGGTTTCTGACTCGATATTTGGGTACTCAGACTACCCGGAAATGTCGGTATTTCTCACAGGTAGCAAATGTGCTTCCCATTTCAGCTCTATGCTGAGGCAAAACTCCCACAGACTTCAAAAATTTCCCCTTGGACTGTTGCATCTGTTAACAGAGAGGCCTCAATCTCCGAGACAACTCTGCTGGAGAAGGATGCTTGAGAGGCTGTTAAGATAGCCTCTCCCCTAGAGAAGCTATCAATGCCTCTTTGGGGTAGGGGAGGTTACCAGAGTCCCTTAAGGGGGTGGCGGTCCAATCCCTTCTCAAGAAACCATCTTTAGACATTGATTCCCTGGCGAGCTATTGGCCCGTCTCTAATCTCCTGTTTTTAGGGAAGGTTATTGAACAGGTGGTGGCTTGTCAGTTGCAGGTGCATCTAGACCGTATCAGTTTTCTAGATCCCTCACCGTCTGGTTTCCATCCGGGTTATGGCACTAGGACTGCGCTTGTAGCCTTGGTTGATGACCCGTGAGTGGAACTAGATAAGGGGCATTCAGCCCTGATGCTTCTGCTTGATCTCTCAGCGGTGTTCAACGCGGTGAATCATGAGGTGTTGGTGACTTGCCTGCGGGACCTTACTGTGGTGGATGGAATGGTTTCGCGATGGTTCCATTCGTTCCTAGCAGGTAGTCTTGGGGGATTGTACATCTTCCCCCAGGGGTTTCCCATGTGGGGGTCCCACAAGGATCCATTCTGTGCCCTCTCTTGTTTATTGTGTATATGCATTGCTGGGGGAGGTTGTGCATAGATGTGTGTGTGTGTGTGTGTCTTCTGTCATCAATATGCTGATGATGCTCAATTGTATCTCTCCTTTTCATCTGACCCAGGACCTGCAGTCTCGGTGCTTTCCCGGTGTTTGGCAGCTGTGGGGGACTGGATGAGGTCTAGCTGGTTGGAGCTGAATCCCAACAAGACAGAGGTGATGCTCATTGGCGGGGCCGGTGATCTGGGTGACGGGTGGTGGTGGTGGTTTATCTCTCATTGATGGGGTCCTCCCTCTGTTGGCAACTCACGTGCAGAGCTTGGGAGGACTCCTGAATCTTCAGCTGCGCCTAGAACTCCAGGTGTCGGCTGCGGCCAGGAGTGCTTTTCGCCCGTTACATCTGGTGAGGCGGCTCTGACCTTATATCTTGCACCCTGACCTCACCACTGTCATCCATGCATTTGTCACCTCGAGGTTGGATTACTGTAATGCGCTTTGCGTGGGGCTGCCCATGCTGAGAGTCTGGAAGGTGCAGCTAGCGCAGAACGTGGCAGCCTGTCTGCTTACTGGGATGGGCCATCGGGAGCACATTACACCAGTGCTCCGGGCTCAGCACTGGCTGCCTATAGTCTTCTGGGCCCAATTCAAGGGGCTGGTTTTGACCTATAAAGTCTTAAAACGGTCTGGGCCCTGCGTACCTGAAGGCCCGTCTCACTTCCTTGGCCGCTGGCCGGCTCCTGTGGTTGTCAGAGGGCACCCTCCTGAAGGTTCCACGCTATAAAGGGTGAGG
This sequence comes from Sphenodon punctatus, assembly GCA_003113815.1. Lineage (NCBI taxonomy): Eukaryota > Metazoa > Chordata > Lepidosauria > Sphenodontia > Sphenodontidae > Sphenodon > Sphenodon punctatus. Next base: position 1,326,982 of record QEPC01002047.1, read on the forward strand.
ACCGACAAGCGGACGTTCTCGGCAGCTGCTCCGGTGCTGTGGAACCTGCTCCCGGTGGAGGTCCACCTCAGCCGAAATCTCCTTGCATTTTGACGTCAGTGGCTCTTCCGCCAGGCATTGGGTGGAGGTGGGGGGTGGTTCTGGCTGGGTGGTTTGTTGTGTTTTTGTTTTTTCGTTTATGCTCACTTTTTTGATTGTTGTTGTGTTTTTTACTGAATTGTTTTAAATTGTTTTAATATTTTATTGTCTATTATGATGTAAGCCGCCGCAAGCTGCTGGAGGCAGGAAGGGCGGAGTCAAAAACTATAAAATAAATAACTAAAACAAACAATAAAATAAGATTATGCAGAAAAGCAAAGGATCTAAACAGATTTGCAGAGGGCGTAGCTACCACGGAGCTCCCCGCTACTCAGGGGAGGCCTTTGCCAGCAGTCAAAGCTCTGTTGGGAAATTTTCAGAGTGGGTGGGGTAGGATGGGGTCAACCCTCTGCCCTCACCCACTCTGAAAATTTTATAGCAGTTCTTAGGCCACTTGCAAGGGGCCTGGGTCAAGAAAGAAGTTTCCAGAACAGGCAGGGGTGGAGCCTTGCCCCCACCCACTTTGAAAATGTTCTTTTGCAGGCTTGTTGTCTCCTGTGAGCAATGCTGCCACCTTTGCAGGAAGAGGCGGAGGCTGGCCAGGAGCCTCCTTAGCAAGGCAGTCTCTTAAGGAGACCCCAACCTCTTGTCCATACTGCAGAGGTGAAAGTCTAACTAAACTAGCTCTGTAAGAGCACAGTACCACATCCCCCCACCTTCATCTCTGTCTCTTTATGTGTGTTCTAGTAGGATTTTACCAACCAATTCTGATGAACTGGGAAGCTATCCCCCCTGGTGCCAAACACGGACATGAGGGCGGTGAAAGTTTGCTCGTCCGAGGGGAGAATGACAGAAAGGCTGGGACTGTTACATTATCTGACTCGTACATTAGAGAGGTCACCGTGAGCCGTGGAACAAAAATAGGGAATGAAATAGAAATGAGACTCGCATTCTCTCAGCTTTGAACCCTGTAAGTTGGAGCAAGAGACTGGTTTGGATAAAAGCTTTTCATCAATGGAGGGCGTCTGCAGAAATCTATAGCAAGAAGACAGACATCTTCTGGGGAAGTGGAGGGGGAGGCGAAGGGAAATCTGATCTGGGAGGGTGGCCAGTTCACTTTTGAGACGGCCCTGGGCTGGTTGGGATTTGTGTGTACATTTTTTCAAAATTCCAACTCCTGTTTTCCTTCACCATTGTACTGGGATGGATTGCACAGCACCACACTGAGGGAATCAAGACCCGAATACCTGACTTCTGGTTTGAACGCATTATGAGTCTTAATTAGACGTGACGCTAGCTACTCAGTTTAAGTGCTGAACCAGATAATAAAACAAACTATCCATGGTTAAAATATGGTATTGTGATTCATTTGGAAGTTATTTGGTAACTAACCAGTTACCGCAGAGATTAACCAGATATCACTGCATTAACATTTGAATTGCCATTTAGCATGTTACCGGTGACTATGTAACTGTATAGTAATATACATTTTGTTAGCCTGTTGTTTGCCGCCCCGGGCTGCCTTGTGGACAGGAGGGGCGGGATATAAATTTTATATAAATAAATAAATTACAGCATAACCGAATGTTACCATTGCTACTCTAAAACCAGATCCAGAGGGAGGGAGGGCATACAAAAATGATCGGCAAAAGATTATGTGGTAAATAGTAATGCGATAATTTGGTGTCACCTGGCAACTACCGGCTATCAGAGTTCCCCACTCGCTCCGGGCTGACCTCCTGATGCCCTTGGCAGTCCCAGGTTTCAGAAAAGTAAGAATTGGGTCCAGGATTGTCTTGGTGTTGGCCAAGAACCTCTGCCCTGCTCAATACTTGGGTGCAGCGAACAGGAGAAGACCACGTTTGGAGTTCCTGGGAAACTTTATATTTGAAGGGTTAAAGCCAAAAGGCGCAGAGCAAATACAGAATGAGCAATAAGAAAATAAAGGTGAAACAAATGCAAGGCTAGCTATACACTCAGTTCCCTGGCTAGTGCTCACTAAGGCTGCTTTTAAACGAGGAGCGCTGAAGCGCCTCCTCAACGCCGCATTAAAGGAAAGCCGCCGGAAGTGACGTTCTCCCCATTGCCG